>CM076582.1:1147849981-1148021077 GCA_034641835.2 Pinus albicaulis
TCAACTAGACCATTTTAATCGGGTGTTGTTGGCTCAAAGGGGCTTTGACCCAGGTTCCAAGTTAGTCGTGCACCAAAAAAACCCTTTATTACTGGCCCTCACTTTCAACAATAGGCCTTTTCGGATCTTAGTCTCAGCAAAGGCAATTATGGGGTATGTAAAACAGGTTGTAACATAGAGAGGACAATAGGATGTGGATCTACGCATAAATTCTACTTATGCTTATTTGGAACTTCATGGATGCATATTTATCTACTCTAACAGTTTTGTAATTCATCAATCGATCAATACTTATGCGAACCAAGCCTATCATCAGAAGACAACATAAATCATAAAAACAACTTCGTAATTGCAGATAATAAGAAAATATATAGATAAACACAATAATGCTTCCAAAACTCTTTCTTATTTTATTAGGATAAGTCTCTTTGATACAATTACTTTCTCTGACCTACACACAAAGCTGTAGGTGGTCTATGCCCAAAGTTCCAGGTGGTCTGCGCATAAATATGCATACTCTTCAAGGCCTCTGTGCACATAGATGTGAAGCCTTTTGCCTAAGACCCAAAACATAGAAAGATAGATATTCAATAGTTCATGCTCATCACAATTACAAGATTACTTACTTCGTCTCAATATTACATTTGTTTATATAGCGCTTGCATCATAAAAAAACCATGGTCCATATCCCATGGAAAGACTCAAAAATAAAAAAAAATAAACCAGATTCCTTTACAAAAAGAGGGGATTTGACCTACCCCAAAGACCCTAAACTCAACGCGGTTAATTTATCTTCGCTAAATTGGGCACTCTACTCCTTGAGTTGTGGAGTCTTTTGACCCAAAATGGACCAAATTGGGTCATGCCCAATAGTCCCCCAACACTCATATGTGACTCATCCTGAGTCACTCAACTGGTGTGCCCCAAAAATTCTCTGTGATGCTGGTGTAGGCTATACTGAAAGGCTGAACCATTTCTGTAAATTGCTTCTCTTCTTGGGGCACTTTCTGACGTTGGTCTGACAAACTTCTGAAGCACGTATTTTTTCTTCTTTCGCATCTCTTTGAACTTCTCAAAAACTGTCTGAGACATTTGAATGGATTCATCTTGCCACGACTGTGTCCTAACTGTAATCAACTGCTCCTTCCTGCATAGATCCTCGATATTGTTTTGTAGTTTTTCCCCGTTTATGATGTGAGTGAGTCGTTGTGCACATGCTAAAGTCCTCGTAGTGACCTAGATCTTGTCAAACTGCTTCTACTTTTGTAGTAATTCCTACTCAATATTTGAATTTTAGGATCCTTCTATAGTGAGGTCCAAATTTCCATTGTGTCATCTAACAACTTTCGGCAATCCTTCACTATGGTCGAGATTCCTTCTAATGTGGTTTTAAGATCTTCCTTCCTTTTCTCACGTACCTTTGGTGGTGTGGTCAGCTGCAACCTCATTTATAGTTTAGAGATATGTATCTAGTATTAAAACTTGATCTTGACCATGTTGTCCTTGTTCTCCTTAATTGCAAGAGTGAGGTTTGCAATATTCTTTGCTAGGGATTCTTCTTAATGAAACTTGATGTCCATAATCTCATTGCAAGTCTGGCCTATGACATCCTTCAGTTGTTTTTTCTGTTGTTTATCCTCTTCCCTCTCCTTGATAATTTGATTTAGTTCCATCATGATATTTTTTTTTTACCATATTAATTCTTCGGTTATCTGCAAGGCACGTTGTTCTCGTACATTTAGTTTGTCTTTGACACCTTTGTGGAATTCATGTAGTGTCTATATGGGAAACACAACTAGAGTCAATTTAATGTTGTCCCACTTATTTTCTCACTCTCGATCCTCTGTAGCTCAGTGCCTCCAGTGGATGGATCCAAGAATTCTAGCAGCCAAGGATCTTTGTGACTTGCATAATGTCAAATTCGGTAACTAGGTATGGCAACTGGTACCATACTTCATCTATATCCTTTCATGCCTTGATGTATACTCTGTGGAAATAATATTTGAAGTCTAAAACTCCTGGATAATATTCAAATAAATTTGGTGATATCCTGGGACATTGACTCACCACTGTGTGTAGATCCATCTCCATTAACTCCCAGAAAAAGTTGTTCTCCATAGTGCACTTCAGGTCCTTAGAAAACCAGAGCGAAGCATACCTCGTAGCTTTGCAAAAATATGGGTCCACAGTAGGGAATTGTGACTCTTTTGGTTCCTTTCAAGGCATAATCGTAATAATTAGTAGCAACCAAGCATAGTGGAACTATTTCCCTTCCTCTTGTGCCTCGCAGAAATTGTCAAGAAACTCTTTGCACAGGTAACCAACCCAATTTTATTGTACCCATTTACTGCACTGTGAAAACAAAGAGACCATAGGTGATGGTACTTTTTTTGTGTGAAATTTCCACATGATCTTTATAGAAAGGATTTGTGTGGCGAAGTGCTCAGCTGGATAATTGATGGAGCTAATGTCATAGCCCCTCGACTTCATTACTATGCCGAACTATTTCTTCATTTCCTCAATGACTACATTGTCCTAGATTTTCCCCATGAACTCCTTGACGAGGTTCTTTCCTTGGTAGGGCAGCACTATGATCCTCCTGATCAACATATCATCTATGGGTATCCTTCCTCTCAGCCAAGGTACCCATCATGCACTAATGCCAATATTTGTAGTGCACATATGGTATTGATATTACTTCGCCCAAAGTGTGGAATATACACCATGTTGATCAACCCTTCTTGTTGTATTCAGGTCACCCACCAGTGTGGCTCCAATCCGGTGACACCATTCTCCGGGTAATGTACTAGGCGCGGTTATCTAATGGGTTTAAATTTGGGATATTTTCTTCTATCATTGAACTCATAGTCCTCCATCCTTAGGTGCAGTACTTTCACCAACAGTTCTCCCTCAAATGGCACATCATCAGGCAACATCGGTGTGAATACAATGAACTTCACTACATTAGGGTCCTTCACTGACTTCACACCCAGATTCCTAGGTGGTACATATGGCTACATCTTAGAAATAGGCTTTTCTTCTTCTGCTGCAATATCCTGCAGAATGTTAGTTGCAATCTCCTCTTCGTCGTTGTCATGGACCTCCATAGGTTTATTCTGCTTGTCTAACTGCTGCTTAGACCTTTGTTCCTTAGTGATTTTGTACCTTGGGGAATGTCTAAAGCTAGGGGATGTAGCTAGTCTTTTGAAATTCTTTTGTTTTGGTTGTTCTGCTTCTCTTACAGTCGATTTTTTCCTTGGTGATCTCAGCCCTGTCACGCTCGGCGGTGGTGTAGCGGTAATTATTCTTGCTAATCCTCTCCTCATAAAATCCATATCAATATCTTTAAAACTCTTCTCAGACATACAATTCAACACTCTGCTCACACTTAGGAGAAATTTCACAATTCTAACTCTTAGGAAGCAAATTGGCTAAATGTGGAGCGAGATGTGATATTTATAAGAACTTTGAATTTCATACCCCATGATTTTCTTTAGATTCAGCTCATTAATGAGGATTTCGCGAAATATTTTCCCAGCTATGCCCAATAAATATGTTTCCCCCGCTCCTTTTAACAAAAACTTCCCTATAAAATCAATTTTTTCTCTTCCAACAGTCATATTTTCTGGCGAACTTCGAAGTATCCTCTCTTACATTGCAGCAACTCCTCCGTCATCGAAGTTCCCTCATAATTTGGCATCCTCTTGAATTTTGCAGAGTAATTCATCTTTGGCGAAGTCTGTTTTTGGTAGAGCAGTTTATAGTCTCATTCCCACTTTCAACTACATGTGACACTAATAGTGTCCTCCTTTCATATAGTTAATGTGAAGTTACAGGGACATATGCGTCCCTATATATCTTCAATTTGCTCCAATTCACTCGTCCTGACATCAACTGACCATCCAAAATTGCAAGTTGAACTACGCCCCCTCAAAGACGTACCTAATGATATATTGCCCCAACTGATATTTTTGGAACTTTCCTAGGAAATTCATGAAATTGCTATCCTACAATGGTAGAAGGTTTCCCTCCTTGAATGTTTTCTACTTTATATGCTTGTCATGCAAAGAATTTTCCCTTGCTTTTTTCACTTACTGATGATAACCGACAATGAACCTATCTTCCTCCAAAGTGAACAATTTCTCCATCCTTTCTTCCATTATATCGTGGTCTACCATGTCTACGAATGTTGCAATTATTAAACTTGGAACGACATGTTCCATAGGCATGAATTCTTCTTGTCCATAGATAAACCTAAAAGGTGTATGTCCTGTCAACTTTTTGCAGGTTTTCCTGTATGCCCATAACACCACTGGAATTCTCAGATTCCAGTGATTCTTCTTCACATTGCATACTTTGGTGAGTGCATTCTCCAAAATCTTGTTAACAAATTTGATTGTCCCATTCTCCTGAGGATGATATGGTGTGATTTTCTGATGGTATACTTGAAATTCTTCATTTAATGCCTCAATAGTATTATGCAAGAAATGCGAACCCCTGTCACTCATCAACATATTCAAACACTCAAATCTAGACAAAATATACTCAAATATGAACTTCGTGGTAGTATCTACACTGCAATCCTTCACCAGCTTTACCTCAGTGCACCTTGTCAAATAATATGTTGTAGTGATTATATACCTGGCACCATTATTCTTTCCCGGTGGGTTAATAAGTATGACAAATTCAATATCCCACTTATCAAATGGTTGCAACATCATGTATGGATTCAATGAATTTCATCCCTTCTCGATGGTATTCCAGTGTGCTTTCATGCATCACATGGTAAAATTAAACACCTTTGCATCCTTATGCACCATGGGCCACAATAACCTAGCTCTCAATATCTTCTGCACAGTGGCCTTCACTACATAATGTCCTCTTGCAACTCCTCCATGAGCATCTACCAAAATATGTTGCTTTTCATGCTTAGAGACATCTGCGCAATATTTCATCTGGTCCCATCTTATAAAAATGTCCTGGAATCAATGAAAAACCATATACTTTGACTAACAACTCATTATTCTACTACGTAGTGTACTCCGCAGGTGCTATCCCTATAGCTAAAAACTGAATAATATCTTTGAAGTGATCATCTGCAACCCTTATTACAAACAGCTACGCATGAGACAGGTTCTCCTCGTTTGGTTCTTCACTTGTATCTATCCTTAAATGACGATGAGGTCCAGCATTCAATCTTCCACACTTGACTATAAATTCAAAATCATACTCCTAAAACAAAAATAATGACCAATAGACCTTTCCTCCTAAAACATGCTTATTCACTAAATACATCAGTGTGGAGTGATCAATGAACATCTTGAAGTGCACTACCAATAATAATGCATGAAATTCTATGATTCATAAACCGTAACCAATCCTTCTCTTTCTATCGTAGAATAGTTCTTCTCCTTGCAAAAATGTTATTCTTGCAAAATTGATAGGGTCATCAATATCTCCCTGTCTTGGTTGTGCCAATACTGCACCGAATGTTATGCAAGAGGCATTGGCATGTACATTGAATTCCTTATTCTAGTTCAGGAAAAACATAATAGGTGCAGTTACCATCCTTTTGTTTAGGATTTCGAGGCTCTTTTGGCATTCTTTGTCCCAACAAAAAGTAACATATTTCTTCAGTAGCTTCTCCATCAGTGCAGTTATTTGTGCATATTTTCTTCATTGTATTAGGTGGCTCTAGGTTCACAAGAGAAAATATCTTCGTGGGGTATACCATCAATCCCTGCCTACAAAAAACATGCCCAAATAGTATACCAAAAGGTATACAAAAGAAGAATTTCTTTAAATTAAGTGATATCTAATACTACATATAAAATTCAAACATCAATCTCAAGCTTGAAACATGCTTCTTCAGCAACCCAAAAATATTCCAATCATCAAAGTAAACCTCCAAAATATTTTGTATATACTCATTGAATGTTGTGACTACAACCATAGAAAATATGGCAGGAGCATTCTTCAATCCAAAAGGCATCACAGTGTAGATGTAACAACCCCACTATGTTGAAAAAGTTGTCTTATGTCTATCTTCTAGTGCAATTCTAATATGATGGTATCCCTAAAAGACATCTGTGAAAGAGTAAGCCTCCTATCCTCCTAGATTTTCCAACGCTTCATTGGTGAATGGTGTGGGAAAGGGGTCATGCACACATTGATCCATATTGATCTTGCTCGAGTCTAGTCATATTGGCTATGTAATGTTTTGAGACCAGGATGGTCATAATCCATGTCTAGTCATGTTTTTGAAGACCAGGATGGTCATAGATTACAGATGATCCCAACATGCTAAAAATTAAGTAGTCTCAGATGCTAATGAAACTAGCACTGAGTCGAAGAGCTCGTCGCGCTGATTCTAGTGGTATATTTGGTTTGCAAAATTTCCTCCGTATGATGGAGAAAAAACACAATCAAATTTCAGGTTCAAGATGGGTAAAAGTCAAATTCAATGGTCAACATTCACGGTTCGAACAAGCAAGGTTCTGCTTCAGGGTTTCGTGGTCAAGGTTCTAGTACAAATGAGATTGTGACATGTGGTGCATCCATCATGGGACAAGTTGTTTTTTTGGTTGGTTGAAGGTCAAATAATCTTGTACTGACACGTGTCCTTATAGGACTAGCCAAAATTTTGTTAATGGAAGGAAGAATGAGACGAGACTCGATCCTGTGACCTCCTCCCTACAAGATTCTCCTCCTCACCATTCGGAAACCGATAGTTATTATTAGGCATTGGGCACAATATTGTATTTAAATGTTAGTTTCAATGAATGTGGGGGTAAAGGTTGGTAGAGCTTGCACATCTGGCAGATCCACCAAACCCATGGCTATTGTTATCGCGGTACCAGACATGGCACCAAATTTAGCATGGTGGAGTATCCAATTAGCTTGGTGCAACCATTAACCATATCCAAAGTTAAAACCATATTCTATATTCGAGATGCCACGTGGGTTTATGCTATCACCACCTGTTCAAACTATATGATATGTTCAACCTTTGTTAAACATATATGCCATATCCTCCAGAGTGTTATGTTGCCATGGGTCGACATTTTATATCGCTGCTGGTTTGTGTTTGTCAAAGTTTTGACACCATGGGACTTATGGTTATAACCATATACCAATGTGATAACACAATGGAGTTGACGTGAAGTTAATTTTAATGCTGTGGTTTGATAACGGTCACATGCCACGGGTTGAAGTTATATGCCACACTGTCAGGATTTCATGTCCAAGGTTTAGACTTTGGTTATAACAGAATGTGCTATGGATAACGAAACATATATCTACCGACTATAGTTTCAACTATATGTTAATTATGGAATGTGGAGGCTCTATGTTACATCCGTCGGTCCAATGTGAAGAATTTGGTTAAAAAAATATGTTAAATATAGCGTTGGGTACCATATGCATTGAAATATGTTTAACCATTACACTATATTTCAAATATATTTTCGCCATATCAAAACATATTGCTATGTTAGCAATATGGTTACACCGAAATCTAAAGTTAGAGTTTGGAAATATTATAAAATCTATTGCCAATGCACCAAATGGAGGCAAGTGGGTGTTGTGCCATTGTGCCATCAGAGGAAGAGGTGGTGTGTCAAGTTATGAGTAGAAATTGTATTTGGCATTCTAAGGTCATTCAGAAGCCAAATTGAGTGTTTCAAAAGCCTAGACAAGGGTTTTGAGGCATTATGAATACAGTAGAAGAGTCAGTTTACCCATTGGAGTAGTTTTTTGGGAAGTGTGTTCTGGAGGAATAAAACCACAAAACTTATGTTTTGAAGTAATGATATTATTTCCTTCTGATCTAGAGTTTTACTACGAGGATAGTTTCTTTATAGTCCTCATTTTATTGCGCAGTTGCCTCTTTGTAAAATTGAGTCAATTTCAAAGTGATATTTCTCTGTAGGAGGAATTTTCTGAAGGGAAACTTTGCCAATCCATTATTAACTTAACTCTAAAAGAAAAAAAAACATTTATGTACTCACTTTACATGCGAGATCAATAAAGCGTCCTAGCCTTTGGATCATGGGACGAAGACGTAGCCAGGGAGGGGTGAACTTTGTCATCAACTGGTTGTGTCTCTTATTTTATGTCATTTTTATGCTTTGAATATTTTTCATCTTTAAGTTCATTAAAATTTTCTTATTCATATGGGAATAATTTATGAAATAAAGACATAAATTTGAAACCTTGCAAAGTGTCAGAGGACGATCTTCCATTTTCAGATCATTTTTGGTATCATATTAGGTTCTGACTAGATTGAAAGGATGGGTAGAAGCACAAATCAAAGTCAGTTGCAAGAATTGAAGAATTCGATCAGAAATATTGGCAAGAGAGTGTTGCATTGTGATAGATGGTGAAAGCATTTCAAGAAGAAAAACAGAGGCTGCAAGCGAGGATCAAAGCCATGCATGGAACTAAAATGAGGGGAAGTCTCTTAGATTGAATTCGATCCATTAATGGAGACAATGAAGTATATCCACTTCATTAGTGAGATGAAGTAAGTTCATCTGCTACTCCAAAAGCACAATCAGTGGAAGAAGAGATTGGTACCTTTTCCTCACCATCTAAGGAACTTCCATATGTGCCATCATATCAGGAAATTGATTCAGAAACATAGAAGGAGAATACTTGAAGCGATCATGAGGTTGGAGCTTTTGAGAAACATATCCAAGGAATTATTATGAATTTGATGAATAGAATGAGATATCAACAAGGTAAATGCCTCGGTAAGCATGTCCAAGGCAGAATCCAACCAATATCATTATAGGAAAGACCCCTACATGAAGGATTTGAATTTTACCAATCAACATGTGACTATTGTGGAAACAAATGTCACATTGCAGATCGGCGTTGGTCATTACATCCTAAGAAAATGCCAAAAAAGCTACAGGATCGTAAAGGTAAGTAGATGATTCATTCTAGCAGTGATTGGGAAGGTCAGTATTTCTGTCAAAATTTTACTATGGATATTTTTAAAAATACTTATCCATGTACTTCCTGTGGAAGTAAGAACCATTGTGTAGCTGAATCCTAGAAGAAGAAGGTATACATCAAGAAGGTTCTTCCTACAAGGAGTAGTCCACAAAAGGATGATGCAACGTTGCAAGTAAAGAAAAGTCTAGGAAATAATTTGATACCATCACGGAAGGACTCAACACCATCAAAACAGAGCTCAGAGAAATCGAGCAAGAAGACGAGCGTTGCAGACTCGAGAGAGAGATTTTTTTCACAATGTAAGTTGATAGGAAATTCAAAGATCACATGTCCAATGCTACCACATGAATCGATAGCAGCACAATTAGGACAAGGGGAAGCAAAGAAAATTGGAAAAGAAAAATGTAAGTCTCCACATAAATTTCTTACATGGAACTAGGTAGATTTCATGCCTTATGTTTAATTATGTGTCTGTGATTTGTCATCACATCAGTAAGTCTAGTTGATTTTGTAATAAGGTGTAGATAGTTTATGTACTGATGATTTATGTAATAAATTCATTATTGCAATAAATTTTTGGCGGACCAAAAGTATTTTAGTTGGGAGGTATGATCCAGATGGATCTTGCTTGAGTCTAGTCATATTGGATATGTAATGTTTTGAAACCAAGATGGTCATAAGCTATGTATAGTCATGTTTTTTAAGACCAGGATGGTCATATATTATAGATGATCCCAACATTCTAAAAAATAAACAGTCTCAGGTGCTCATGAAACCAACGCCAAGTCAAAGAGCTTGTCACATTGATTTCGTTGGTATATTTAGTTCATAAAATGGCTTCCGTATGAGAGAGAAAAAAAATAGTCAAAGTTTAGTTTCAAGATGGGAAAAAGTCAAAGTAAACTAGTCAACACTCATGGTTCCAGGAAGTAAGGTTCTACTTCAGGGTTATGTGGTCAAGGTTCAAGTACCAATGAGATTGTGACACATGGCACATCCATTATGGGAAAAGTTGCAGTTTCTATTTGATTGAAGGTTAATCAATCCTATGCTGACACGTGGCCTTAAAATACTGGCGAAAATTTTGTTAATGGATGGACGAACTGGATGGGATTCGATCTTGTGACCTCCTCCCTACAAATTCTCCACCTCACCTGTCGGTAACTAATGCTTATTATTAAGCATTGGGCGAAATTTTGTATTTAAATGTTAGTTGCAATGAATGTGGGGGTAAAGGTTGGCGAAGGCCACCACATCTGGCAACCCCACCAAACCCATGGATATTGTTATTGCACTACCAGACAGAGCATCAAAGTTGGCATTGCGAAGTCTCCAATCAACACGTTGCAACCATTAACCATATCCAAAGTTAACAACATATTCTATATTCGACATGCCACATGGGGTTATGCTATCACCACCCGTTGAAACTATATGATATATTTAAAATTATTTAAACGTATATGCCATATCTGCTAGAATGTTATGTTTCCATGGTTAGAAATTTTATATCACCACTGGTTTTTGGTTGTAAAAGTTTCGACACCATCAGACATATGGTTATAACCATATACCAATGTGATAACACAACATAGTTGGCATAGAGTTAATTTTAATGCCATGGTTTGATAACGATCACATGCCACGGGTTGAAGCTATATGCCACACTGCTGAGATTTCATGTCTAATGTTTAGACTTTTTTTATAACAGAATGTGTCACAGATCAAGCAACATATATTTTCCGACTATAGTTTCAACTATATGTTAATTATGGAGTGTGGGGTTTCTATGTTACATCTGTTGGTCCAATGCAAGGACTTTGGTAAAAACAATATGTTAAGTATATCATAGAGTACCATATACATTGCAAGATGTTATAACCATTACACTATATTTGAAATATAATTATGGCATATGAAAACCTATTGCTATGTTAGCAATATCGTTACACCAAACTCTAAATTTAGAGTTTGGAAACATTATAAAATGTATTTCCAATGCACCAAATGCAGGAAAGTGGGTGTTGTGCCATTGTGCCATAAGAGGAAAAGGTGGTCTGTGAGCCAAGTTATGAGTATAAATTGTATTTGGCATTCTGAGGTCATTCAGAAGCCAAATTGAGCGTTTCAAAAGCCTAGACATCAATTTTGAGGCATTGAGGACGCAGTGGAAGAGTCATTTTCCACATTGGAGAAGTTGTTTGGGTAGTGCTGTCTGGAGGAATACAACCACAAAAATTATTTTTTGACGCAATGATATTATTTCTTTTTGATCTCGAGTTTGAGTACGAGGACAATTGATTTATAGGCCTCCTTGTATTGGTGAAATTTCCTCTTTGTAAAACTGAGTCAATTTCAGAGTGAGAGTTATCTATAATAGAACATTTCTTGAAGGGAAACATTGCCACTCCATCATAAACTTGAATCTAAAATACAAAGATCATTTATGTACTCACTTTACATGCAAGATTAATAAAGCGGCCTAGCCTTTTAAGCGGGGCTCAGAGACGTAGCCCAAGAGGGGCGAAATCTATCATCAACTGGTTGTGTCTCTTGTTTTATGTCATATTTATGCTTAGAATATTTTTCATCTTTAATTTCATTAAAATTATCTTATTCATATGGGAATAATTTATGAACTTAAGACATAAGTTTAAAACCTTTCAAAGTGTCAGGGGTCGATCTTCAATTTTCGGATCACACATGCATCTTTCAATTTCCTCAGGTTCACACATATTCTGATCTCACCCTTTGTCATCTTTTCCTGAACTACCATAGGACTTACATATTCATATTATTCGACCAGTTCAGTGATCCCTGCCTTGATCATCTCTTATAAATTTATCTTCACTTTTTCCTTTTATTTTGGATTTAATCTATAAGTTCTTTGCTTTACTGGCCTTGTGTCAGGTTTTAGAGTGATTCTCATAACTCCGAGGTCTCCTACGATACTTTTCAATTCAAAAAAATTCATGGGGAAGAGCTCTTGATATTCATCCAACAACCTTGCAACTTTTATAACTATGTCTTCATCTAATTAATCTCCAATGAGTACAAATTTTGGCTCTTCTTCTGACTCAATATTCGCCTTCTTTGTCTTCATGGGCTGCGATATGTCAAGGATTTCAGCCTTTGGTCCAAAAACTTCGTGATGTCCTTCTGAATCTGGGATATCAATATTGCGCAGATCCTCATCGTCTTCTTTCACGGTCACATTATAGCATTCCAGCGTGTGCTAAAACTGTGTAGCCCAATCGAGCTGCGTCCAATTTATCGCAGTGGTAGTCTTAAAAATCCCTAATCTGACTTCGTGAAGGGAATCATCAATGCATTGACAGGAATCCTCAAAACTGAATGTCAGGAGGAAACCTTCAACCAAAATTTTCCATGTCATAGCTCTGTCTCAAGATACCAATTCATAGGTATCAAGTCCAATGTGCGAAAAAATATATGTACCCACTCTGGCTCTGGATATTCTCCCCAAACTGAAGTCCAGCGAGAAATATTATCCCAAGGATCATCCTTTCCATCATAGTTTACTTCGATTCTGGTATTGACTTAGCCAAATGTGATCTTCATCAATCTACGATACTCTTTCCAACCTTCGATATTTTCTTTATGAGTACCCCACCATATAACATGTGTAGATCTGAGGGCTACATCCAATTCTTGGAACCTTTGTTCTTCCGGAACTTCCTTTTCAAATTCATCAAGAAAAACAGTGTCATCTCCTATCCCATCATAATAAGGAAAATTAGATACCTCTGAAGTTATGCAACGAAGTGATCTTGCTATTATGTTGCATCATCTTATAGAGACTTCATGCAACCTTTTCTGCCAATTTTCCAGTTCTTCGTCAAAGTCTGAAATATAGGAATTGTCCTACTCCCAGCTTAGCCTTCCATCTACAGTGGGATTAGTCCAATCTTCCTCCTTAGCTATGACCTTGTAGATATTGTCAATATCAATGTCACAAAACTCATCGCAGACATGCTCTATATAGCACACTCCTTCTGATGGATCTAGAGGAACAATGACCCTTAGATTTCCCTTTTCAAACACCATATGTCTCCTCTTCCGATTGATTTTCACATTAGTATCAAAATCCCAATCCAATATAAGAAGCACCGGATATGTATTTATATCATCTACAATCTTAATTACTTCAAAATATTCAACGTCATGCACCCCTTCAATATCTACTATAACACTAGATATAATTCCCATAGGGATGGCCTTATGTTGGTTGGTCATTCTCAATTGTATCAACGACCATTACAACTTTGGTTTTCCCATTCGTTCCCATATTTTCTTAGGAAACACATTGGAATTAGATCCTAAATCTAGGATTACCTAATCCATGTCATATTCCTCAATCTGCATAGTTAGTATCATATCCCTTCATGTTCTCTTCTTATGACGATTCAACTTGTTGATTGCACGTGGCTCATTTCATGATTCTTCTTTACCAGCGGAGGAGTCTATCAGCTCCTAGCATCCTTGAAAAAATTTCTAATCTTGCAATTTAGCTTCATTTAGGTCTGCAAAAATGACTTTAATATATTTGGATCAAATTATTTCAGTTGAGTAGTTACTTCAACGCTGTCCTTCTTCGGTATAAACTTCTGTTGTGGCTGCACACTAGATGTCGAAGCTACCAGATCCATGAAACTTTTCTTTGCCTCTAGAAATGCTTCTTTTTTCACCTGAATACTAAACCCAAGGGCTATATTTTCTGGAAAGTAGACCCCTTCATATTGATGGCCGATAAGAAGGGCCTAACCCCAATGGCGTCAAGGAGATTTGACCATGTGACCTCCCAACTAGAGAGGTACTTGGCAATAGGAACTAAAAAAACTGAGCTAACCCTTGGGGCTCCTTCTATAGTCTTCCTAACCCATGTGCCTTCCATTGGACTTTTACTTTCAGTTACATAATCTCTTATTAGTGTATCACTTCATGTGTGACTATGTTAATACATGGGTCATCTTCCCTTGGTTTAGCGGTCATCATATGCAAGTTCTTCATAGGCCGCTGGTTTTTTTTCTCCTGTATATTTGTCATAAGGACTGCAAATTATTTTATCACATGATTAAAAGCTTTAAAATACTTACATGTGGAGGTAGGATTCTGACAATCTTGTGCGAAGTTTCCTTCTTCACTACAGTTGTAACAGATGAGCTAGCCATGTCCTCGACCAATGCCTCATCCTCGTCCTTCAAATCATCCTTGACTGACATGCTAACCTTCATCCTCATGTGCACGTCTCTGAACTTGCATTCTATAAGAGCATGCACATAATTTTGCATTCTATAAGAGTCTGCACATACTTCTGCAGCAAATAGCATTCTTTCGTGCAATTTCAAATTGAAACTTTACATATGTCACACCATGCACTTGATCCTAGGAGAAATGGATTAGGGCCTCACCTATTGATGTATTCTCTAAGTGCACAACATTGATCCTTATAGTGGCCTTTTTCCTTGCACTTTATGCACCATAATTATGATTGAATTTATGACCTCAATTCCTTACCCTTATTCAAATCTTGTAGGTCTAAATGCATTCCTGCTAGTTGGATCTGAATCTATTGTACTCTTGTATGAGTATCTCCTACTGGCGAAGCTTCCAACTTCATCATGAATTCTAGAGCTTCAGCCTGTGTTGATATATTCTGTTGTGTTAAAGGTAGCCTAATATGTGGCAATATCGCAACTATAAACCACTCCTTATGTTTTTCTTCAGGAATTGTAAATATTACTTGACCCATTAACATCTTAAACCTTTGATCTAATTCCAAAACAGACTCAGTGACTAATTGCTTCATCTTCTTTAGTTCAGTAATACACCGCGACTACGATTTTGGCTTCTTAAATTTTGCAGTCAGTGCTTTCTTTGTATCATCCAATGAAGCAACCTAATTCACCGTGGAATACCTTATGTAACATGTTATCAATTTCTCCTACAACTAGTGAATTTTCATACTTTATTTATATATTTTTCTGATGTGTCTTTGCTGCATACAAATTTAGATACAAATTAGAATTTTTGAGGATCCTATGATCCGAGTCCCTCTAAATACAAAACAGCTTGATATCATTATCCATGTTTCCTAGGGGTGGGGGAGGTGGAGGTGGAGGGGGAGGGGGAGGGAAAGTATAGGGAATGGGATGGAGGGTGAGGGGTGTTTCAGGATGGGGAATCACAGAGGTGCCCTGATTATTCTCAAATCTTGACCGCATCACACCTCTAGGGGTTGTGGGGTTACATTTTTCTTCTTCGCACTCATATCCACTCAAAAATGGACCGTAATCAGTTTTAATGTAATTTTCACGATCTACTCTATATCATTTTACACTTCGTGTAGATATACCTCCATAATTAGGCCCAAACATTAATCTAAATGAATTTGTAGTACACCCTTTTCACATAAAATAATTTTAAACCACAACTTCAAATAATTTGGATACTTACCTTGTGGACCCTTGAAAAATATTTGTCCAGCCTCGGTGTAAGATACAGACGTGTCTATTGCAAACTCATTAATAAACCCTCCCAAAATACTATCAATCCAAAAGTGGAAAACTCTTGATATTCTATCATCGATCTCCCTGAGTTGTTGTAACAATTCAGGGCTCCATGTAGTAGGCTCATCGTTCTTAACATAGGTCTTGTTCTCAGTCATCCTTGATAATCGTTCATGTAGTTTGTTTGCAAGTGTCACGAAGAAAATATCTTGTTTTTATATGAAAATATACCTCTGCAACCAAGCTTCAATCAGTAGTTGCAGATTTCTATTTTCTTGAATTGCGAACTCCCGTTCTTTCAGTTCTACCTAATCTTGTATTTCCTTATTGGTTGGATGCCACATCCACATATCCCTCAATTGGTTCCCAGTCCTAGAAATGGAAATATTTTTTGCATCAAAGGGGCTTCTACCCAGGTTCAGAGTTAGTTGCACACCAACAAAACCCTTTATTACTGACCCTTTCAGCAACGAATTGCTGCACATATCACAATCTCACCCAGGGAAATATTGGGGGATGTTAGAACTAGGTTTCTACATCGAGAGGGGAAATAGGATTTGGATATACTGCTAAACTTCTACTTATGCTTATTTGTAACTGCACAGATGCATTTATATATTCTAACATATTATACTTCATTCATCATCTAATGCTTATGCACACTGCACCATTATCATTAAAACATGCATAAATCATATAAATAACTTCACAAAAATGATACTAAGAACATTTAACATGAACATAGAGATGTCTTCAAAACTCTTCTTTTATTATGGTAAAACTCTTCGGTACATAAAATTCTTCAACCTGCACACACAGCTACGGGTGGTCTGCGCACAAAGTTGCAGAATATTCAAGGCCTCCACTCATAGAATTGCAGAGCCTTCCTGTGGCCTAAAAAATAGAATGATAGATATTCAAGAATTCATGCTCATCAAAGGTACAAGATTACCTGCTTCGACTCAATATTACATTTTTTTATATAGCCTTTACATCATGCAAAATCCATGGTCCACATACCATGGGTAGACTCAAAACTAACAAAATAAACCTGACCCCTTTACAAAAAGAGGGGATTTGACTCGCCCCAAAGCCCCTAAACTCCGCGCAGTTAATTTATCTTCATTGAATTGCGCACGTCAGTCCTTTATTTGCAGATTCGTTTGACCCAAAATGGACCAATTTGGGCCATGCAAAATAGGCATATATTACACAATTGTTTCCTTCTTGCAAAAATCAATGAATTCATTTGACATATACTCTCCACCATTATCAAACCTAAATATTTTGACCTTATTCCCTATTTGATTTTCAACCAATGTTTTGAACCCCTTAAATGTTGCAAAGGCTTCATCCTTATGATTCAAAAATTATATCCATGTCTTCCTTGAAAAGTCATTGATGAATGTGATATAGTAGAGATATCGACTAATAGAGTGCACGAGAATTGGACCACATATGTTGGAATGAATGAGATGGAGGATATTAGTGGTCTTCCTTTTACTAGAGGGGAATAGTACCCTTGTCATCTTTCCACTATCACATCCCAGACATACTCCATCATGTTGAGCTTGAACCTTTGGAATCCCTGATAACAAGTTCTCAAATTTTGGAAGTGCATCATAATGAATATGAGCTAATATTTGGTGCCATAATTTTCTTATATTATTTGTATTATGAACCAATGAAAATAGTGGCCTTCCAATGACCCTGCAGAGTCCTTCATATCTTTTTCCCAAAGTGAATGCATCTTTCATAAGTGATCCAATGGGCCAAGTAAGAAATTTTCCCTTAATGAAGGAAACCCTCGTCCCTTTTTCTTCCAAAGCAATGATTGATACCAAATTATTCTCTAACCTAGGCACATACATTACATCATGCAATACAATAGATTCCATAGAATTCAAATGAATTTTGACAGATCGAAAACCTTTGACGAAGTGAGTGGATTTGTCTCCAAGAATGGTTTTCAAATATGAATCCATATCTACCAAGTTAGAGAGAACTTCCTTATAACGAGATAATTGATGAGTGGCCCCACTATCAACCAACCAACTATCCCATGAATCTGAAGGAAATGAACTAGTGAAGGTGGAAATAAGAATATATTCAAATTGATTCGCAACATTACTTTCACACCTGGAGAATTTTGAATTAATTTTTGGATGAAGACTTCATGGTCACTTGGAGCATCTCTTCTTGTTCTATCATTTATTCCATTTCACTCATTCCTTTGATCATCTCTCCTTTTTTTATCATTGAACCTATTGTTTCTTCTACTATTATAACGTGGTCCATTGTTATTCTCGTGGAAATCTCAAGCATAGTTCCCTTTCTTATGAAAATTGTACCATTCAACTTTCACATATTCCTTTCTTCCACTAGGTTTTCAGGAGGAGGCTTTCTTGAGTTTGATGGACCTCCTTTCTATTTCTTCTTCTTCTTCTTGTCATGAGTGATGAACGCAGTGGGTTCTCCTTCGTTGTGATTTTGAATCCTTCCTCTTCCTATCATCCTTGACTCTTCTTGAGTGAGATTTCCAACAATATCATCAAATTAAGGGAGGAAATTTGTGTTTCTTATAGTATTGATGAATGTTTCCCCAATAGGAGGGAGAGCTCTTAAAGTCACGACCACCAGCTCCATCTCAGATGCATCTTCTCCAACTCTTTGCAATTTATCTCTACTATGTGTGATTTTCCTTATGTAGGATTGTATGGACTCTTATTTATCATCTTGGTGTCTTTGAGTTGATATTTCAAGGTTTTTATACTCATTCAAATTAGTGACCTCATACATGTCAGATACCTTATCATACATGTCTTTAGACTTTCTCAAGTTTCCAACATATTTAATTAGATTATCTTGTAAACCATCAACTACAATTTGTTCTGCTTTAAACACGCCTTTCTTCTGCTTGTCCTTGGGATGCATTCTTCGAAGGCATAGGTACCTTTCCTTGAAATTAGTCCAAAACATCATTTTTATGAGCAATGGTCTCCAACCTAACTTTCCATGCAGTAAAATTAGATGAGTCACCAAACTTCTCATCACTCTTGAAGTATGAGGTCATCTTAACTTTGATTAGATCAACTCTTCAACTTTCAAAAGAAGTGTTCATCAAGGCTTGTCTTCTTTTGGTCTTGTCCTTCACCTTAGCTCTGAAACCATGTGAATTTTTCATATTTTTCTATGATGTATCAATTACTTTAGCCCAATTCAAAACTTCAATTAGCAATATTTCCAATTACAATTATTATTTCCATTCATCAACAATAATTGAATATAGAACATTGTATGCAATGAGAAAGAATAAAATCAACACATCCACACGAGACATATGATTTGGTTAAAGACCAGGGAAAACCCAATTAGAGGGAAATCCAATTCTAATTCTTCTTCTATTAGTTTGTCACAAAATTTTCAGTAAAGAGTACAATAATACCAATGAAATATGATCATAAATACAACCCAACTACTTTAGAAACCATTATACAGTGGAAGAATATATTAGAGACAACTTGATTCATACTTTAGATAACTTCAGAAAATTTAAGATGATGGTCAACTATGGTCAAAACCTTGGATGCTCCCTTTAGGTTAGCATGGGAGAATCTTTAGTTCCTAGAAACTACCTTGGTCATAGCATGCATGTGTGCAGGGAAACAATCTCCCAGTTTTGTGCCAACGTTTCGAAAATAAATAAATAAATAAAACCCTATTTTTTTGCGAGCTTCGGATCTGAGACTTCATACCTCCATACAACCTTTTCCTTCGCTAATGTGTCGAACCAAATCATATATAAGAGAATAATATTATTGATTTTTTGATGTCCAAATGAGCTTCTAGGTCACTTATATTTATAGGCTTTTAGGGGGAAATGATGTCCATTTAATTTTGAGGTCGACCTCCCCAAATGTGTATGTGAGCAAATCTAAGCTGATCCAATATCCATGAGTGGGTGCATAAAATCAAAAACCAACTTCTTCTTGTCCGAACTAGTTCATCTTTAGGTCAATTTTGGTCCTCTCTAAAAGAGGAACTCAATGCCATCATCATCCCCATCAAATGAGTAATCCAAAGTGGAATGTTACCACAGTTTCATAATTTCAACACCTAATCCAAAAAAAAACATTAAAATAGTCTTGATACAATGTTACAGACTAGAAAATGGTTAAAATTCAGAGGAAAATATTTGAGATAACAGTAATTTTCGTGACTTAATAACCCCACCCCACCCACACCCCCCCCCCCCCGATTAAAGATTTTGAATGTCATCATGCAACCTTGAATCTAATTTTCCATAACTATGTGATGAGATCTTCCTTCATTGAAAATTATCTAAGTGATTGTTGAGTTTCTTATGGTTGGTTATTTTGTGTAAACTAAAAATTTTGGAAGTGTTTTTTCTTGTGTGGAAACACCTACCTCTTACACATATTTACTTTCATGCTGTAACAAAAATTCTATCCCCCTTTATTCAAAATAAAAATATAAAGTTGAAAATTAAATCACGTGCATGATCATAAATTACCTAATAGTTTATACATAAACCAAATATCTTGGTGTTCCATACACATAATCTAACTCATCATATCAATATTTGAACCAAATTTATGAAGTAAATTTCAAATATCTTCTTAAAAGAATTTAGGAAATCACTAGCATTTACTTCATTCTAATTTGACCATGATCTAATACCCTTGTCAGTAAATTTGGAACTAGTTCGATAGGTACCAAAAAGTCACATGAATCCTGCACAGAAAACCAATGTGGAAAATTTTGATTGGAGGTTGTGCTAGTATGCAAACGAATAAATGGTTACTAGATATCTATAAGCTAGTTATATGATTTCCTATAACACAATTCCATTAATTACATGACTTCTTGTAGTCATGTTTATCCATTTTATCTCAAGCTATAAATAAGTTTTCCATGAATTTTGGTGGACTTCTTTTTGTAATACCTTTATGTGTTAGCTCACTAAAAACAACATCCAACGGATGCATGAATCTTGATAAAAATGCAAAACGGTTGTAGGTAATGGTTGTAATTTTATCACGAAATATAAACTCGTTCAAATTGAAATTTTTTATTCTTATTCATCTTACTTTAGTACATTTTTGTTCCAAATTTTGTAGATTTCCCAATTCGCAAGATATAAGAAAATCAATTTATGCTCTATATATAAAGAGGATGGCATTAGTTGTAGCTTTGATGAGGATCTCATAAGATTTTTCATGAAGTTGGAATTGGTTTGATAGGAGATAAGCCATTTTTGAATTCCTAGGAATAAAACCCATCATTAGAGGAAATTTCAACCTAAAAGTGGCCTCCTAAGGAAAAATCTATAAATTAATAAAAAATTACATGTAGACAATTTTTTAATATTATTTTCTTTTTATCTATGTTCCACAATATTTGTTAGCACGCAATTTAATATTTTTTTTAATATATTATTTATAGATTTTTATTTTATCGAAATCCCTCAATACATTGAGTCGGAGTGTTGGTTCTATGCAAATCGATGAGTTATTACTATATTCATGCAACAAATCTCTTGTATTATCTTAAGTCATAACACAACTATAGTGAGAATTTTTTTTCATCTCATTGGTTGTAAGATTCATCGCAATCAATGATGCCTATATGCTAATGTGTGCAGTAGCTTCATGAAAAAAATATATATCTATTTACACAAAGAAATGTTACTGCAGTTTGATGATGAACAACTATGGAAGTATAACATGATCAGTCCAAAAATTTTAAATAACATCAATAAGTGTTATATAAGTTTCAAGGGATATATATATATATATATATATATATATATATATATATATATATATATATATATATGAAAATTTTAAGGGCTAATATTTGCACGTGCGATAATTTTCCATGATTTCTCTAAAAAAATGTTTTATTAAACTCCAAAATTTTCTAAAAATGTTTCACCCAAATTTTATATTATAAAATTATTTTACTTTAAAAATTGCTAAAGTTTTATATATAAATTATATAAAATTGCTATAAATTGGAATATTTTGACAAACATATTGCCAAACATTTTACATATTGCATTTGGTGGAGTAGTGAGATCAAGGTTTCTAAACTTTAAGATAAATCTCCATTCTTAAAATTTTCATATATATATATATCACCATTATCCAAATTGTTGTTGTGCTCCTTCAACTACAAGTTTTTACTGGTGATTTCCCTTAGTTAGAGGTTTCCATTGTTCATGAGATTAATAATTGTGTCTTAATGCTTGAAAAATAGTTTAAAATACTTTAAACAAGGTCAAGAAAGTTACCCTACAACTTCTAATGTTGATTTGTTCCTCAAGGAGCTCCCTTTGATTTATTATTGTTGTTTCAGGATGTACAATAACTCATGGCATTGATCTCTGAATGTATTACAAACTATATTTGGACTTCTACGTAATTGAATATGAGGATCTTTGATTTTTGCATTTACTAATATGTTTTCAAAATCTCAAGTTTAATGCAAAAAACAAAGCGTTCACCTACTTAAATAGCCTAAGAAAATGGAATGCTAAATCTTATATATTTCCCCTTTTCGGAAAGTGAGACTCGATGGATGAAAATTATCACCTTGTTGACAAACCCAAATCTCAAAATTTTCCATATTTTATTCATTTACTTACATAGAATTTATTGGTTGATAAGAATTTAATTGGATTTGTATTTGTTTAGTTCTCCAAAGTTTGAACTCTCACATTTCATGAATTCTTTATTTCAATAAGATTTACTACCATTTCTTTATCAACCACTAGTTCTTGGTCAATAAGTTATTCCAATATTTCTTATCACAATTTCTTTTCACTTTTTGACTTCTAGATTTGATTATGGTTATTAAGGCATAGATTTCTTCATCAAAGTTAGCAATAACAATATTCTCAAATCATTTTTTTATCTTTTATATTAATTGGATTACATGTTAGACACCTTGAAGATGTTTTGATGAGAGCACTATTGAATTTGACATTATTGTAAAATAGAATTTCAATCTTTTCTTCTTATAGAAAATTATTGAATTTTTTTTCTCAAGGTTAAATATGAAGGTACCAAGGGTTTTCAACGAAACTGAACTAAAAATTATGTCACCAATCTTTAATTTTTTTTCTTTTTTTTTTTCTATAGCAATCCATTGCTTAAATGAAAAGAAAAGAAAGAAATGCCCCACTCATATTGTCTCACCTCTTTAGTTTTTCCTAAGCACCTACTAATGTACAAAGTAGAGTTGCAATAGTAGCTTCACATGATGAAAAAAACATCATTTTAAAAAGAAAATAGGTTAAAGAGAAAAGAAATTGTATAATTTAATTTATATCATTACTATTTAAAACAAATTAGTTTCTAAATTCTACTAACAATCTCAAAAAAAAATTTAAAATAAAATCAAATATTTCTCATGTGTAATTTTTTTTAATATAGGAGGAGTCTACTCTTCTACGAAATGGAGCCCCTATCGACGACGAAGTATAGTGATGGGACACTTCCCAGTTGGACGACCCATTCCTCCTAGTGGGCCCAGCTCCCCTCCGCTTCATCGTCCCCGCTGCCTTCCGCTTCGCCGTCCGACTACCAAATGGAGTATGGTGGTTTTTTTTAAATTTCAAAGTCCCATTATTTCACACTCACATCTATGTTCTAAGAGCTCTCAACAAACGACATCTGTGTCCCCTCAAATCTTTTGTATCCATCCGGATAGGGAATTCGCACTCAATTTCTTTGCCCAGTCAAAGGTTGTCAACTTATCCTTTGCGCTCAATTGCATGGCCATATGTATCAACTTCTCTTAAGCTTATTTGAATTTTTTAATTGAAGTACTTTTTAGTCCTCCATACTAGTGGTTGTAATGACCAACACATCTACATACATTGATCCCATTTAGCAGCGGCAAAAGAATCCTCAAATTTAGGACTTGTCCTTTCTAAATTTCCTCCAAACCCCTCGCATCTTATGCTTCATCCTTCAACAGATTGAAGCGTCCTCCGTTAGGCTTTTCAATTATATGTTAGTACCTACTGTTACATTTCATTGAAATTGTTTCAACTTTAAAAAACTCACCTTATTACATTTTAACATTCAAATTTTTTTAACTACAAACTTAGTTGCAAAATTCAAAAAATTGGTGACACTTGGTAGGTTAAACAGATTAATTTGTTGTAAAAATAATGGAAGGGGCAACAAATGGGTAGATAAATCAATTTAACCAAAAAAAAAATAGAGAAGTAGAGCAGGATAGTCAAGTGTAAACATTAAAACATATTTGTACTTGATTTCACTTAAATTTATTAGATTTCATGTTGCTGGTGTTTTTACAGGGCACTAACCTATTTTGCTTATTTATGGAGCCTGAAAATTAATAGAATCCCTCTTTTTCTTTTCCAAAGTCATCGCTTCAAGAAATAACCTCTTCTTACATCTAAGATTAAAAAAATTTAACTACCAATTCAAAGATTTGTTGCAGAATTTAATAATTTGGTGATAACTAGAAGGATTATTCTGTTGTAAAAATAGTGGAATAAAGGGGAAATAATTAGGGAGGGAAATAAATTTAATGAAATAAACAATAAAGATACATAGTAGGAAGATCAAATGTAAAAATTTAAAATATATTTATATTTTATTTTAGTTGAGTTTATTAGATTTTATATTGGTTTTATGTTTCTTGTGTTTTTATAGTGCATTGGCCTATTGGAGGTCGTCGGAGTTTGAGATAGCTGTCAAGGGAGTGTGGATATTGTAGGGTATGCATCCCCATAGAATACTAACTCGAACCTTACAAAGGGAAACAAAGGAATTGACGAGAGAATGTCTCAAAATGGAGCTAGTATGAATGATATCAAAGATCAATATACTAAAAGATGAACAATGCACCTAAAGAATCAGATTGCACTAAAAATATTTTTCCAATGCACAATTTCATGACAAATCTCACCTTCAATTAAGAGTTTAAACTTTAAATACTTGGAATAAGAATTAACATGGTACAATGGAAATAATAAAAGACTTAAAAATCCAAAAGTTAATGAGACAAATGATGATTCTATTGTTTTAGAAAATTTAGCAAACCCCTAAAGTAGTCTAGAAGTGCAACGATCAGCTTGGCTTTTATGTAAAGGAGTGGTGATATTTCCACACCAAATTTAACCCCTCGTCGGCTAGCCTTAATACCAACAATTTTTTTCTTTGATGTTTATTTTGGATGACAATGATCTACAACATATTATGGAATTAAAGGGTACAGACCTTGAGCTACAATGAAAGGTAGCAATAGTGATCCACAACATATTATGGAATTAAAGGGTATAGACCTTGAGCTACAGTCAAATATAGAAACAAGTAATAGTTCCTTTCCTTGATTTTTTCATTACACATTAATCCCCTGTCATTAAACATCTTTCTAACTTATGATACAAATATTGTAGGCGCTGGAAAATGATTTTCCAAAGTTTCCTTTAGGCACTCCAGGGACCAGGTTTAGAATAAAGATGTCTATCTGGTGTAGGTTTATAGTATTTGTAAATATTAAAGACTATCCAATAAGCTAATGAGCATATGATGATGATTAGTTGACATCTAACTTCTTAATATTTGATGTATCCACCATTAACCCTCTCTTGCACCTATGTTGAAGAAACCATGTCTTTCGGGAGGTGATTATTATAACTAGCACATACCGGTTATAGCGAGGTACAAAAACCTCCTTACCTTCTTATGGCACATGAAATCCAGTTATGAAAGAATTTTTTAGGAAGTGCCCAACGTTCAAAGAGAAGTATAAAAATAGAATAACCATCTTTATGAATTTTTTCTAGCTATTTCATTATTATACATTATGTCCCCAAGCAAAGCAAGGATTTAGAAAATATGAGTATTTGCAAAGGATTTATAAAATATTAATATTTATGGGATTAAAAAGTGGATTGGAAAAATATTTACTATTTTTTCTGAAAGAGTCATGTTTATTATAATTTATTATTTTGGAGAAAATAATTGTGTGGAAGATTCAAGATTATTTTTATCATTTTTTATTAGAGAAATTAATTGATTTAGGAAAATGGTTATATTTTAATGTAAGAAGAGATGGACCTACGAGTCTCGAGATGGCATACCTCTCTTTCTCATTTTTATGGTTGGATATGTGGTGAAATTTGAGACTTGGGTGAGGAATCTTTTAGATTTCTATTTTTTTTTCTCTTGTTGTTAAAGTAGCTTGTTTTATATCTTGTTGTTGAAGTAGCTTGACATATGTTTATGGAGTAACAACTTAGTAAGAGCTTTTCATCTTCTGTCATGTTATCTTCGGAATGTTGGATATTTTGCCTTGTTTCTCAAGATTGGGTTCAAGGCATTTATATTTCATTCCAAAAAACTATAATCTCCATAAGTATTGAATTCTATCTCGTTTAGTAATATCTTTATCATTATCTTTGTAATTTGAGACAACAAGGAAAGTGTCAAAGAAGCTTGAGTGTCTCAGCAACATTGTCCTCTTCCCATCATTGGGATAGGCTCCCATATGAGCCTTGATTTGACCTCACTACCCAATAAAAATACATTAACCTCTGATTTTTCCATCCATTTTATTTTCTTATTTTTTTTAAAACTCTTTTGTTGGAATTTACTCTTCATGTCACCTTTCCTCTCAATGCCTAAAATCACATTTACTCTTCATGTCACCTTTCCTCTCATTGCCTAAAATCTCAAAAATCATGTCATAGGGAAGCCTCCCTTGATTCAAGGAGAGGTGGCTTAAAAGTATAAAAGAAATAAGGTGAGGTGATAGTCGCTTCCCTACTAGTTACATGAAATATTTTCTTGAGCTTTAGGACTCTATCACAAAAAACTTTTCAAGTTTTAACTATGTATTTTTCAGGCATATATATATATATATGGATAATTTTATCAATGTAAACAATTATGGCTTACAAATTTTGAGCACTTTTAATGCATGGATGGGGTTGGTTTTGCACCCATTCATTCCTCATTTATCATAAACCCAGAGTATATGATGACAAATGAGGGATTTTTTCAACCCTTGACAATTATCTCGAACTCTCTACTTCTATGATAAGTTTCTATGCTTGAAAGAATTATGTTACCTGTAATGGTTGTTGGAAATAATTTGCTGCGACATTTTAATAAATCCTCTCTCATGGCTCTTCAAATCTTGCTTTAGAAACCTCTAATTCCTCTTGTGCTCTGCTGCAAGTTGTAAGGTAATAGGTCAAAGTTAACCTCTAATTCCTCTTGTGCTATGTTTCTAACTGTAGGCTGAAATTGGTAGCACAATTACTATAATTAATTCAAGATTTAAACTTAATTATGTTTGAAAATATTACTGTCACATTGGCTTTAAATAGGAACATTATCTTTGATATGTCATCAGAGTAACTTTTGTGATTTTTAACACAAGATATGATCTACAACATGATAAGTATGGATTTTATATGGATATATGGTGACTTTTAACACAAGATATGATCTACAACATGATAAATATGGATTTTAGATGGATATGGGGTTCATTGAGAACATTCTGGTCTATTTGTTTATTAGCATTAACTCTGTCAGGCAAGAACACTATGAATAATTCATTTCAAAAATATTCATTTTTCAATATGGAACAAAAGTGCTGATAATATACACAAGTGAATCATATTTCTGTCTATATCCATATATCGAACACCAGTAATGTGTTTTTCATGTGACACTTCCGTGCCCCATGTGACCCAAAAGGGCTTTGAATCCCATACCTTTTATTGGGCAGTTGTCAAAAGTGCATATAATCATAAGCTTTACTTTTAAAAAAATAGCCCCGTATAGTATTTGTATTAGGAAAATTCATGCATATGTATCTTTATATATTCTCATAACCTTTAATTATTTTCTAAAATCAACCACCATATGGTGTAATAGAGCTTTTCCCACTATTAAAATATGGAGGCTCACTTGGTTGAATGACTCCACAAGAAATCTCCCAGGCTAACTTCCTGTGAGATGTGACATCACTCTTTAGAAACACATTTATAATTAAGTAATACCTTGCCTGAAATTTTCCCATGGCAGTAATACCTTTCCTAAAATTTCCCCATAGTTGATGGAGATCTCTGGCATCACAGTCTGATTATTTATATATACCATTATCAATTTTATTATGTTTTTGAAAGTTATCCAACAAAAACCATAAAACACTAAAAACCAAATGGCACGGAAAAAGGTTTTCGATTTTTTAAAATGTAGTGAAAGGGCCATTTGACACATCTTGAGAATGGAACTCAAGACCACATACACAGTAGGGTGCCAAACTCGTAGCTAAGTTTAAAAAAGAGAATATTTGGTTCCATGATTAATCATAGTAATAACCCATGGAACTAGTAGCCACCTTAATAACCCATGGAGAAATATTTATTGCAGAGCCAGAACTCCCATCAATCCACACTGAGAAAATCACAGTAATTCCGTTTTTTGTTGCATGGAATGAGCCCTCAGAGATTGCATCACTGAAATAATTGAATAGGAGAAGTTGTGAAGCAATTTAACAGGTGAATGAAAAAAAATTGAATAGGAGATGTTGACGACCTCCGACCCAGTGTAGAAATTGAGCGTGAATTCCCTAGCTAATTGGATGCAGAAGATTTGAGGCAGCGCAGATTGGGTGTGTTGAGATCTCTCACAACACAGAACTAAGTGTGAAATAATAGGACTTCGAAATTTAAAAAAACCCACCACACTCCATTTGGTAGTCGGAGGGTGGAGTGGAAGGGAGCGAGGACGGCAGAGCCGAGGGGAGTGGGGCCCACCAAGAGGAACGAGGCGTCCAGCGGGGAAATGTCCCATCACCGGACTTCGTCGCTAGTGGGGATTCATTTCGTAGAAGAGTAGAATGCTTTTATATATATATATATATATATATATATATATATATATATATATATATATATCAGATTTGTGTAACGTCTCCTCCATGATTTCGAGAATCATCATGTTTCGTGTCTTGCTACCAAGAACATCGTGTTTGGCCTCTGTGTACTTCATAGATATGTCATCATGTATCGTGTAATGTGACTTCGTGTAATGTGACTTCTGTGTTTGGTGTTATTTTTCAGCGTTTTTCGTTTTCATTTTCTTTTTTTCTGTGATCCGTCGTCTTAAGTTTATTTTTTTTGAAAAAAAATTGGTTTATTTTCTGATATAATTTTTTTAGAATTCGGCAATGATTTATTGAAATCACAAGTTTGACAGATGAACTCTTCACAATCTAAGTGTTAATGGGGTGGTTTATTTTTTAGTATATTGAAGTGTTATAAGAGTTTGTGACGATATTGAATCTATATATGCAATCAAAAAACCAATTAAACAACAAAAATCAAGATTTAACCACAATTTTTTAACTAAATTTCGACCGCATGGGTACCAACCGCTGCAACCGCTGGTCTTGTAGGATGTCCTTCGTATACATGGTTCTGTCAACCATTATCACTGCATACATGTACCTGTATCCACATATCCCCCTCCAACGTGGTTTTTATCGGATGACCTGTAACCATGCTCTTCCTTCATCGGGGTTTTATCGGATGACCCGTAACCATGCTCTTCTTTCAATGGAAAACACTGACACAGACCTGTTGCTTCACTATTGTACGTGGTTTTTAGCTGACCACAAACTGACACTGCAAAATGGTTTCTGGCTAACCATGAACCTGTAGTTACAAAGTGGTTTTGAGATTACCGCAAACTTTTACAGGGATACACATGCCTTTATAAGGCTTACATACTCCATATCTTGGAATTACCAGGTACATAAAATGACCACTACAAAACCATCCTAGACTTGCTTACCACTCAACTGAGTGACTCATTATACAACATGCTATTGAGTCTATTCCAAAAAACTCACACAAAAGAAACTTTCACTTTTGTTGTTCATCATCCTTTAAATGTTGTCGCTACTCCTTTACATCATATTTTGAAATTGTCACATCTTGGGCATCTTTGTCTTTGTCAATTGAAAATTTGGAACTCCATATTTAACCTGTGATTTGTTAGAGTCGTCAATTCTAACAAAAATAGCTTCATATTGAGGTGACTAATCTCAATATGTATATTAATTTCAGTTCCAAAATACTTCCATCATGACATATTTCTTTTATGCAAAATACGCAAACAATCATGCTTTAAACTTGCTACAAAGACACATTTCGTGTGTCAATTCCCAAAAGCTCACTGATGTGCCTCATTTCCAATGTCTTCGTCCTAGTCTGGATTTTTCACCAAATGTGATCTCCTCACTATGCTTATCATTATTTGCTAGTTCACCAGATAGGGATATGAGAAAGGCCGGCAGATTATGATCTTGGAACTTCCTCAGATTCTCTTCTGCATGCTTCCGAACAGCACCATCAACAGATTGTGCATCAAGAAGGATTTGTGTGACCTCCAGGGACATATTTTATCTGCCTGGTGATACTGATGAATACAGATCTTTTGAATTCTGATTCGGCAAAATAAGAAATCGAAAAAAACATCCACGGCCAGCTAAATCTCTGCGACCAGAAGACCCAAAACTCCCCTTGAAGGAATACACTCGAGCAGCAATAACAAAGCTAGCAAGAAAACCTTTGAGCGAAATTTATAACAAGTGATCTATGTTCGAATTGATAGTCAGGCGGTGAGGCTGCGACTATAGTAGCGCTCCAACAGCGCTCTAGGAAACAAGTCTTCTTGCAGCTGCATAGTCGTGTGAGAGGCTTTTCACATGCAAAGAAATCGTCTTACAATCCCGATCCTCGTAGTCCAACAGCATTCGACTGATTGGCATGCTCCTCTGCACATTTCAGAGCATTCCTTCCTCATGGGCAGTGTCGATCCTCGATCTCGAGCAAAGCAGATTTGCTGCTATACTTTGACAACCGCCCCACAAAACTCGAGAACCGATTTGATCCTCACGGATCAGTTTTCTCCAGGCTCAGATTCACAGCACTCAGTACGCAGTACATGCAGCCACAAATCAGGCTCACCGGACAAGCAATCTAAGAATGAGATCATGTAATGGCATCCAGGGTCCAGCAGCTATTCTTATAAACTCGTTTCAACAAGATCTGGGATGTCAATACTTCCTTCTGAATATTGTAGTTGCTACAGAAAATGATTTAGTCATTGCCCACCTCTCAGAGCTATGGGAAAGTCAAATATTTCACTGTGGGAGAGATTCTCAGATTATTCGCTGCAGGAGTGCTCCACGCATTCAACGCAGCAGCGAGTGTTGGCGATGCCAATCCCCTAGTTACCACTACCACTCACTGCACCAGTCCACCCAAACCAATCGACAAAAAAACAAATGAAATATATACTCTTGTTTCCCTCAGCCCAGTAGGGGCCGAGGTCCAGGCGTTGCTCTGATACCAAAATAAATCTTTAATATGCAAACTGTATTATTAATTAAATAGATTACACACATTTATACATGAATTAGTCTCAAGATAGGAAATCTATCTTGAACGTACAATAAGTTGGTTGAGGGAATATCTCAACCTCACACCAAACAAGGAAACTAGTTTTAGCTAATTCCTATTAAATAGGAACAAACTCTATACATAGAGAGTCACAACTAGACAAGTAGTAATTACACATTCTAACACGGAGGGGAGTGGGGCCCACCAAGAGGAACGAGGCGTTCAGCTGGGAAATGTCCCATCACCGGACTTCGTCGCTAGTGGGGATTCCATTTCGTAGAAGAGTAGAATGCTTATATATATATATATATATATATATATCAGATTTGTGTAACGTCTCCTCCATGATTTCGAAAATCATCATGTTTCGTGTCTTGCTACCAAGAACATCGTGTTTGGCGTCTGTGTACTTCGTAGATATGTCATCATGTATCGTGTAATGTGACTTCTGTGTTTGGTGTTATTTTTCAGCATTTTTCGTTTTCATTTTCCTTTTTTCTGTGATCCATCGTCTTAAGTTTTTTTTTTTGAAAAAAAATTGGTTTATTTTCTGATATAATTTTTTTAGAATTCGGCAATGATTTATTGAAATCACAAGTTCGACAGATGAACTCTTCACAGAAGTGTTAATGGGGTGGTTTATTTTTTAGTATATTGAAGTGTTATAAGAGTTTGTGACGATATTGAATCTATATATGCAATCAAAAAACCAATTAAACAACAAAAATCAAGATTTAACCACAATTTTTTAACTAAATTTCGACCATAAATTTGACCAAAACTCCAAATTAAAGACTATTCCTTTTACTTTTACCATAATGATTTCCTTGAAACATATTTTTCTTACCATTTTCAGATCCCAATAATTTCCACATACCTCCTCAAATTCCCATGCGCTTAACCGTGTCAATGTTTTGAATTTCTTTCATTTAATCAAATTTGTCTTCTACACTATATCTATCTAATGAAAAATAAACCAATCTGATTGAACGAATCCCCAAAATACTTCAGATCTATGGAATTTGGATTTTTGATATTGTTGGCAAAATACATCATATTTCCTGAATACTGTCTTTTGTTTTATTCCTGAATATGGTAGATTAACAGGACACTTCTTGTTAGAAATTTTCTTCAAATTTAGTAAGATTCTTTTGAGAATGAGATTTTAGATATAGAAAAGAAATTCATGTGCTCGTAATTCAAGAAAAAATAATAGAAATTTACTTTTAAATTTACTCAATATTCACGCTCTCCAATTAGAAAAACCATATAACCCAAATGAACCCTAAAACAAACGAAACCCTTTGTAAATATTTATCACAATGAACCCAAAACAAATGGAACCCTTCATAGCAAAACAGATCTAGATTTTATTGTAAGCATAACAAAATGTGTACTCTATGAGCACATTCAACCTACATACATATCAACATAGTGAATGAGAAATTATTTTGGCCATATACTCTCAGTTTACATATATTCTTTAAATTGAAAATTTGACAGTGTGGGACTAGAAAATTTAGAGTTAATAATGGACTTGTTTTCATATTGCTTGTATCTTATTACACTACTACAAAGGAAAAACAAACCATGTTACATTACAGTGATAACAACCCTGAAAATCTAATAACCCTCTGTTAGATTACAGTGTGAATATAAAAAGTTGTTGTAGGCTTAATTCATGGTTTCCCCTCACATTATTTGGAAGTGATTTGGTTGGAAACATGTCGTGTGCGATACAAGAGAATATGGTGCGAATATGAGTCCAATAATTCTGCTGGCGGTCTCTCTACAATCGATATTGTGAATAGAAATAGCATCGGGAAAGTGTAGTGCAAAGACCTGTAAAATGCCTACATGGTTGAATACACAGTGTCAGAGGAATGAAAATAGGACATAGTTCGAAGTAGATCAAAGGAATCCCAGCAATGGCAAGATGCAACCTTCTACAGCGGATAGAATGCGATGATCATGGACATACACAAAATGTGTTGAGAGTACAAAATATTTTAGGGAGGGCGTGTGCGTAATGCTTGAATGCAAGGAAAATTAAAGTTAGGGTACCTGTGGCATTTTCAGTGACACAGAAGATCTTTTAATTCGTGACAGAAGTATAATATGCCCATTTATCAAAGCATTGAGTGGTATGTGTGGTAAATGTGGTCGACCTAATTAGCTTTTATTGTTTTGATGCCTACCCCTAATTTATGGAGTGGGCTAACCATTCGACGAAATGCCCTTTGGGTTTCGTGTCTCTCTCTTGCTGGCGAAAACCTTCCAATGACCTCGTCCCCTCCATCGCAAAGGGAATTTAATGGCTGTTAATGCGGGCAGTGAGCTGTCCATTTGGGTGCTCCATCCCCATTCTCCAATCCCGCGTACGCAGCCACACGAGCTGCCCAACTACCTCACATAGCTAGTCGAGGGCTGAAGTGACAGGATTCTCATTTCCATTTCAAATTTGAATCGACTAAAGTAAATGGGAGGAATGGATTCCTATCAACCGCAGCTCTGGTTTTACCGCCCAAACCCATCCACTCAACAATTTGAATTTGGAGCTCCTTATTTATTCTATTGACCGCTCCTTATTCATTCTGCCGAGTGGATTTTGATTCATTCTGTCGAGAGTACTTCATTCCTACATTCCGTCGAGTCCTCCACTTTATGTCTTTGTCATGAGGACCCTCTAGCATCTGGACGAGAAACATTCGAGCAACTATGAATGGATTAAGCAGAAGATCCGAGAGTGGAAACAATTAGGACATGATTTTGGGAACTAGCAACTATCATAGCTATTTTTTCTCACGTTATCTAGAAAATTTTTAGAATATTGTTTTAGTTTCTGTTTGTATCTTGTGTCGATGTGAGATTAACATTCAAGAGATGGAGAAGTTCTTGAAAAAGAGCAGAGGTATTTTTTCTTCTTCTGAACAATAGCAGAGGTTATTATTTCTAGGCCGTTGGATAGCTTAAGAAAACTAGCCAAATGAATGTTCATTCCTCTTTTGATTGGAGGTAAGAAAATTTTCCATATATCAACAGCAATTGCAGTGTCTAATTCTTTTATTTTCATTTTAGTGACCTTAATTGTTTATATAATTTTTTCATTGATGTAATTGGTTTGTTTATTTATTTCCTGTTTCCAGTTTTTCTTCCTCTCTATAGAGAACTTGCATAGCACTGCGTGCAGAGGGTGGAATAATATTCAGATAGGGTACACAGGGTACAGTGTAGCTACTTCCCACCTCTTTGATTTCTTTAAATTAACAAAATTTCAATTTGTAAGCACTTCATTTTTTACAAGGTACAATGTAGCTATTTCCCACCTTTTTTATTTCTTTAAATTAACAAAATTGCAATTTGTAAGTACTTCATTTTTTATTTCTAGTTTTTAATGAGCTTCCTTTTCTTCTTTTTGCTTCCAATATCAAGGACCAATTTACCAGGCATGGACAAGGAGAAATAGCAGGATAAATAAGAAAGGTAAATTTCTCGTTTACTGTGTTTTATTTTTTATATAATGCAAATTTAACAGAATAGAGAGAGAGCGGCAACTCGTTGTTACAGTAGCAACAACAATGAGTCATCGCCACTGTAATAGTGTATTGCTGCCACTGCACAAAAATTAAAATTTTATTTATTTTTTCAAATTTTCTTTATTTTATATTAAAAATTTCTCTAGTTTATCTCTTAATGTTTTAGTTATTTACTATGTGTATCGTTTACAAATATACTGCAAATTTAAAGAGATAGAGAGAGAGAGCAACAACTCGTGGATGCAGTGGCGGCAACAACGAGTTGCCGACACTATAACAGTGCATTGTCATCTCTGTTCAAAATTAAAATTTTATTTTTATTTTCAAATTTTCTTTATTTTATATTAAAAATTTCTATAGTTTATCTCTTGATGTTTCAGTTATTTACTATGTTTATCGTTTACAAGTATATTGCAAATTTAAATAGATAGAGAGAGAGCGGAAACTCTTTGTTGCAATAGTGACAATCAGCAAGTTGCCACCACTGTAATAGTGTATTTCCACCACTATTCAAAATTAAAATTTTATTTATATTTTCAAATTTTCTTTATTTTATATTAAAATTTTCTCTAGTTAATCTCATAATAAGATTAAAAAATTATCTAGTTAAAAATTTCTCTAATTTATCTCTTAATGTTTTAGTAATTTAATATGTTTATAAATTACAATTATACTGCAAATTTAAAGAGACAGAGAGAGTGCGGAAACTCATTTTTTCATTAGCAGAAATAGTGAGTTTCTGCAACTGTAACAGTGTGTTGCCGCCACTGTAACTACTCATCTCAAAATTAAAATTTTCATTGTATTTTCAAATTCTATATTTGCAACTTAAAGAGAGAGAGAGCGTAAATTCGTTGTTGCAGTAGTGGTAAGAGTGACTTGTCACCACAGTAACGATGAATTATTTCACTGCTACAATGGCAAAAACTCACTATTATAGCTACTGCAATAGTGAGTTTCCACTACTGCATTTTAACATTGTAACAATATTTCATTAAATTATTTTTTTGTTTTGCAGATGGTTGAAAAAGGGGTTTTGGCCATCCAAATATGGTGCCACCCAAACCCAGGGCATGCACGGACAAGGTTCGTGATTCATAATGAATCCCTTAGCTAGGTATACTAAAACAATAGAGAAATTCCTAACATTAGTACAAACAACGAAGCATACTATCATGCTTTTATTGTTGGCCTCACAACAACACAGAGTTATGGTGTAAGTGATGTTGTCACTTACACACACTCTGAATTAACCACGAACCAAATGAATGGTACCTACCAAGTCAGAAGATAAAATCTAAAACCCCTTCACCAGCAAGAAAGAACCATTGCTACACAGTTCCAATGCTTCGAGATTATTTACAAATATGATGTCCAAAGGGTTGCTGACTCGAGACTCATTGAAGCAGCATCCAATGGACGTGGATGTGCAAGATATGTGGAGCGAGCATGTGCTCCACCAATTATCATTGATAAACATCGATATACATGGCCTATTATTGAATGGATCGTTGTTGTCATTGGTATTGGGTTATTATGGGGGGATTCATATTATGGTGTTCCTATTTCTTGAGATATATTGGAGCAACTTGATGTACATCATTTTTTATGTATTTATTTATATGAGGTGTCTTTTATAGGTGGCTTCACTCTATTTTTGGGTACCCTTTTTTATATCTTAACACATGTATGTATAAAATGTATTTTGCAGTAATACTTTTAATGGAATTACATTGTTATTACAATTTAGTTGTGTAATTTTTATTACAGTTTAGTTTTGTCGTTAGATTATGTGATGGATGCTTTTATTATGGCTTTTATTTTTGAAGTCATATTCCAACATGATTCAATTGCACTGGCACATGTACAAAAACATTTTCATGTATTTAATATATTTGAAAAAAAAATCTCATGTATTTATCCATGTTTAAATTATATTTTTACTTCTAATTACTTTACATGAAATTATACCACCTCACTTGGACAAATAATTAAACATTGTTATTATAATTCAGTTGTCTAATTTTTATTATAGTTTAGTTCTGTTATTAGATTATGATATGGATTCTTAATATATATAAAACATACATACTTACTATTTCCTTTTACAAATGATATTTTATCAATTAACATCACTTTAAACAGAACCCAAAAATAAACGGCAAAATAAATATTTTTATCAGCAAATAGATGATTCCAAAAGATGCTACAAAACGAGACTATTTATTCATTATAATTCCTTCAATACACCTTCGCAATTCCAACTTATAGTAACATCCATTCATTCATTATCCATGAGAAACACATGCTCCCATAATTTATACAGGCCCCTAATTTGAGTATAATCAGCTCTAATTCTTAAAGAAGTCTCTTCATTGACAAATTATGTGAGATACCTTTGGTTACAAGCCAACCAAGATAGCTTATATATCAACCATTATTTTCCCTTTATACATACATGGTTAAATGCAAAATGCAAATGTGACATCTTGCACTTTTGCAATCCATAGATCCAACCTCATTTAAGGGGTAGAAATGTATAAATATCCAAACAGACAATCCAATTATTATGAATTTCTCCATTGTCAACATCTATAGCCACAAGGCCAGGTGTTTTGAACTGAAGCACGTTTTGACATCCATGAAAGCAACAACAACTTAGCCTGCAAACAGAGAAAATAATATGAACAAATTGCAAATTAATGAAGTTAACTTGACAACCATAAACTGTAACCAACAATTTATCAGTGCACATAACTGAAGAACAAAAAATGACACCAAGTATGAGTTCATAGTACTTTTGTAGAAGTATCAGTGCACACAAGTGTCACAGAAGGAAATAGTGCATGGAAAGGAGCAATGCTAAATGCAGTCAAATTAAAAGTAATTAAGTTTGATTTGATCTGTTCGACCTTTTCTGATTAGGTCAATAGTAGTATTTGTAGTATACCTACTGATAGTAAATTTCCATGCTAAATATTTTACATAGCAGTGAGTTTTGATTGGGACCACTCCATCATGTATAAATAGATAGAATCCAAGAGGATTATAGTTGTGTAATTTTTGGGTTTATTACTCTGGGGTTAATTTTGTGAGTGTGATTATTGCAATGTTATTTTGATTAGGTTGGTTAGCCAAACTAGGTAAAGTAGTAATGATGTTATTTTGTGCTCAACACCCTTTGATATTAATAGAAGATGGCCAATGGCTGGTTTGTCCCCATTTATATGGTTTATGTCATGGATGCTTAAGATATTAGATTATGATTATTTTTAGTGTGCAGTACTAATGTCTTGAGTTGTTTTTCAATGTGTTGAATACATTAATTTGAAAGCCCGCACAATGTCTAAAAGTGCAGCACTCATTTCTGAAGTTGGTTAATTTTTTGATATGTTTAATGGTTATTGTGGATGAAATTTTGATTCCCTTCACCATTGCAACATCTTTGTTCTTGAATTCCACATAGGTGCCTCTTGTGAGATTTCACCTGCTCTGTGGGTGATGCTAAAAGAGATAGTGTCTAATGGGGCTTCATTAGCCAACCTTTCTGCATTAGCCCAGGTCAGACTATCGTCAATGCTAAAAAAATAATTCCCAAGGATTTTTGGTACATGGAAGGGGTGATATATACCTTAATTCCAATTTAAATCAAGTTATTTAAGGAGTTAGTATAATAAAACCCTAAATTATTATGCGGCAACCCTTGAGAAATCCCTGGCAGTGTAGAACGGTAATGGAAATCTCCCCTAACCATGACAACAACGAACTGTCCATGTCAAATAGGAGGCAGACGTTGCATAAATATATGTCTGCATATTGGCACCTCCATAAACGACCCATCCCCATTATTATTGTACCCATTACCCCAAATCTTCCATTGTGCCATTGTGCCACATTCGAACTCTTGCAAACAAATAACACAACCATAGTCACTTTGAACTCTGGCTAATATGGGAGGTGCAAGAGTGCATAGAGAAAGTGCCAAATAATTGGTAGACACATCTCCACCCATTAAAAAATTATTTGAACATGCCGGCTGGATAGATTATATTTGCAGGTTTCAAAGGTATGACAATGATATAGCCCTAGAATTTACCATGCATTACAGGGAGGGTAGATCAGAGGTAGAAGGGATAGTGGTGCACGCGACAGAAGAAGTGATTGTGGAAGTGTCAGGGTTACCCCAGAGGGGATAAAAGATGTTTGCACCCTGAAAACCCCAACCTGATGTTGTGAGGTGTTTCCTTGACGTAGGTGAAAAACTGATTAGTAGTGCCTCAGGATATGAGAGGAAGTCATTACCACAACACTAGTCAGATGTTGCATTCTTTGTATAGAGATTTTTCACATGTGAAGGAAGGTATTTCATTATTTATTATGAGCACCTCCACTTGTTAAACCACCTGTGTCATGGCAGGTTTCTTAACATGCCTTTCTTGCTTGCAAAAATCCTAGTCCAAATGGCCCGAGGTGTGAAGAAATCAAAGTGGCCGCTCGAAATCCTGTCCCACCAATTCCTTGTTAAACGTTTGGTGGTTGTTGCACTGCAAAGGGAAGGGAGAAATTGGGATGAACTATTTGGAAGGTCATTGCATGTTGAAGTTGCAACTCCACCCTATGACCTCTCATTTGCAACTCCACCCCATGACCCCCTAGTTGCAATTCTGCCCCATGACCTCCAAGCTACAACTCCACCCCATGACCTCCCAGCTGCAACTCTGCCACATGACCCCCCAGCTGCAACTCCAACCCATGACCTCTTAAGCTGCAAATCCACCCCATGGCCTCTCAACTGCAACTCCCCCCCATGACCCCCCAGCTGCAACTCCACCCCATGACCTCCTAACTGAAACTTTTCCCCATGACCGCCTAGCTGCAACTTTGCCCCATGAACTCACACCTGCAACTCTACCACATGACCTCCCACCTGCATAAATTCCCACATAACCTTTCCATATGGAAACTGAGCTACCCAATGTTCAAACTAGGAGGGTTTCTAGGGTTTTTGCTACTAAATATGCACATAAAGGAGATGGCCAAGATGATGATGATGAATTACAAATATTGGGGAGTAAATCTACGACTAGAATATTGAGAGGATATAGGAAATGCCCGACAGAAGTGCCAAAATCCAAGCCAAATAAGAGAAAGAGAGGTCGTTATGCTCTAATTCCTAAAACCCTCCCTGTTGTTCTAGAATAAATCCCAGAAGAGACAGCAGTAAAAAAAGAGCAAGAGTATCCACAAGATGTATTGATTGAAGAATTCATGGATCAAGGATGCATGCAACAAGGATTCATGGAAGAAGGATTAGGCCAGCCTGCTGACATAGAAGAACAAGTTGATAATCTTCCCTCTCTTAATTCTAATTATGAATGCATAGAGGGAATAGCTGAATGGTATGACTCAGCTGGCCTTGTCTTAATTCAAATGTTGTATGTGCATGATGAGGAGTACCAGAAAACTACACCACCAAAATTTTATAGGGAAAATGAGCAGGTCCAACCAACTGCACAACTAGAATTGTATGGGGATGATCAGGAGGACCAACCAACTATACAACCAGAATTGCATGGGGATGATCAGGAGGACCAACCAACTGTACAACCAGAATTGTATGGGGATGATCAGGAGGACCAACCAACTGCAAAACTAGAATTGTATGGGAATGATCAGGAGGACCAACCAACTGAACCACCATAATTGACAAAGAAGCACATTGAAAAAGTAAGTACATGTAAACATCTTCCTCTGTATTTTTCATTAAGAATAGGATTTACCAGATGAAAACCATAAAAATACAGATCAAAGTAAAAGCTCTAATAGATGAGCTCAGACAAAAAGTAACTTTTGATAGATGAGATTGCTTGGCCCAACTTGTAGAGTTCATACCCATTGATGTCATAGGTATTACTTCTCCAGGGTTCCAACAAGATATACCCCTTGGAAAAAATAGACTAATGGCATTGTTGTGCAAATAGAGGACCATACAAAATCGCAGTTTTCCATACAAAGGAATAGGAATTACATATCAAAATAACAAAATAAATGGGTGTAGACGCAGAGGAACAACAACCAGATATGAAACTAATATATGATTAGGAACCAGAGATCAAACTGACCAAAGCCATTGGTGAGAAAAAAGATGATGAGGAATGGAAGGATAAATTACAGTTGTCTAAATACCCATATACGGGACACCTAATACCTTACAATGTGCACAAAAACTCACTTCGTGACCTTTCCAAGTTATGCGAAGAATATAAAAACAAAGTTTTACGAAGACATAAAAAAATAGTGGATGAGCTGGAAAGGAGGGTGACCAAGTTAGAGAAGGATAAGAAATAACTCAGACAGATAATGGATGGTGTGCTCAATTGTAGGGCTCCTTCAACCAATTACAATGTGTACTTGACTAAAAAATTCCTGATATTTAAAAAGAATGTTATCATCGAAAATATCCCTCTCGAGGTTGAAAGCAGTGATGGTTTCAAGGAGGCATATATGACAATTTGTGATCAAGATAGAGACTTTCTCTCTGAATTGTACCAAAATAATTTTTTGGTACCTTATAATACAAAATGGAATCCCAACCATGTTATAGGGGATGTCCAATTGAGAGCCTTTGTATCGTATTTGAGAAATCGGGCCAGTTGGTTGGATGATGTGAAATTTTTTTTTCATAATTCCGACAGCCTTCTATGGGTTAGAAGAGAACATCCCAAACCTGTGGAGGTGATAGAGGAACATAAAAATTCCATCAACTCTCTAGAAGTAGTAGAGGTTATCTCCAAGAACAGGGATATGACCATTGCATATTGTACCCGCCAGATCCAATCATTGGAAACTTAAGGCACCGGAGCAAGATGTAAAACGAGGTGGGGTCGCTCAGAAAACAGCCACAGAAGAAATAAATATCCATTTAACTACCTCAACTTAGAACAACCTTAACGGGGTTTCTCGGTATATTATTGCTATGGGACGGGGTGTGGGAATCACGGATAGGTCTTATGTTCACTATCCAATGATACGAAACGCGAGATATATAAAAGAAAATGTATGCGACAAAAAAGTATTTTGATTATTTACGGAATGTAATTATGGAGATAGGGAGGGTATCTTCGTCTTTGATGAACCAAGACATAGTGATTATTGCATCAACAATCTTCATGAATTTCCCCCTTCATACGATTAGGATTAATGGAGTGGCCACCATTGATGACACATTTGGCTCACGGGTGCTAACACACTAGCTCACGATTATTAACACAATGGCTCACCAATTGCGACCAGCTCACCGTTGCGACACATTGGCTCACGTTCTTTGACACACTAGCTCTGTCGTTCTTGTACACTAGCTCCGGGTACGACAACTCATAGACAACAAACACATTATATTTGATGTTTAATATATGTTACTCTCAATAATATTAATATATCACAGTCCACATTGAGAGATTATAAAAAGCTGGTAAAATTGTGTTTCATGTGAATTACAATTTCATTGTGACTCTATTTCTAATATTTTATTTACATTTCCATTGTTTTTATTCGAATTTGTATATGAGATTATTATTTGGACACCAATATATGAGTATACACGTGTAAAACCACTTGGCTTCCTTCATGACTTACAAAACAATCAATGTGTTAAAAGATTGAGTGTAAATGCATGGATTGTTAATAAACTTAAATGACAATTCCATCAAATTAGAGAAATCTCCAAACATATCATCACCACCTATCAAACATACATGGACATAGTCAACGAAAGAATTAATATATCAAATTCAACTAATATGGGAATACATATTAAATCAAATTGAAAACAAAATCGTGCACAAAAACATAGCAAAAGCATTCATTGTTGGATCGAGGACGACCTCGCTTGTTGAGTTGTTTAAGTGAAATCGTTCACATCTTCATCGCGGGATATTCGAGGTCAATTTCCAATCTTTTGTTTTATTTCCTTCTTTTTCTTCTATTTTTGGGGCTTAGAAACACTTCTTCCTCTTCAAAGATAACTCAAAGCACCCAATCACTCACTTTAATTCATAATCCATAATGAAGATTTTGGTATCATCCAAATTTTTTTAACTAAAGCGATCAAGCGCTCAATCTTGGTCGAAAGAGTAGCGAGGACTATTTCGAATCAAGTCTATGTGGCAAATAACTCCTCCTTAGCCATCTCAATTTGTTCAAGATTTACATCGACGTGCTTACTATCCATGGCTAATGTGTTTGCATCTTCGGGGAAGACGAGATATTGCCCACTCTGCATATATATTTGTCTTGGAGGGTCATTGTGTGGCTAAGTTGTGCTTTGATGATTTTGTAATTGGTTTGAATCCATTGAACCATAACACAACCAACCCCACCTTTGTGGCATACTTGCATGTGTTGCCATGAATAGACCATACGCAATCACAAGTTATGAAATTTGTGCGATGATGACAAAGAATGTTGCTTATTAATATTGGATTGACTCTTGACCCAAAAAGCATGAGACATTTTCTTATGAGGTTGCAATCACTATATGGAATTCTTTTTCTTTTTCCATTGATGATTCCAACTATTTCTCTTTCTTGTAATTATTTAAAAATCCTTCCTTTTTTTAGAATTTCTTTGTTGAGTAACGGGGTTCAACAATTCTTAGAAGAACATATATCGACCAATCCATCCTACGAGAACATTTCTTTCTTCTATCGGATAAAAGTTTTCTTTAGCTAGCGCTGATATGATTCCAAAGCCATTGTTTGTCTAAGTAACATAGTTACTTATGAAACACGAACTATTATCAATATGGGAACTCTAGCAGAAAAACCATGAAAAAACAACTAGAAAATAAAAAATTGTGATACGGAATAACCTCTTTTTTTAAAGGAAAATTTTCAACATATTTTAAAAATGCAAGTAAAGCCAATTTTTTTGGTGCAAAAAACACCACAGAAAATGAAAAATTGTGTTGTGGAATAACTGGAGTTTTTTAGAAGTAAATTTTTGACATTTTTAAAAATAGAAGTAAAAAGCCAATTTCTTTTGTCTCGAAAACCATCACGAAGAAAACGGAAAGTGTTGAAACAAAAATTTTCGAATAATAAAAAATTATGTTAAAAATTTAAAAAAAAATGAAAAACACAATTTAAAATAATTAAAAAAAAAAAACAAAATTCATTATATTTTTAAATTAAAAAAATTAAAAAAAAAAAAAAACCTAACATTTAAGAAAGCAAAAAATAAAGATAAAAAAATAAAAAACATTTTTAAAAATAAAAAATTTAAAAATATCTTTGAAAAAATAAATAAATAAAAACAACAAAAAATATTAAATTAAAAAATGAGAAATTTAAAAAAATAAAATATACAAATTAAATTTAAAAAATAAAAAAGAAAATGTTTATTAATTAAAAATAAAAACATAAATTTTAAAATAAAATTAAATTTAAAAAAATATATTCAATTTTAATAAATTAAAAATTTAAAATAAAAATTGAGAAAAAAAACGATATCCAAATTAAAAAAATTAAAATTAAAAATTAAATTACAATAAAAGTATTAAATTTTAAAGTAATAAATAAATAAATAACTTTTAAAAAATGAATTAAATGTAAATATATATATATATATATATATATATATATATATGAAAAAACAAATAAATTTTGAAATAAAAATTAAATTAAAGAAAAAAAAAATTTTTAAAAAAAAAAAAAAAAAAAAAATTGTTAAAATGAAAAAAAAAAAAAATCGATTAAAAATGGAAAATGTACAAAACAATAAATAAACAAAAAAATATGAAAATAAAAATATAATAATAAACAAATTAATTTTAAAAAAAAGTTTAAAATTTAAAAAAAAAACTTAATTTAAAATACGAAATTTTAATTTAAATAAAAATATTAAAATTTATATAATTAAAAAAAAAAATCAAAATCAAAATCTAAAAAATAAATATAAAAATTTACTGAATTTTATTAAATTAGCAGAAGAACTAATATAGAATTTAATAATAAAGAAAAAATATTAAAAAAAAAAAAAAAAAAATCAATTAAATTCATAACACAAATAAATTAAAAAAAAAAAACATAATTTAAAAAAATCATAAAAATATATTTTTTTATTGAAATAACTGCAATTGGCACTGCCCGAGGAAGTCGCGGCGGAGGCCGACCACTGGGAGGGTGAGGAGGGTTCAAGAAGCCCCCTCCCCCTCCTCCCCCACACCCCGATGGATTTGGCCTCGCCACCACCACTCTGTCCAAATTTTTTTTTTTTTTTTTAATTTAATTTAATATTTAATTTTGATCTTTTTAATTTTGTTTTTTATTATTAATTTTAATATTTGTTTTTATATTTTAATTTTAATTTTTAATTTTTGCTTTTTTGCTTAAATAAAGTTAAAATTATTTTTTTTTAATTTAATATTTTTAATTTTTTTTTAATTTTGTTTTTAAATTTAATATTTTTAGATAATTTTTTTTTAATTTAAAATTTAAATTTTATTTATTAAATTTTAATTTAAAAAAATCTTTGTTTTTTTATCTTTTATTTTATTCATTTTAATTTTTTACATTTTTAAATTTTTAAAAATGGTTTAATTTTAAAAAATAATTATATATATATATATATATATATATATATATATATATATATATATATATATATATATATATATATATATATATATATATATATATATATATATTTTAATTATTTGAAAATGTTTTTTTTTCATTTTTTTTTGGTTTTCTAATCATAGTTTTTATTTTATATTTTATATCTTAATTTTCTTTTTACTTTTTAAATTTTGTTTTGTTTTTTTTTTTTTTTCTCAATTTTTTTTTTTATAAAATTTGCATTTTTTTTTTATTATTTTTTTTAAATTAATTTTTTTGTTTTGTATTTTAATTTTAATATTTAATTTTAATTGTTTTTAAATTTAGATTTTTTTTAATTATATGGTTTTTTTAAATTAGAACAAAAAATGTTTTTGATGTTTTTTTTTATTTTTAGTTAAATTTTTTGTTTTTTTCTTTAAATTATGTGTTTCTTTTTAATTTCTCCCCCCTTTTTTATATAGTTTTTGAGAATTTTTGTTGTTTTGTTTTGTTTTATTTATTTAGTTTGTTTAATTTTTTTTTATTTTTACAAGTTAGTTTGTTTTTACATTTTATTGGTTTTTTTATTGTTTTTAAATATAGTTTTATTTAAGTTTTGTTTGTCATGTTTTTCTTATTTTATTTTTATGTTTGATTACCAACATGAAAATCACGACGAAAAAAATGGTTGATGTTGCATTAATACGTTAGAAAATTGGCATTAAAATCACTAACATTTTAAAACAAATATTCATACTTAATAAATAAAAATATTAAAGTGTTAAAAATATGAAAAAAAAAAAAACGGGTGATTCTAACATCACCACTTTTAAAAAACGGGCGTTTTTTTGCATACCTCGAAAAAGTAGGTACCGATTCGATTTACCTATTTCATCGGTAACCATGTGTTGATTTGCATAGGGAAAATCACGTAACCTTTGGCCCATCCCTAATTTCATAAAAGTTAGGTTAATGAAGACATTTCATCCATATTTCAAACCAAAAGAGAAATTTAAATTAAGTGTTTTTCAACTTACAAATCTTGTCACCAACCCATTTCTTGTGGAGAAATATTCTGGAACTTTCTCATTAGAAAATGCGTTGAAGAAATCATTAATTGCATTGCTCACTTGATATTGGAACAATAATTAATAATTAAACCCAAATCACTAAACATTTCTTTTGCTATTTTTGGATTATTGACGATCGATTCACATTTTTTTGCCATGCTTAAACACGTGCCAAATGCACAGATAACATTGCCCAGCAACGATTCTCTAGGCCACATTAAATTCATTTTCAAGCATGTTATTTTGTAATAAATACAAGTTGTGTTGTAAAATAAGAATATTAAGTTACCTTCAGCTTCTGCAGGGTTTCAGCCAGTACATCATTAACCATGAAAGAATTAACTTTCCTACTATGATCAACTTAGTGACACCTATGCATGAAATTTGCTCCAACCATAGCGAAATGTCTTGTGATGTAATATGTGATGCCACCACCTTCTGAGCGCTTCACACTTTGTTGTTTAGTCGAAACACCATGAGTGTGTGCAGTTGTTCTTTATCACATTCATAATACGTGTAAGTCAACTTCAAATCATCAATCATTATTAATCGAATTATTGTGCTAGATTAATCATTCTTAATACCCACTCACCATACTTATTCGTCTTGAATATGTAAAATCCATGGCTATTAGGCTATTGTTGGATAGCTTCTGCATGGTCTCCAACATCCCTTTTCATACGAATTCCAACTATAAAAGGACATCTTGACCATTGGGCTCTTGATAAAAGAAAGAAAAAATCATTTGGGTGTTTTCTATATACCAAAGTTCAAATTCATTTCATCCTTCTTTCATGTGGTAGCAGAACTAATAATTTCCTTTCATTAGAAAATTATATATATTAACAACATCTTTCCTACACAAAAGAAATCCCTATCTCAGGTTTGCAACATCCACATCAATACATTTCTTCGCATGCATTTTGCAAATAGTGTCCAACTAGCACATCGGAGAATAAACAAGTCTCTACATAGAAACCATGTCCCATGAAAAGTTCTGGTTGATGCGACACCTTAGCACGACCTAAAGGTGTCCTGTTGGCCATGACAAGGCCATCCTTGGCTATCTACATGCTCATACATGTTATGTGTTATTATCGCAACCTGAAGTTTGAACCATAATTTTTACAATGAAATGGCATTGCGCATCTGTTTTCACAAATGAGTATTTTCGCTTCATTTCATCTTGTACGTAAATATGTGGCCATGTGAACAAGCATGGGCCCATAAAAAAGTTTGAAAACTCAATACGGATGATTCCATGAAAACTAATGGAGCACTATTGATACCAACATATATATGTGGGATTTCTAAAAAAAATTACTTCATATAGAAAGAACGGTGGGCCTTGAGCTTGGGCATTTGTTTTTGTACCCGGTGAAAGAGCAAGGAGCATCTAGGTTCATTTCCTCCCCTTTAATAAGAGTCTCCAATTCTAGTTGAAGGGAATTTTGCAATCCGATCGAAAAGTCCATGTGTTCTCCTTATACAAGGAAGACCAATCTAAATCTGACTAGAGAAGGCTGGGCTTTTCTTTAGGGTTTTCCATCGAAGGAAATTAGTAGCTCATTTCACCTAGTTCACCATCTTTTTGACCTAATTTTGTTGCTCCAACAATTAAATAACGAAGTTACGCAACGATTGACCGGCGGGTTAGCACCAGTGGTCATCCGGATAGTTGAGCATATCACTGTAAAATGGTACGAATAAATTGGGTTGTGGTAAATAAATTAAATGCGTTGTAATAAACAACGTAAATAGGTTGTGGTAAACAAATTATTCGAGGGATTCTCATAGGTACACGGACATCCGATTAAAAAACATACATTCACTAAACAAAAAGCAATTGGTTTTTAGCTAGAAAATTTGAATAAATCCTTCGATGGTGGTCCGGCGAGGCTTTCATTTCGTTGATATTTATAACGAAAGGACAATGTTTCTTTGTTAAGGAATTACGGTTTAAACCAAACGGTGACATTTAACTAAAGAGATACTCGCTTAAAAAAACGGACACCACATACACGGTCTCCCGTCGAGTGAGTAACTAACACGGTTTTGTTGAGTGATAGCTTTCAATGCGATTGGTGTGTAACCACGGGATGACATGGTATTCTATTACGAGCTATATAGGGGAAGCTCGATTGATCATGCTTTACTGGGCGGTGTCTTCTGGCCAGTGGTTTGCATGTCTCTATTCATTCGGCTCAAGGAACGCCGGAAAAATATGTGCATTCATTATTGCCCTTGTGTGGGTCATTGGAAAAAACGGTCGCATTTTGAATCCTAAATGGGCTCCTTCAAACGGTAACATCGTGGGACGGAGACGAGGAGAGAACCATGTGACTGCGTTCATTGGAGGGACTGCTTGGAGAAGTACGCCAAAGGTGTAAAACCCAAGAGCATTCCGCCCGAATAATTAGCTTACTCAAAATAATAACCCATTAATGAAAATACAACGAAGTCACAATTTTGATTATACTTTTAAGACAATTCCTGTGGGCAAGAAAAGCGTTTTAATTTTGGCATGATAAAACCAAATCACTTTTATAATTTTGTATTTTCAAAAATTATTTAAAACATCATTAAAAAAAAATTACAATGATTTTTATTTCAAATCACAAAAAAATTAAATCAATATACATCACCACTTCAATAATAAGAAATTTAGATTAATGAAAAATTAAATATATATATATATATATATATATATATATATATATATATATATATATATTTTCAAAAATCAAAATATATAAATTAATAAATGCTTTTTTATTGTAATAAAAATCAAAGTAATTTAGGTAACAAACCACAAATATAAATATCACTTAAACATTAACCTTGTAAGTATGTTCCACATTCCTTCTTAATTTTTTTATATTACATGGATTTCAATTACTACGGTTTGTTAATATTTTTTATAAAATTTAAATATTTTTAAATAATTAATTTGGTTTTATTTCTCTAATCATTTATTTTTACAAATAAACCATTTTGATAATATTTTTTTAATCAATTTTAAAATAATTAATTTGGTCATTATTGGTTTAAGCATTTATTTTAGAAATAAATAATTTTGCTACATAGATTTTTATAAAAATAAAAATGTTTTAAAATCAATTAATTTGTCTTTATTTGTCTAAAGATTTACTTTACAAATAAATAATCTTGCTAATATTTTTTATAAAAATAAAAATATTTTAAAATAATTAATTTATTTTTATTTATTTAAACATATATCTTATAAAAAAAATTATAGAAAAATTGTGTAAGTTTAAAAATTATTTCTGGATTTACATAATTTTAAAAAAAATTACTTTTAGATAATTCTTTATTTTCATTATAAATTTTGAAATATTTTTTGACGAGAGTTAAGTAAAAATAATTAACTTGACTACTCTTCATTGAATTCCCGAATACCCTCTAAATTTCCCAGTATATTTTCTATATCAATAATCGAGTTAAGTTCGGCTATTTTTTGTGACCACTATAGTGAAAAAAATAAATCACTTAACAAATTGGTCTATGTGCTTTAACATGTGATTACCATTTTTAAAGTAGGTACTTCTTGTATCCAAGGATCTCAAACTTACACAAAGATTGGGATGGTTCTCGAAAAATAAAAACTATACTAAGGATGCTATACTTACAAAGAGATTTGGATATTATAAAATTGTACTAAGGATGCTATACTTACAAAGAGATTTGGATATTTCTTAAGAAAAATACTAACATAACATGGCCGAACTGAAGTGAGATAATGAGCTTCATGCTTGCAAAGAAAGAAAAACAAAAACTATCAATGAGCTTTAGCGGAGATTGGTTTTTAGTAAGTTAAATATCTTCTCATGACTAGGTCGGAATGGTCGTGGAAGTGACATTCTTCGAGAAAACTGCCATTGAAATAGATAAAATGGTAATGAAGCGAGGCATTCTCCGAGTGTCATCCTCATAACCATGGCCTCAATATGGGATAACTAATTGTCCTATGAAAAGTGCACAAAACTAGCTATAAAATGAACGCCCAAAAAGCAAGATATACCCTTCTTGTGGGATTTGAGCTAACCCGTGTGGAACATCAAGTTTATTACAACCAAGGTTCTTGTAGGATCCCCCTGCGTATCTTTTTCTTAATATCCACCACTTTGTTCGTCTCAAATCCTCCCGTACGATACACCAATCGACATATTATATCAACCGAAATGGATGGGATGACACCACTCTTGTCATCTGTTTAATTAGTTCACCAAATTTTAAACGAACACAATCATATAAACTCAATGAACAGCAACTTTATACGTAGATACGCCTAATGCGCAAGAGAACGGAAACGATGAACTTGATGCCCATTTAACAAAACAATAATCATTCTTGAAAAACAAGCTAAAAATTCATTGTGTAATGATCCTAAAGAGGGTTTTTGAAGTTTTTGAATTTGATGAAAATTACCTTTGGAAATAATTGTTGACACCAAAGCAAGCAAAGACCGAGGAATTTAATCCATAGCAAAGTATGTGAATAGATGACGGACAACATAGAGGTAGAAACTGTGGCACATTCTATGTGCTATTTGTATTCGTTGAATCCCGTAAACTTGTGGGAATAAATTACAACAATTCCACGTAGCCCAACGACCCCACCTCTTATGTTGAATTAGAGGATCGTTTCGGGTTATTTGGAGCGCACCCCAAAAATGTGTTTCATTTTGGAGTACGATCAATAGTTCCATCCTGCGTTTGTACGCTCGGCTTTATCCAACACATCCTCACGGCTTCTGACCATATATCATGTGACGTAACAGAGTACGAAGTCAGCCACGAGAGGGACGATCGGTACAGCAGTGTAGCCTCACCATCGCTTTCCGGTGCTCCACATGGTTTATTAATTTATCGGAATTCATATAATTTGATAAATAATACTATCACAATGGTTAAACTTTAATTTATATTCCCGAACCTTAAAGTAGGCCTTTCGGAAACCTTTCATTTAATCTTCGAACTTATGTTGATACTCTACGCTTGGTAAATCGGACTTTATAATAGAACTCGCTCGGGCCCCACCCTCTATGCTCCAAGATCCAATCAAATGTCGTACCTTGGGTTAAGCCGTGCATCTCTCCATCGGCGACACATTGAGGTGACTCGACTCCGGATCGACGGCCCTCGTCGATATCGCTCGGCGTCACTGCGCACTAGCTTTAACATGCGATGAGAATACGGAAAAGGTGGTTTTGTACTTAGTACGATGCCACGCATCAAGGCTGCTGAATCACTTTCAATTAGGAAATACCACCTTCCCTCGAAAGTGGTGCGATATAGAACCATCCTTTCAAAACCACTCGCGGTTTTAACTGTAGTGATCAGCCGAGGAGTTAGTACGGATTTCGTTATTTCGCTCGTTCATTCAACTCGCGTCCATACACGGTTCCGGGTTCGAAAGCAACACCTCTGTTCTTTATAAAGTGAGGAAATCTGCAATTTAAACGGTGTCATAGCCACACTTCTTATACCAGAACCGCCGCCTACGGGTAGCACGAGTTTAACAAAGTTTGTCGAATAAATTAAGAAATTCAGAACGGAAAACGGGTGCAAGTACACAATTGCCTCACGAGTTAACTAATTATTCACAATTATAAATACGGGCGAGTTTGGGAATCAAAAGACTTGATTTTTATTCAACGGAAGCAATTGCGCCATACAGATTTGTTAGAAAATCTCTCTTCTTTTCTTCCCTCTCCTACATCAGGGATTACAATTTTATACAATAACATGTGACTCTTCGGTTCCTGCGAAGGGACGATTTTGGAAATAGACGACCTAATTAAAATAATTCAATAAGCGGAATATAGTGACTAGACTAGCGAGCTGCTAGCCTTCTACGGCTCTAGCGGTCTAATAATACAATCGGCTAAGGTATTGACACCTAGTTGTAACAATTGGGTGTTTCCAACCCTCCTGACACAGCATGTGGAAAAAACTCCTACGACTGGCTGGTGTCTAGTACCCTACATTAGACTCCCGTCTTCTTCATGGGCTCCTGTCCATGAAGCTCTCCCAAATAATCTTGCTATCTTTGCCTTGTTTCTTCAATCATCCAAGTGGCATCTTCCTCGGCTTGTCCTTCCATTTGGTAACTACGAAAAGTACTCTTGTCCCCTTGTCCTTTTAAATGGTCTTTTACCCAATATTTTCTCTAGTTGCAATGGTTGTGCTGGTAAGCTGTCTCTCCACTCAATTTGTTCCTTGTACGGGTGTTCTTTCTTCGCACCGTCATCCTCACTTGTACAAATACGCAACATTAAAAATGGGAGATATTCCAACATCGAGGAGGTAATTCAATCTCTGGCATTTGCGAAGAAAAACTTCCTAAGTATCTTTGCATGGCCCAATCTTTTTGAAGTTCGATTTATTGTCTTGCTTCTTTGGGAATATCTCCCTTTCTCGAAGTGTGCCCAAGAAAACTTGATCTCCTACTTCAAAATGAACTTCTTTTCTCCTCAAATGCTGCTCTTTGCTCTTGTATCTGATCTTAACGACCCTGTGTTGTTGTTTCACTTGTTCATGTATGACTTGGATCTAGAAAATTCCTCACAATACACTTCGATTCTTGCCTTTCCCCGGATCTCTTCGTCTGATATTCCTGCGAGGTGCATTCCATAAGCAATGTGGAATGGACTCACCCTTTTGTGCTCCTATTTGGTGAGTCATTATATGCATATTCTTGCTGAGGAAAAATATGATCCTTCCACTTGGGGATGTTCTCACACCCAAAGACATCTCAACAAATTTCCCGGACTCCTATTTGTTGACACCTAATCCTATGGGATGGGTGTGCACATGTAAATATTGTATATTATTTAATATTAGGAAATAAGGAAGGCCTAGAGTCATTGGGAGATGAATCCCAATAACCTCACCTCCATGTATAAATACATATGCATTCTTCAGCTAATACACATTCTGATTTGAGGAGTTACCTCCTGGTTTGACATGGTATCAGAGCCAGTCCCACTATTGGCATTTCTGCCTGTGGTGTAACTCCCTCTCCTTTGCTCAGTCAGTTTTTTAATAATAGTTTTTGCTGCTCCTATTAAATTGCTGTACTGTAATTCTGCATTTTTTTTAATCTTTGCCCAGTTCTATTTTTGCAACTTCTCGAGATTCTGCAATTCTGCAGACCCTGAAATTTTGCAAATTGCAGCCCCTGCCACTCTGCAATTTTGCAGTCCTGCAACTTTGCCATTCAAAATTTGTAACGGCCTCTCGGCCTCACTCTCTCTTCCTCTCACAACCCTGCGTCCTTCCACACTCCCCATGCCCCCTCACACATCCCTCACACCTTAATTCCTCTACACATTACCCGACTCCATAACCCTTCCATCCCCTCCATTCATACATCGCTCTGTCATGGTATTCTGTCAATAATACAACGTTCTGTCGTGGCATATATAACAGCGCTCCTCCCTTTGCATGTATTAGACAGCGCTCTATACATATTCAATACGCCTGTCATAATAATACATGTCTGTCATATTCAATACGCCTGGGCCCTGTTGTAATACACGTTTTTTTCAACTCCATTTATAATACGCCCTCCACGTTTTAAAACGCTGCTACTTGAATCACCAGATTTCCAACCAGAACGCGCGCCAGAACCACTGTTAAAAGAAGTAAATCCTATGACCTCTAAAGGTTTCGTACCCACTGGAGCAACTGGCAAAATTGTGAGCGCCATTCCCGCCTGAAGAGCAATACCATTCGACGGGTCTCACATCTGTTCCTTCCATTTTCAACGACTCCTCTCCCCCTCTACCCGTGAGCTCCCTCACTCCTTACTCCTTTCCATAATACCATCGCCCTCCATCTGCAATACGCTCCATTCATTTTCTACTGTCCATATATCAATACAGTCTCATATACCGCCCCCGACTCCGGATGATTTGGCTCCATTTAGCTGTCGACTGAAAATAAACCGTGGCCTGTCGGCCCTCCCAGCGCTGTCATACATCCATATTGCAATACACGCCTCCACGCTACATAAATTGTGATGCTCCTCCACGCTGTTTATAATATACACAGTCCGCGCGTGTTCCAAATCATTGTTCCATATACCATTCCATACCGCCTCCACTTATACGCTGCATATATAACCGCCCTCCCAACTTTTAATACCACCCTCCTCCAGCACTATCACATATTCCACCTTGTAATACCGCTCCCCTCCTCTGTTATAACACCGCCCCTTCCATTCTTTAATATCAATACCGCCCTCATATAATACCACGCCCTTTATTCTCACCGCCCTCCCATCTTTTAATACCACGCCCCACCATAATACCGCCCCTCCATTCATTATTCTTTTAATACCATTCACATTCATAATACCACCCTTCCATTTCACAATACCACCCTCCCATAACATCCCATATCGACCTCCCATACAAATTTTTTTCTAAAAAAAAAAAAAAAAAATACATATATTTTTTTTGGTGCAGAATTCAGTTCTTAGCAAAGAGTTTTTGTCTTTTTAAATTCAAATTATTTTCCAGAAAACAGTTTTTGTCCCCTTTAATTGAGCAAATTTCAAGAGTTGAAAGTTTTTCTAGCAGAAATTTTTCCTCTTTAGAAGAATTTTTTCCAGCAAACTAATGCATTCTCTCATCTCTATTGTTGGGGTAGTTCTCTCCGGCAAAGAGAACTATCTTGAATGGTCTCGGAAGATTAAACACACACTCATTTTTAATGAGTTGTGGAGAGGAATCTGTGAAGGACAAGAAGGAAATCCACTAGCAAAGCCCACTTCAGACAAAGAGCTCGCCATTTGGGAAAACAAGAACTACAAGGCCTATGCCTTGATTGCAGCTTCCGTAAATGAAGAGGTGAGTCACCACATTTCATCATTCTCAAATGCCTATGATGCCTTGAGCAAGCTAAAAGAACTCTATGACTCACATTCAGAATTAGAAAATGTTCAATTGATGATTAAGTTGTTCAGTCCTGAAATGAAGAATGATGATCCCCTTGCCTTAGATTCAGAAGTTAGATCGATCATGCATGATATTGATAGCACTGGTGTAAAAATGGACATACCTCTCATAGCATATGTTAAGGAATTATATCCGACTTACTCACATTATCTTGAGTCTTTGCAAGCAAGTGGGAACCTTGAGCATATCACCTTTGATACACTTGAGAAAAAGTTTGCAAAAAGAGAGAAAGCTTTCGGGAAGATGACAGTCCCTTCGTCTTCTGAAGAGGCTGCATACTTGGCACATAGAAAAAAGATTCATGCTCTAGATTCATGCAGAGGAAGAGGTGTCAGAAGAGGAAGAGGTAGAAGAAACTTCACAGAAAGGGGGGGCAGACAATCTGACAAATCCAATCTTCATTGCACGTTGCAATAGTGATGGACATGATGCATCCAAATGCAGAACACCTTGGGATAAAATTGAGCAGCAAAGAAATCAAGACAAAGGTAAAACTAATGACAAAGACAAAGGTAAAGCACCTAAATCCGCTCATTATGTTCTAGCACATTGTAACAATGGAGTAACTGAAGAGTTATTTGATGTTTCATTTACTTCATGGAGAGATGACTGGTTGCTAGATTCAGGAGCAACATGTCACATGACATTTAGAAAAGATTTTTTTGAAGAATTCACTAACAAAGTTGATGGAGCAGTATATTTCGCAGATAAATCCAAAATCAAGCCATCAGGGCTTGGCACAGTTAGGCTTAAGTTGCTTGGTCATCATATCCTACATGAGGTTCTATACCTCCTTGAGTTGAAGAGAAACTTGTTGTCCGTGGTCGAAATCCGGCAGCAAGGACACTCAATTCACTTGTTTGATGGAAGGGCAAAGGTCAGAAAAGCATCAGATCACTCACTTGTCATGGAGGGAATAGAAGAAGGGAGACTCTTGAAGCTGAAAGGTTCATCTGCTCATGCTCAAAACTTTGCATTCAGTTCACATCATGATGAAGGTACATTCCCAGCAAGTCTTTTATGGCATGCTAGATTTGGACACTTAAACTATGACAGCCTTCGTTTTTTGAAGAAAAATGGTGTTAATGGACTGCCTACAATTCCTAGAAAACCTAAGGAATGTGATGCTTGTATTCTAGGAAAGCATAGCAAACAGCCATTTCATGATTCACACTCCAGAGCACATAGAAAACTTGAGCTTGTTCATTCAGATTTATGTGGCCCTATGCCTATTTCTTCTGCAAATGGAAACAAATACATGATGACATTTATTGATGACTACACCAGAATGTGTTGGATTTACTTATTGAATAATAAGACTGATGCTTTTCAAACTTTCAAGAATTTTCATGCATGGATTGAAAATGATGCACAAACACATATTGGCTCTCTACGTACTGATAATGGAAAAGAATACACTTCAAATGAATTTGAAAATTATCTTCGTCAACATGGAATCAAACATCAAACAACTGTGCCATATAATCCCCAACAGTACGGTGTAGCTAAAAGAATGAACAGAACTATTTTAAATATGGTTCGCTCCATGTTATTTTTCAAGAATGTGAAATTGATGTTTTGGGCTGATGCAGTTCTATGTGTTGTTTACATAAAGAATAGGTGTACTTCAAGTTCAATTAGAAACAAGACTCCTTTTGAAATGTGGCATGGCCACATTCCTTCGGTAAAACATTTCAGGGTCTTTGGGTCCACCTGTTATGCCTTGATACCCAAGGGTCAAAGGAACAAACTTGGTGCTAGAAGTAGAAAATGTATCTTATTGGGGTACTCCAATACCTCCAAAGGATATCGTCTCTATGATGAAGAAAATAAGAAGTTTGTAATAGCAAGAGATGTCATATTTCTTGAATCTTCCAAGAGTGACAAGGTTGTTGAGCGGAAACTTGATCGCCTGGATAGATTCACACATGCAAAGTCCTTCCAAGAATTTGATAATGTGATTCCACATCTTGAAGGGGGGATTCCGATATTGAATCAAACTGTGGAATCATGGCCTGAAGCACTCTCTCCCCCACATGAAGAAACAACCACGGATGACACATTGGATGATGTGATTGACAGAATTGGGAGATTGAATCTTGAATCAATCCCAACTCAGTGAAATGACCAGCCTGGGCCATCTCAGAAAGGTCCTCCCAAATGGTTGACAAAGACATTGGAGAATGTTCATCCTGATGAGGTTGGAAAAACAGGAACAAGAAGTTCCACTCAACAAATTGAAGGTGATGTAGATAATTCTGATTCTCCTGTTGATATGGATATTGCTTATTGCTGTGAATTGAGTTTGTCTACAGATCTTGAACCAACTTCCTTCAAAGAAGCCGCTTCTCATGATGAATGGAAAGAAGCGATGCAGAAGGAGTATGATGCCTTGATAAAGAATGGCACTTGGAAGTTGGTTGATCCGCCTTTGGGAATGAAACCAATTGGCTGTAAGTGGGTCTACAAGAACAAGTACAAAGCAGACGGCTCACTTGACAAGCACAAGGCCAGGCTTGTGGCAAAAGGATTCACACAGAAAGAAGGAGTTGATTATGAAGAAACTTTTGCTCCCACAACAAAATGGACCACCATCCGGACTCTCTTTGCCTTAGCAGCTCAGAATGGATGGAAAGTCCATCAGATGGATGTAAAAACAACCTTCTTGAATGGATATCTAAAGGAGAAAGTTTATATGTCCCAGCCAGAAGGATTTGTGGTAAAGGGTCAAGAACACAAAGTTTGCAAGCTTATAAAATCCTTGTATGGCCTCAAGCAAGCACCACGAGCCTGGTATGAGAAATTGACCGAGCATCTTCTGAAACTTGACTTCAAACATTTTGATCTTGATGATGCAACTTTGTTTGTTAAGAAAGTTGTAAAAACATTTGTATATCTTGTGGTATATGTAGATGATCTTTTGATAACAGGGAATAATGAGAGCTATATTGCATCCATGAAGAAAGAGTTGAAGAAAGGTTTTGAAATGATTGATTTGGGTCATGTTCATTACTATTTGGGTATTGAAGTAATTCAACATCCTAAATTCATATTTCTTTCTCAAAAGAAGTACATTGGATATCTCTTGAACAAATTTGGCATGGATGACTGTAATCCCTTAACCACTCCAATGGAACAAAACTTGAAGCTCACATCTATTGAAGGGAAGGAATTTGAGGATGCAACTAAGTATAGACAGCTTGTAGGAACTCTTATCTACCTGACCACCACCAGACCTGACATTTCATTTGCTGTTGGAATCCTCTAAAGGTTCATGCAAAAACCTTGTGAAGGACATTGGTCTGCTGCGAAAAGAGTGTTAAGGTACTTGAAGGGGACTCAAGACTTTGGAATCAAATATACACAGGTAGGCGACTTCAGCTTGATCGGATACTCTGATTCAAACTTTGATGGCGACAAAGAAACAAGGGTGTCTACTACAGGTTACACCATGAGTATTGGATCAGGAGCCATCTCATGGAGATCACGCAAACAGTCAGTTCCGGCAGATTCCACGACCGAGGAAGAATATGTGGCAACAACTGAAGCAACAAAGGAAATTGTGTGGCTCCGGAAAATCCTGGAAGATTTGCAGATGAAACAAATGTACTCCACACCACTCATGATCAACAACACTTCTGCAATAAAGTTGGCCAAGAACCCAAAGTTCCATGATCAAACAAAGCACATCAATACAAAGTACCATCTAATTCGACATCATGTTCAGGCCAAAACCATCCATCTACATCATTGTTCCAAAAATGAGCAAACTACTGATATCTTCACCAAAGCACTTGGAAGAGAAAAGTTTGAAAAGTTTAGATCGATGCTTGGACTCACCAATATCCCTTCGGATTAAAGGGGGGAATGTTGACACCTAATCCTATGGGAAGGGTTTTCACATGTAATATTGTATATTATTTAATATTAGGAAATAAGGAAGGCCAAGAGTCATTGGGAGATGAATCCCAATAGCCTCACCTCCATGTATAAATACATATGCATTCTTCAGCTAATACACATTCTGATTTGAGGAGTTACCTCCTGGTTTGACACTATTCACTACCTCAGTTTGTCCATCAGTCTGAGGATGATAAGCTGAGCTGAAATTTAGCTTGGTACCAAGTTTCTTCCACAGTGTCCTCCAAAAGTGCCCCGCAAATCTGGTGTCTCTGTCTGAAACAATACTCTTGGGCAGCCCATGCAATCTAACAACTTCTTTAAAGAACAAGTTAGCAACATGGGTGGCATCACTAGGTTTATAACATGGAATAAAATGTGCCATTTTGGAGAATCTATCCACCACAACAAAGACTGCATCATTCCCTCTCTGAGTCTTGGGCAATCCTAGAACAAAATCCATGCTCACCATGTCCCAAGGCTTGTCTGGAATAGGCAAGAGAGTGTACAATCCTGCATTCTGGCTCCTTCCTTTTGCATATTGATAGATTTTTCAGTTCTTCACAAACTTATCCACTTCTGTCCTCATCTTGGGCCAGAAATAAAATTGACTCAGCTGCTCATAAGTCTTATCAGTACCAAAGTGTCCAGCAAGTCCTCCACTATGTTTCTCTTTGATCAAATTCTCTCTCATGGAACATTTTGGTACACACAGTTGGCTTCTTCTGAATAGTAAGTCCTCCTACAGGAAATAATCCAGCCACTGGCTTCTATCTGTTAAAACAGGGTTACTACATGCCTCAAATGCTTCTTTAAAATTTGGATCTATTTTATACAATTCTTTCAGAAAATCAAACCCTACAACTTCAAAATTTGTTTCTTGAACAAGCATGTGCCTCCTACTCAAAGCATCAGCTACTTTATTGGCTTGGCCACTTATATGTTTCAAAACAAAATTAAAAATTTGGAGATACTCAACCCATTTATCATGCTTATGTTTCAACTTGGGCTGCTGTACAATGTACTGCAAAGCATGATTGTCAGAATAAAATACAAATTCCCTAGACATCAAGTAATATCTCCATTTCTTCAATGCCTGAACAATTGCATAGAATTCCTTCTCATAAGAGGAATACTTTCTTCTAGTGTCATTCAACTTCTCACTGAAATATGCCACAGGCCTATCATCCTGACTCAACACAGCTCCAATGGCCTCTCCACTGGCATCACATTTTACGTGAAATGGTTTAGTAAAATCACGCAGAATCAAAACAGGCTTCTATGTTATCCTTTTCTTCAGCAGCTTAAAATTTATTTCTGCTTCAACAGTCCACTTAAATGGTTGTTTTCTCTTCTTTATTGTCTCAATTATGGGTGCATTAATCTTACTGAAGTTTCTTATAAACTTTCTGTAAAAACTAGCAAGTCCATGGAAACTTCTTACCTCAAAGACATTCCTGGGTGAAGGCCACTCCAAAATTGCCTTAACCTTTTCTGGGTCCATCTTCAATCCTTCTGCAGAAACAAAAAAACCCAAAGACACCAACTCTTCCTTCATGAATGAGAATTTCTTCAAATTTATCAACAACTTCTCTTGGTGCAGCTTCTTCAAAACATGATTAAGATGCCTTAAATGTTCTTCTTTAGTTCTGCTGAAAACTAATATATCATCCAGATACACTATCACAAACTTACCAATGAATTCTTTCAATACTTCATTCATGAGTCTCATAAAAGTGATAGGTGCATTTGACAACCCAAAAGGCATTACCATCCACTCATACAGTCCTTCATTTGTCTTAAAAGCAGTTTTCCACTCATCACCCTCTCTTATTCTAATCTGATGGTATCCACTCTTCAAATCTATCTTTGAGAAATATTTAGCACCACTCAAACAGTCCATTAAGTCCTCAATTCTGGGAAAAGGAAATCTGTACCTGATTGTGATCTTATTAATTGCTCTGGAATCAGTACACATCCTCCATCCTCCATCTTTCTTTGGGCTCAATACTGCTGGCACTGCACATGGACTCAGACTTTCTCTAATCAGCCCCTTGTCCACCAACTCCTGTACTTGTCTCCTGACTTCCTCATTTTCCTTGGGAGTCATTCTATAGGTTGCCTTATTTGGAAGATTTGAACCAAGGATAAAATCTATCTGATGGCTGATCTTCCTCACATGTGGCAGCTCATCAGGTAAATCATCCACAACAATGTCACAGTAGTTGTCTAACATCTCTTGTATTTCTACTGGTAAATCAGAAATCTTTGTGGAAGTAAGAACTACTTTAGGTTTGCAAACTAAAGCAAAAATTACCTCTTCTTCTTCTATCTGCTGCAGATATTCCTTCCCACTCAGTAACAAGGTCTTTGGGTCAATCACTCTACTGGATGGCTCTCCTTCTTCCATGGGAATCAACGTATGATGTACCCCATCTTTGAAGAACTTGTAAGTGTTCTTCTTGCCATCATGCACTGCTGCTCTGTCAAACTGCCAAGGTCTACCTAGCAGTATATGACACACATCCATGGGCATTACATCACACAGGACCTTATCTTTATATTTTCCCATTTGCAGCTCTATCTCACACTGTTCTTTTACAACCAGCTGGTGCCCTTTATGCAGCCAGGACACCCTGTAGGGAGTTGGATGCTCCCTTGTCTTCAGCTTCAACTTTTCTATTACCTCAGTGGAAACCAGATTGTCTGTGCTGCCACTATCAATGACTAGCTGGCAGCATTTCCCTTGGACTTTGCATATGCTCCTAAACAAAGTCTTCCTTTGTCCAGGCTCAGTGACCTCTTTGGCTTGCTTCAACGGGACCTTATTAACCACCAAGGATTCTCCCCTCTCTGGAAGAATTTCTTCTTCAATTTCTGCCTCTTCTCCAGTCTGGGCAACAACAACATTCCTTGGACCAGCACCCACATTCTCTGGACATTCATAGTGCTTGTGTCCCACTTGCTGACATCTATAACACCTCAATTCTCTACCCCTGCCTCTGTCTCTGCCTCCTCTTCCTTTTCCTCTATAAGAACCCCTTCTGCGCCTTGCATCATCCTCTATAGATGCATTCTGAGGTGAGCTACTGTTAGCTCCATCCCTAGGCATAGCAGGCTTTCCTTTGCCACCCTGACTTCCCTTCCCACGGAAAGTACCTCTCTTCTTGGCAGACTGTTTCCTCAGGAGTTTCTCCTCTACTTTCAAGGCCATCTGATAGGCCTCTTCCAGTGTCTTAGGAGATAGGAGACCAATCTCATCTTGGATCTCCAGCTTGAGACCATTCACATATCTGGCAGTCTTCTCAGGTGTGTCTTGGAATTGCCCAGCCCTTATGCTTACTCTGTAGAATTCCTCTGTGTACTCTTTTACTGTCAGCAACCTCTGTCTCAGGTTCTGCATTTGTTTATACAATGTCAGCTGGTAATCACTAGGCAAGAATTTACCTTTCAATTTTGGCCATCATTCTGGTCCAGCTTTTAATAGGTTGTTTTCCAACTCTCCTCCTCTCTTCCTGCACTCCATCCCACCAAAGTGCAGCATGCCCTTTCAGCTTTGTTACTGCAAACTTGACCTTCTTATCTTCACTTATTTCTTCATAATCGAAGCACTTGTTCATTTCATTTATCCAGTCCACCAGCTCCTCTGGATTCAGTCCCCCTGCATAACTCGACACTTCAATTCAGGGCTTAACCGCAGACCCTAGAACAGTTCTAAGGAGCCTCATGTCAGGAGGAATCTCAACATTTTATTCAGCTTCTTCTGTCTCAGGTTCGCTGATGTCTTCAGGATCTCTAGGCTGTCTTCGCTCCATGGCATCTATTCTGGGCTCGGCCCTCTGCAACATCCCCAACACCTCTGCGTTGGCAACAGGCCTCCTTCTGCAAACACCTCTACCAACTCGGATTTCCATGTCAGTAAAACAACTCAGAAACACGCTCTGATACCACAAATGAGACAACAAGTCTGAAAGTCAGCCCTGAGGAGGGACGATCAGCCATGACGTGGCTCTGTCACTTTCCCGTGCTCCACGTGGTTTATTAATTTATCAAATTCGTAGAATTTGATAAATACTACTATCCAGAATGGTTAAACTTGGATTTATATTCCCGAACCTTAAAGTAGGCCTTTCGAAACCTTATATTAATCTTCGAACTTATGTTGATACTCTACGCTTTGTAAATCAGACTTTATAATAGAACTTTCGCTCCGGGCCCACCTCTACGTCCAAGAGCCAATCAAATGTATGCATGTACCTTAGATTAAACTTCGTGCATCTCCGTCAAGCAACCACCGTTTGATGACTCGGCGCCAGATCGATGGCCCTCGTCGATATCACACGGCGTCCTCGTACTAGCTTTAACGTGCGATGAGAATACAGAAAGGTGGTTTTGTACTTCCGTCCGATGCCACGCGTCAAAGGCTCTATGGAATCGCTTCAATTCGAGAAATACCGCCTTCCCTGCGAAGGTGGTGCGATATGGGGCAATCCGCCTTTCAAAACCACTCGCGGTTTTGCTACAGTGATTGACCAGGGTTAATGCGAGTTACGTTATTCCTTTCGTTCATTCAACTCGCGTCCAGACCACGGTTCCAGTTCGAAAGCAACACCTCTATTTTTTTATAAAACGGGAAATCTACCAATTTAAACAGTGTCCATGGCCACACTTCTTCTGCACAGACCCGCCTGCGGGTAGCCTGGGTTTAACAAGGTTTGTTCGAATAAATTAAGGGAATTCAAGGACAGAGAACAGAATTACCATTACACAATTTCCTCACAGTTAACCAATTCTTCATAATTATAAATACAGGCAGTTTGGGAATCAACAAGACTTGATTTTTATTCAACCGGAAGCAATTGCTCCATACACAGAGTTTATTGCAGAAATCTCTCTTCTTTTCTTCGCTCTCCTACATCCGAGGGATTACAATTTTATACAATAACATATGACTCTTCGGTTCCTCTGAGAGGACCGTTTTAGGGAATCAACAGCCTAATTAAAATAATTCAACTAACTGGAATATGACAGCTAGAATAACTGAGCTACTCGCCTTCTACGACTCTAACTGATCTAATAATACAATCAGCTAAGGTATTGACACCTAGCTATAACAATTCGACTGTTTCCAACCCTCCTAGCCACAACATGTGGACAAAACTCCTACATTGCTGGCTAGTGTCTAATGCCCCCGCATCATCATGCCAATCTGCAATCGACAAATTTTAATTTCAGCATTTAGTATCTTCGTATCACCTTACATGATTAAGAAATCATGACACGGGAAGTGGGACCTACCTCTTTGCCCCACAGGGTGTTGTCCTGGGATGTGCAATTTGCAAGATCCCGTGCATGTTTCAGCATCTTTGATTGAATTGTTTTGTCTTTTGCAACGCTTTCTTCTTCTGTACAAACAATGGAATATGCAGCTTTGTGATATTTTGAGGAGCTCTGTCATCTTTCACTTCCTCATAAGGCATCCCTGCGGTGCACGCATCCGGTGCCTACGTAGAATGGACTCTGGACCTTCAATTACATCTATTCCTTCATACTGGATCCGCAATTGAAAATTTACAGGTCCGATTATTGCCTTTAACTCAATCTTTTCACATAATTTCGCATATGACAAAACCCTATATACTCACATCGAAGATCGTCTTGAGATTATTTGCATATAGCCCATGAAAGCTTTGAGGAAATTGGACGTAGGAAAACTGGTCACCTCTCTTGGTGTCCAAGAAAAAGCACATGGCTTCACGAAGTGCTTCAAAATTGTTGGTGTACATGTCGCAATCAAGAGGGAGAATGAAGGGAGACTCTTAGCTTCCCACATTACAAATTAGGTCTTGCAATCTTCAGCGACCTTAACTAGACTGTTTTGCTAAATTTATCAGTTGACAGCTTACTTCGTAATGAGAACAGCACACATGAAAATATATTACCAGAACATTCAGAGCACCAGCCTTGTAATGGTGGGGAATTCCAGATCGCGAGACATATACAAGATCAGTCAAATCATTTCCTTGAATGTCCCTGTCCTCTCCCTTCTCCAGTAAAATCTGCACTTACCAATCAAAGATTTAATAGAAATAAAACACAACTGACAAATACATGTGCAGAATTTGAATATGGTGCAAGACAGGTGATCTGAACTAGAGATGTTTAGCATAACATAAAATAGATATGATTCGAAGTCTCAATAAGGTAGAAGACTTAAGGTAGAAGACTTGAACTATACTAGCATGATCTCGATTACTGTTTCCAGAAACCCAGTCCTTGAATCCCTTGTGTTCTTTCTGTTTGTCTGCTGGAACACTACCCATCTCCATAACTTTGTTGATTCCATATTTCAATTCCAAATACATCTTTTGATCGAAAAATGAAATGGGCACAAAAAGGTTAGTTTAAACCTGGTACAGAAATAGGAGGAAGTAAAAAACTAGAGCTAATAAGTTTAGTAGCTGGAGTTCTCCAAGATATAACGTTATCCCCTTACATTTGCATGCTTCCATTTTCTTCTGAAGTGCAAATTCACATTTTCCATAGTATTGGAATTTAAGAAGTATGTCTCTGGACTTCTGTCTTGGAGTAGTTATCACAAAATGGAAGCTTCCAAAAAGCATAAAATGTTAGGGGCGATCCTCCATCATCAAAAACATAACATGACAATTTTCTCACAGAATAATCCAGAGCCAGAGCAGACAATACTGTATTTATAAGAGTCAGTTGAGGTTCTTTGATAGGATCAGCTGTGCATATAAATATATCAACAGGCGGTAAATCGCACTCAAACCTGATAATATATTCATTTAACATAGTCATGAAACCACGGTATAAAATCATATTTAATTCTGGTTGTCCAGAAAAAAAAAGAGTTGAGCAAGTTATTACCTCTGATAACGTCTCTTTGGGAATACTGTTCGCTGAACTGGCCACCACCTAAAGGTCTGCTCTAAAATCCATCTGTATGAGAAGCCTTGTTCTGCAAAAAATATCACATTCCATGGCCAATAATTCTCACTTGGAATATGCATCAGCCGATAATATAGGATACCAATTATATCAGAAAAGTGGACGCAGGCATAAACTCTGTACATGAGGGATTTCTTTTCCTGTGTAGAATACAGAGGAAAGACGCTAGTTCCCATCAGCAGGCTATTTCGATTATCGAGTATGCCGACGCATATGTCTTTTCATTCTTTGTTTTATATTACATTATTCAATAGTCAGGGCATTCTTAGAAACCTCCAAGCTATATTATTGTATTTCAGATTGAAACAAAAGATTCACGTGCAGTCAAGAGAATCTTGACATTATGTGTGGCTGCCATTCTTAACCTTATCGTCCCACAGTCCACTTGATGCAACGTTCCTTGCATGGTTAACTACATGGATTGCACGGTTAATTACATGGATTTGAATTTCAATATCTTTGCGCTAGATTAATTACATGGATCTTAAATATATTTATAAAAATGGAATTATCAATTCTAAGGTATCAAATTTTTTTATCTATAGATTTTTAAATTATAATAAATATTAATTAAATTATAATTTTATTTTAAATAATCTTTATTAAAATTATTTTTCAATATATAAATTTTAAAAATATTTATCAATTTCCAAATATCAAAATATTTATTCATAAAAATTTAAAATTATAATATAAAGTAATTGGATTATAATTTTATTTTAATTATAATAAAAAATAATTGAATCATAACTTAATTTTAAATAATAATTATTAAAATTTTAAAAATAATTAATGTCTATGAAAGTTTTATTTATAGAAATTTAAAATTATAATAAAAATTAATTGAATTATAATTTTATTTTAAATAATTATTATTAAAATGAGAAAAATAATCAATGTCTATAATTAATGTTTATGGGATTTTGGATTAATGGAGAATAGATATATTATTAAGCTATTTCATAATAAAATAAAATAAAAAACATTACTAGTTCAAATATACTATGTGTGTTTAATCCACATATATTATAACTAAAATAAAAAGTAAATATATAAAAATATAGAAAAAAAATTTAACTATAGATATTTATATCCCTTTTATCATGGAGATTCTTAATGTATAAATAGACTTTGGTATAATACAATGAGGTCATATAATGGAATCATAACTCACTTTATATTACCTTTTTATTTTAATTAATCAGTTTAAATAAAAAGTTAAAAAAGACATAAATCTCTCTTTGATTTGTATCCCCACTTTATCATGGAGATTTTTAATGTGTAAATATGCTTTGTTGTAATACCATTGGGTAATACTCTCGCTTATCAATACCATAATCGAGACTTTTTTATTTTAATTAATCAATTTAATTATAAAGTAAGAAAAAACATAAATTTCAATTTTTTATTTGTATATACTATTATGGATATTTTAGAATATTAGATGCAAGTTAAATTTATACCATCTACTTAATAATAATTGATGTTTAAATTAAAATTTTGAAAACTAAAAATCCTTATCATCTAGTTAATAATTATTTATAATTAAATTAAAAATACAATAACTCTATTCCAAAATAAACACATCTATTAGCATAATTAAACTCATTTTACATTAACATTTCTCACCAATACAAATTTAATATATAAACTATCACACCACATTACGTATATGATACACATGTACAATAACGTTACTATTTATTACTATTTATTAGATATATGATATAAAGTAGCTATTAAAAATTGCATATTTATATTTATTAATAATTATATAAATAACAATAGCCATATATTATTATTATATTATATATTAATGCAGTATTATATTATTGTATAATGTTATATTAATAATTGTAATTCAACCTATAATACAATTAATAATATGAGTACATCATCATCATCATCCAAATATGATATAATTATTATAATTATAAACTAAAATATATATTAATATTAATATTGTTCATGTTGTGATAGCTAATTGGTTAATTAGTTAAGTAAGTTTATCGTAATTATTTGTTGATGAGGAAAAAACTGAGAAAATGGATGTTATTACTTTTAATAATAAAATTGTTATAAAGAATAACAAAATGTGAAATGTAAAAAGTGAATAGACTGATGGTAAATGATTCCAAGAACTGAAAAGGTTGGTTGGACAGTTTGAACAGTTACCTACTTCTCTAGGGATAAGAGACTCATCCCAGTGAGGAGTAGGGGTTCTGTTGCTGGAAAAAGGGAGAGTGTGGAATTTTCTTGAGCTAATAGAAATCAGTGGAAAATCACTCAGTAAATCCCTGAAAATATTTCTGGTACTGACTAGACTGGTGGTCCTGAGTTTGTAACATAATATCTTCTGTCAACCTGTACCAATTCAGAGGAAGCAAGGGGGAAGAGCGGGACGTCATAGCCTCTCTTAATGGTTGGGAGGAAACCACAGTCTGAATCAGACTTTCAGATAAGTGAATTTCTGTTTTATATGGAATAGATAGGAAAATTTAATAGTTCTGTGGGTTATATGATCTTCATTATTAGATAAGTATAGCCAAATTTGTGTAACATACTATTTATATAGAAGAACAGGTACCTGGACAAATTTTTCTTTGATATCTTTCATGCTAAAAGAGTACTGTTATTTCTCTTTAACAAAACTGAAATTTTATAATTCTGGCTTGAAGAATTTCTGCGTTTGGAATGCATGTATTTACTATAGAATACCAAAGATAATTGACTGAAATAATAAACTACCATATGTATTGATTTAAAATGTAGCAAAGTTACTAGAACATCAGTTACTTAGAACAATAAAATAAATGTTGTATAATAAATTGTAAACAGAGATTGAATCATATAAATCTGAAGAAGAGAAGTAAAGCTATCTTTGATTACCAAGAAAGAAAGGTTACAGGGTAAATCCACCTGGGGAATTGAATTAAAAGAAGACTACGATGTTCCTAGAACTGAAACATGCAATAGAAAGAATTCTTTTGAAATTAACGTAAAAGAAAAGTTGAAGGACTAAGTGTTATTTCATCAGTACCATGCATGCGAAAAAAATTAGTTCAGTAATTAAACTGTAAAAATATATACATGAGAAACCGTTGGTACTATGCATGGAGTGACCAAGCCAGTACACGTCGTTTCTCTAATCTATTATACGCGGACTGTGTGGATTCGGTGGTCTGGACACCGCAGGAAAAACAATCCTAAGCATGTAGATTAACATAAAATGAAATAAAACATATTATCATTAACTATAGCAAGAATGAAAAAACAAAATGCTGAGAGTAAATATATACAATTAAACCCTCAACAACAATATTACTTTTCTACAACGCAAATAGATAGGAATTTATGCTACTCATCTTTATAAGATTATCATGAGAGCGAATAAGACAATATGAATAAGAATCGTGAACCAGCCAAGTAAGAATACAGGAGACATAATAAAAAATCCAACCTTTGTCAATGAAATATGATAATATTAAAAACTGTCATTATACATCTTTCAAGTACTTGAAGGCCGAGGCCTGTTAAATCCTTATTACAACAATAGAGTGCTCAATGGCGGAAATCAACAAATAATTCACCCGGAAGAATATTTTCCTTCAGGAGAAATATGATAATGCAAGAGTTTCATTTCAAAGGTTTGCCTTTGTGTGAATATCATTTCAAAAGGGTGTACCTGGAGAAGCCATGCCATCTAACTCATAACTGAAAGTTAAGACCAAGAAAAAACGAAACACATGGATGTAAAAGACTAACCTCCAACCTCGTCAATCTTCCTGAAAACACAAAAGAACAAACAGTGAATGAGATTTTGAGTATAACTGTTCTAAAGGGGTAAGTTGTGGTGCTAGATTAAGATCTAGAGCACACAACTCAACAGTAATACCTTAAAAAGGAGCACTACGCTCTACCTTCCACCTTGAGCAATTCGTAAACCTATTTCATGTATTCATTTAGAAAACGAAAGGAATTTGATTAAAGGGTTGTAGCAGAAAACTCAAACCGTGAAAAAATGCCGAAAAGTTATAATCTAGGAGTACTGTAACAAAGAAACCTCGATGGTGACTTACCTGTTAAATGTTCAGCAAATTCCCTCTGAGAGCTGGAAAATACTAGTAAGCTGGAGAGCAAGAGTAATAGCTGCATCCGAGAAGAAACGAAGAGGTAAAGTTTCAGAACTTGTTACGCAGTCAGCTGCAAATGGCCTCTCAAGCTAAGAAAAGCATAAGAGGAAATGAAACTGGAGTAGTTTAAGCCCAAGGCATAAGCAAAGAACAAAAGGGCTAGGGTTTAGGCATGGATCCCAATGTTGTCCCGCCAAAAATCCTAGACCGTTGATGATTAAACAAAGTCGACGGTGGAGATCAAGCTAGTAAATCTCAATTCATGCACCAAACCCAGAATTGAGCCAGCTGTTGGTAGTGGGTACAGGCGTAAATCAAGGACAGTAAATGAGTAGTACGTGCCAGCTACTTCACAGTTGAGTAATTCAATCCTTCGTTAAACTAAGGTCAATTGCATACACAAAATGAGTGGTTGAGTCAACTATGCTTTAACATCGATGACATATAAATATTAACTATGTAGTATAAGAATGAAAGTTATATATTATATGTTTAATACGTTGTCTTCAACCATTTCTGTATTAATTCTTGTGTGCGGACTTTTGTCAACCTATAGTGGAATAGAAGGACTATAGTTTTAATGTAAGGGACAATTTAAATTATCCATTGGTTTATAGCATAGAAAATTGTTTGATCAAATTTGACATTCATGCTATGGCAAAATTATTAACCATGAGATAAAAAATAAATAAATAAATAAAATTAAATTAAATTAAAAATAAATAAATAAATAAGTAAATAAATAAAATAAAATAAAATTTAGATGAAGGTTACAAGTGGTATCAGAGCTACGTTACTACGCAGGGCCCTACGAGTCAACTAACGATGAGGATGTGTATGTGAATAATGCAGAGAGAGAGAGAGAGAGAAAATGAGACAAGACATAGCATCACAATCACAACAAGAGGCTGGGGAATCTCAAGTACCACGAGTCATGAACCCAGAAATGTGGGTTTAGATAAGTGTGGAAAAACAACAAAGGACCAGCCGGTTGCTTGAGGAACAACAACACCAAACTAGTTTCTTTTTGAATACTGTACAACAATTGCAAGAAGAAACGGTAAGGGTCCGGAAGGATAATGAACGACTATTGCAAGATCAGGAGAAGATATTAAAGAGTTTATCAGCTAAACAAAACTAGAAGTTGGATCACCCAAGTGCTGATAGAGGCTTTCAAGAAGGTGATGAACAAAAAACAAGAAAAAATATCACAGACAGAGTAGAAAAGAGTCCCTCTCAAAGAAGCAAGAATAAGAATTACAATGAGGCAGAGTCGGGCAATCTGTCCGACCAGCAAGACATTAAGAGACAGAAAGTAGAACTGTAGGGAGAATTCCGTAAAATTAAGCCACCAACATTTGATGGTGAGGCAGAAGAGTTGGCGGAAGCATGGTTAATTAATCTGAATAAGTACTTTCAGGTATATGAATACAACAGCAATCTGAAGGCCAGATTGGATATATACCAGTTACGAGAAAAGGCCACCCTGTGGTGGGAAGAAGTGAAAAATGTACACAGCATTGAAGAATAGGACATTACTTGGGAATTGTTTCAGCAGTATTTTAAAGATAAGTACTTAACAAAGAGATTATGATGACAAAGCTAAATAATTTCATGATCTAAGGTTGGGACAAATGACCATGGATGATTATGTCACTTAGTTCATTTCCCTGTTACATTATGTCCCTTATCTCCGAGAGGAAAAGGCTAAAGTGCAGAGGTTCCTAAGTAGCTTACCAACTCATATGAAGGAAAGAATCGAATTCGTGAATCCCCAGACCATGGATGAAACCATTCGTAAGGCACGAATGTGCTATCAGTAGTCCAAGGCCAAGGGGGAAGGAGGAAAAAGCTAGCAACCAAAGAAAAGTCAGAAAAGTAATTCCAATTTCAAAGGCAGTAAAGGTGGAAACTTTAAAGGCGCAGCGCGAAATACTATTAGTAAGAAATTTGGTAAGAATCACCAGAGAACCAGATGGCCAACAGAAGAAAATCCTACAGAAGCATCTAGTAAGCCAGAGCAGGGACAGATTACTAAACCTCCCCTACAGTGTTGGGGCTGTGGGGAGGCTCATTATTATAAAAACTATCCACAATGAACCAAAAAAGATACTGTGGCGAATCTGTAGGAAGCTTCTATAGTGGGGGACGTGGCGCGTAACATACCCCGCATCAATGTTGCTCTGGAAGATCAGCAGGCTGATTATCAACCCACAATGATTGAATTAGAAGGTACATTACTAACTAAACCTGTTTCAATTTTGCTAGATCCTGGAGCAAGTTTGAGTTATGTAAGCCCCAAATTGGTGGAAATGTGTAATTTAAAAGAACATAAATTTAAGAATTCTTGGTTAGTACAGCTAGCTACCGGGGCAAAACGAAAGGTAACTGCAAAGATTTCGAATTGTATGTTGGAAGTTGCAGAATAACAGTTACAAGTAGATTTAAATCTTCTACCATTGGGATCTTATGATTTGTTATTGGGCATGGACTGGTTAGAAAAGCACTGGAATTTAGTATATTGTAAAGAAAAGATTATTTACTATAGAATGCAGACGGCACGCGAAAAGAGATTCAAGGAATTAAAAATCCATTACAGATACGCCCAATCACAGCATCCCAAATGAGTAAGTGTATCAGAAAAGGATGCCAGTTGTATGCAATTCAAGTAGGGTATGCCGAATCTAAGGAAAAGTCACCAATAATGGAAGATATATCGGTAGTACAGGATTTTTTGGATGCTTTTCTAGAAAACATCCCTAGTTTACCACCGAGAATGAATATTGACTTCACCATAGAGTTGTTGCCAGGAGCCTCCCCGGTGTCAAGGGCTCCTTGTAGAATGAGCGTGCCAGAACTAACCGAACTGAAAAATCACCTACAAGAACTGCTGGACAAAGGTTACATTTGCCCAAGTGTGTCTCCGTGGGGAGCACCAGTCCTATTTGTTAAAAAGAAAGATGGAACGATGCGTATGTGCATGGATTACAGGCAGCTTAATAAGCTAACTGTCAAGAATAAGTACCCCCTACCAAGAATAGATGACTTATTTGATCAAATAAAAGGGGTTGAGTTGTTTTCTAAGATAGACTTAAGATCTGGATATCATCAGATTCAAATTAAGGATGAATACATTTGTAAGATAATATTTCGCACTCGTTATGGGCACTATGAATTCATGGTGTTACCCTTTGGACTGATGAATGCACTAGCAACCTTTATGAGGTTAATGCATGGAATATTTCATCCATTTTTGGATAATTTTGTACTTATTTTCATAGATGATATTCTAATATATTCTAAAAATCTGGAGGAACATAAGGAGCATTTGAGAATAGTCTTGGAAATGCTGAGAAAACATCAATTGTATTCTAAGTACAGTAAATGCGATTTCTTTAAAACAGAAATCCAATATCTAGGCCATGTTATATCAGCTGAAGGAATAGTTGTTGATCCTGAAAAGATAAAAACTATTATGGAGTGGCGAGTACCCCAGAATTTGGCTGACATTAGATCGTTTATGGGATTAGTTGGTTATTACAGAAGATTTATAGAAGGATTTTCTAAAATTTCTTTTCTTATTACATCTCTGCAAAGGAAAGGAAAAATCTTCAAATGGACGATAGAGTGTCAGAACAGCTTTGAAAAGCTGAAGCAACTTCTGACTACAGCACTGGTATTGAGGGTAGCTGACCCTAGTAAAGAATATGAAGTTTGTACCGATGCAAGTAAAGAAGGTGTTGGAGCAATCTTAACCCAGGAAGGTAAAGTGGTAGCATACGAGTCTAGAAAACTAAAGGACCATGAAAAAAGATATTCTACTTATGATTTAGAGCTTACAGAAGTGGTACACGTTCTTCGAGTATGGAGGCATTACGTGTTGGGTAAGAGGTTTGTACTTAAAACAGATCATAGCAGCTTGACTAGTTACTTCAAGCAAGCAGATTTAAACTCTAGGCAGGCAAGATGGAATGCCTTTTTAAGTGAGTTTGATATGGATATTCAACATGTAAAGGGGAAGGAGAATCGAGTAGCATATGCGTTGAGCAGAAAGTTACATGGTATTTATGAGTTGTACTATAATAAGTTAGAAAGCCAATTCTTGGAACAATTAAGGGAGGAGGCACAGAAAGATCCGGAATATAAATTTCTATGGCAAAAAATGGAAGAAAATAGGAAGCAAGGTAAAACATTTGAGTATGGAAAGAATGAAGAAGAGATGATGACCTTTCGAGGGAGAATATATGTGCCTAAAAATATAACTCTAAAGGAGTTAATATTGAATGAATTTCATCGCAGCAATTATGCAGGTCATCCGGGATATTAGAAAATGCTTACTGCAATAAGAAAGGTATATTTCTGGCTAGGTATGCGTAAGAATATTGCGGAATATCTAAGCAATTGTTTAGAATGTCAACAGGTAAAAGTGGAGCACCAGCACCCTGCGGGACTATTGCAGCCCATACCCATACCTGAATGGAAGTGGGAGGTTATCTCCTTAGACTTCATCACAGGTCTGCCATGAACAAAAAGACAGAATGATTCAATCATGGTAGTGGTAGAAAGATCAAGAAAATTTGCACATTTCATACCTGTACAGTCTACCTACAAGACAGTACAGATTGTTGATATATTTATGAAGGAAATTTTCATGTTGCATGGGATTCAAAAAGCCATGATTTCAGAACGGGATGTTAAGTTCACCTCCACATTTTTGAAAACTTTGTTTTCTGGTCTGGGAACACAGATAAAATTTAGCACTGCCTATCATCCCCAGACTGACGGAAAAACAGAGCGGGTGAACCAAATATTGGAAGACATGTTGCGCATGTATGTGATGCAGCAGCCAACCAAGTGGGAGGATTGTTTGCATCTTGTTGAGTTTGCTTATAATAACGGTTATCATGAATCTCTGAAAATGAGCCCCTTCGAGGCATTATATGGTAGGCAATGTCGTACACCTATAAATTGGAGCAATCCTGAGACAAAATTAATGTTGGGACCTGAGATGTTGGCAGAAATGGAAGCTGAGGTAAAAAGAATAAGATAGAATTTGAAGGCTGCTCAAGACCGGCAAAAGATTTATGCAGATAAGAAAAGGTCTTATCGTGAATTTGTAGTGGGAGATCATGTTTATGTGAGAATTAAACCCAAGAGGAGTACCTTAAGGTGGACCTTTTGTGCCAAATTATCTCCCAAATACTGTGGACCTTTCCAAGTACTAGAAAGGGTAGGACCAATAGCTTATCGGTTGGCTTTACCCAGCCGCATTCAAGTTCATAATGTGTTTCATGTGTTCTTGTTGAAGCGATATGTGCATGATGAAAAACACGTGATTCATTGGCAAAAAATTCAGGTAGGACAGGAATAAGAATCCCAACTTGAAGTTCTGAACAAAATTGATGTATATTGATTTGAAAACATTCTTTGTTTTTCAGGTAGAACCGGACGGAGAGTTTCTGGTCAAGCCGCAATGCATACTTGACCGAAGAGAAATCGTACTCTGCAAACGAGTAGTTAATCAGGTAAAAGTGCAATGGAGGCACTTCGAACCGAATGAAGCTACTTGGGAGGACGAGAAGTTTATGCAAGAAGCTTACCCAGAAGTCTTTCAGAGCTAAAGTGAAAACACCGAGGACGGTGTTACTTCCAGGGGGGGAGTTGTGATAGCTACAATTACTGTTAACTAATTGGTTAATTATTTAAGTATTTTTTATCGTAATTATTTGTCGATGAGGAAAAACTGAGACAATGGATGTTATTACTTTTAATAATAAAGTTGTTATAAAGAATAACAGAATGTGAAATGTAAAAAGTGAATATACTAATGGTAAACGATTCCAAGAACTGAAAAGGTTGGTTGGACAGTTTGAACAGTTACCTACTTCTCTAGGGATAAGAGACTCATCCTAGTGAGGAGTAGGGGTTCTATTGCTGGAAAAAGGGAGAGTGTGGAATTTTCTTGAGCTGATAGAAATCAATGGAAAATCAATCTGTAAATCCCTGAAAATATTTATGGTACTGACTGGACTGGTGGTCCTAAGGTCGTAACAGAATATCTTCTGTCAACCTGTACCAATTCAGAGGATGCAAGGGGGAAGAGAAGGACATCATAGCCTCTCTTAATGGTTGGGAGGAAACCACAGTCTGAATTAGACTTTTTAGGCAAGTGAATGTCTGTTTTATATGGAATAGATAGGAAAATTTAACAGTTATGTAGGTTATATGATCTTCATTATTAGATAAGTATAGCCTCATTTGTGTAACAGATTGTTTATATAGAAAAACATGTACGTGGACAAATTTTTCTTTGATATCTTTCATGCTAAAAGAGTACTATTATTTCTCTTTAAGAAAAATGAAATTTTATAATTCTAGCTTGAAGAATTTCCACGTTCGGAATGCACGGATTTACTATAGAATACCAAAGATAATTGATTGAAAGAATAAACTGCCATATGTATTGATTTAAAATGTAGTAAAGTTACTAGAACATCAGTTACTTCGAACAATAGAATAAATGTTGTATAATAAATTGTAAACAGAGATTGAATCATACAAAGCTGAAGAAGAGAACTAAAGCTATCTTTGATTATCAAGAAAGAGAGGTTACAGGGTAAATCCACCTGTGCAATGTAATTAAAAGAAGAATTTGTTGTTCCTAGAACTGAAACATGCAACAGAAAGAATTCTTTTGGAATTAACGTAAAAGAAAAGTTGAAGGACTAAGTGTTATTTCATCAGTACCATGCATGCGAAAAAAATTAGTTTAGTAATTAAACTGTAAAAATCTATACAGGAGAAACCATTGGTACTATGCCTGGAGTGACCAAGCTGGTACAAGTCGTTTCTCTAATCTATTATATGCGGACTGTGTGGATTCGGTGGTCCAGACACTGCAAGAAAAACAATCCTAAGCATGTAGATTAACAGAAAACGAAATAAAACATATTATCATGAACTACAGCAAGAACGAAAAAGAAAAATGCTGAGAGTAAATATATACAATTAAACCCTCAACAACAGTATTACTTTTCTACAACGCAAATAGATAGGAATTTACGCTACTCATATTTATAAGCTTATCATGAGAGAAAATAAGACAGTATGAATAAGAATCATGAACCAGCCAAGTAAGAATACAAGAGACATAATAACAAATCCAACCTTGGTCGATGAAATATGATAATATTAAAAATTGTCATTATAAATATTTTAAGTACTTGAAGGCTGAGGCCTGGTAAATCCTTATTACAACATTAGAGTGCTCAATGGCAAGAATCAACATATAATTCACCCGGAAGAATATTTTCCTTCCGGAGAAATATGATAATGCAAGAGTTGCATTTCGAAGGTTTGCCTCTGTGCGAATATCATTTCCAAAGGGCGTACCTGGAGAAGCCATGACATCTAACTCAGAACTGAAAGTTAAGACCAAGAAACAACGAAATGCATGGATGTAAAAGACTAACCTCCAACCTTGTCAATCTTCTTGAAAACACAAAAGAACAAACTGTGAATGAGATTCTGAGTATAACTGTTCTAAAAGGGTAAGTTGTGGTGCTAGATTAAGATCTAGAGCACAAAACTCAACAGTAATACCTTAAAAAGGAGCGCTACGCTCTGCCTTCCACCTTGAGAAATTCGTAAACCTATTTCATGTATTCATTTAGAAAACGAAAGGAATTTTATTAAAGGGTTGTAGCAGAAAACTCAAACTGTGAAAAAATGTTGAAAAGTCATAATCTAGGAGTATTGTAACAAAGGAACCTCGGTGGTGACTTACCTATCAAATGTTCAGCAAATTCCCTCTGAGAGCTGGAAAATGCCAGTAAGCTAGAGGGCAAGAGTAATAGCTTCATCTGAGAAGAAACAAAGAGGTAAAGTTCCGGAACTTGTTACACAGTCAGCTGCAAATGGCCTCTCAAGCTAAGCAAAGCAGAAGAGGAAATGAAACCGGAGGAGTTTAAGCCCAAGGCATAAGTAAAGAACGAAAGGGCTAGGGTTTAGGCATGGATCCCAACGCTGTCCCGCCAAAAATCCTGGACCGTTGATGATTAAACAAAGTCGACGATGGAGATCAAGCTAGTAAATCTCGATTCATGCACCAAACCCAAAATTGAGCCAGCTGTTGGTAGTGGGTACAGGCGTAAATCAGGGACAGTAAATGAGTAGTACGTGCCAGCTGCTTCACAGTTGTGTAATTCAATCCTTCGTTAAACTAAGGTCAATTGCATACACAAAAGGAGTGGTCGAGACAGGTATGCTTTAACATCAATGACATATAAATATTAACTATGTAGTATAAGAATGAAATGTATATATTATATGTTTAATACATTGTCTTCAACCATTTCTGTATTAATTCTTGTGTGCGGACTTTTGTCAACCTATAGTGGAATAGAAGGACTATAGTTTTAATGTAAGGGATAATTTAAATTATCCATTGGTTTATAGCATAGAAAACTGTTTGATCAAATTTGACATTCATGCTATGGCAAAATTATTATCCATGAGATATAAAAATAAATAAATTAATTAATTAATTAAAATAAATAAATAAATAAATAAATAAACAATAAAAATAAAAATTAGATGAAGGTTACACAACCTTTGCACAATATAATGTTATGTCCTATACTTTATGCTATATTTTACGGATATGTTTGCAATACTCATACATGATTTTTAGATATTTGTGTAGTGATTTTTTATTCTTAAGCTTTGAGGAAAACCATAAAAAAATAAAATATTTGAAAATAGCTCATACTTAGGTAAATTACATATTTACCATTATTTCCCACCATAATTTAAGCAAGTCTTTGCATAAAATATGGATAGGAATAAGATGTAAATAAAGATACTTCCCACCATTGTTTATGTTTAGCACTTATGTAGTAGTAAAATTGTAAATGTGTAAATTACTAGTGGTTACTACTCCCAAAATGTACACAAGTCTGTTTGCCTAAGCAAGCAATTAATTTATTCACTTCACATTTCAATTTATTAGTTCTTTCTTTTAACTAATGTAGATTATAACTTTTTATGCAATTTTTCTTGGAGCATAATTTCTAACTTAAGTGGCACAGACTAAGTTGCCCTACAACACTTGTTTATTCATGTGAAAGGACTTGCATAAATTTACATGTTTACTCCCACCTATTTTTGTGCTAATAAATGCATAAATAATAGTGAATAGTAACTTGGTAAGTATGATTAATTACACATGAATGCCACATATTTTGGTGGAAAGACTTGCTTAAATTATGGTAGGGAGAAACTCTAAGGTAAATTTATTTTATTTGAAGTTTCCTTATTCCTAAGAATTGAATTTGAAACTTCAACCATACAACTTCAAATGAATTTCGAAGTAAAGTTTATATAAGTTTTAGGATTGGTGTTTCTGGTGCAGTAGGAATAGGTGGTTTTTTTAATGATCAGGCAAGTCATTAAAATACGGGGAAAACTGAGGATAAAACATAAACCTCCTTTTGATCTTTCTAAGAGACACCGTCCTTTTGAAATCCACTATCCTGCTGGATTCTTTGATGAGGCTGCACAAAACAATAGATGTGGATGCGGTGTGTGGTTGATGTTATCTCCTACTCGCCATTATAAAATTCATTGGTATGGTTGCTTGGGAAAAAACATGAGGGCAGAGATGTTGGCACTTTTTGGGGATTGTTCTGGTTCTCTCACCAACTATATCTGGATAAACTTTGGGTCTTTGGGGATTCTCAAGTCCTCATAGATTGGTGTTTCTGGTGCAGTAGGAATAGGTGTTTTTTTTATGATCAGGCCAGTCATTAAAATATGGGGAAACTAAGGATAAAACATAAACCTCCTTTTGATCTTTCTAAGAGACACCGTCCTTTTGAAATCCACTATCCTGCTGGATTCTTCGATGAGGCTGCACAAAACAATCGATGTGGATGCAGTGTGTGGTTGATGTTATCTCCTACTCACCATTATAAAATTCATTGGTATGGTTGCTTGGGGAAAAACATAGAAATGAGAGATAATGGCACTGAGGATTCTTGTGGATCTCTCTTAATATCTCTTGGATAAGCTTTGGAAAGGTGTGATTCTCAAGTCCTCATAGATTGGTGTTTCTGGTGCAGTAGGAATAGGTGTTTTTTTTTATGATCAGGAAAGTCATTAAAATATGGGGAAACTGAGGATAAAACATAAACCTCCTTTTGATCTTTCTAAGAGACACCGTCCTTTTGAAATCCAATATCCTGCTGGATTCTTCGATGAGGCTACATAAAACAATAGATGTGGATGCGGTGTGAGGTTGATGTTATATCCTACTTTCCATTATAAAATTCATTGGTATGGTTGCTTGGGAAAAAACATGAGGGCAGAGATGTTGGCACTTTGGGGATTGTTGTGGTTCTCTCACCAACTATATCTGGATAAGCTTTGGGTCTTTGGGGATTCTCAAGTCCTCATAGATTGGTGTTTCTGGTGCAGTAGGAATAGGTGTTTTTTTTGTGATCAGGCAAGTCATTAAAATATGGGGAAACTGAGGATAAAACATAAACCTCCTTTTGATCTTTCTAAGAGACACCATCCTTTTGAAATCCACTATCTTGCTGGATTCTTCGATGAGGCTGCACAAAAAAATAGATGTGGATGCGGTGTGTGGTTGATGTTATATCCTACTCACCATTATAAAATTCATTGGTATGGTTGCTTGGGAAAAAACATGAGGGCAGAGATGTTGGCACTTTGGGGACTGTTGTGGTTCTCTCACCAACTATATCTGGATAAGCTTTGGGTCTTTGGGGATTCTCAAGTCCTCATAGAACATTTGAACAAAGGTACATCATTGAACCTGGGACACCTTGCTGCGTGGCTGGAAAGAATTAAAGAATTGAGCAGAACATTCTCCTCTATAACCTTTACACACATTTACCGAGAGAAGAATACACAGGCAAATCGACTCTCAAAGAAGGACTTGAATGGGAGATTTGGAGAAATGCAATATGAATTGATAGATACTTCCAGATGTGGTGAGAAAGGTATGGTAACATTTTTCTTAATACTGTATTTTGCAGGTGAATAGTTTTTTTGAAAAGTGAGGATGGCCATACATTTCAAGCCTTATTTCTTCGACAAAGATGATGTGAGCCACAGGTGGTCACAACCACAGTAATTTGATAAGACTGACTACAATCTGGATTAGTTATCAGTTCAATGAAAAGAAAATTGGAGAACACCTCATATCTGATTTTCACTTGGAAGAGAAAGGTTACAACAAGGATTTTGAAGATGACTAAGTACTAGAATTTCATGCTTTGTACCGATCTCATTAATTTTTATGATTGAAGCAAGTTTTTGTATAATGATCTGGATTGATAATTGTTTTTTGAGCTGAAGATCATTTGAAACTTTGACTACTAAAATTTTTTTGTTTATGGAATGGAAATGATACAAGATGTAAATCATGGATATACTTTTTGACTTATGTGCTGGTACTCAATATAAACTAGACTTTTTTTTCTACTCGACAAAAAAAGTATGATTAATTACACATGAATGCTATCTATTTTGGTGGAAAGACTTTCTTAAATTATAGTAGAGAGTAACTCTAGGTAAATTTATTTTATTTAAAGTTTCCTTATTCCTAAGAATTGAATTTGAAACTTCAATCATACAACTTCAAATGAATTTGGAGTAAATTTTACATAAACTTTAGGATTGGTAAATAGTGGTAAGAAATATTTTTTTTTCTAACAATATCTTTAATTATGTAACCCAACTATGCACCATTTGGTAGAAGATTATTTAATATAAATAATTAAGACTGAAATGCTTAGGTAACTATAACCAAAAGCAATTCATACTTGAAAATGTTAGGAATTTGAAACTTCAACCATACAACTTCATATGAATTTATGAGCAAATTTTACATAAATTTTAGGATTGGTAAACATTGGTAAGAAACCTTTTTTTTTTCAATAACAATATCTTTAATTATGTAACCTCGTAAAAGACTATTTAATATAAATAGTTACGGTGGTAGAAAAATGATTAGATAATTATAACAAAAAACAATTCAATACTTAAATAATTATAACCAAAAACAATTCATACCTTAAAACATTAGGTTTATTGTTTTTCTGTAAATTTTTTGATTCTATCATTTTTATTTTCAAATTGTATATATTTTTAATTTTAATTAAATTAATATTATTATTATTTTAATTTAATTTAAAATACAATTTTAAATGAATATCTCCCCCTAAAACACCTCTTTACATAAATATAACTCTTAACTCTTATATAATTAATTAATATTTGAATAACTCTACCACATAAATCAATGAAACTTGAAAGTATATTCGTTACTGCACAACAAATAATTAACTTATTACCCTTGTTATAAATTTAAATGACAAACTTTTTAACACCTTAATTGTTCCACATTAATAATAACATGAAGTTTGTCCAAATATTTGGTGTAAGGGACACATGACACGCTGCTTAACAATTCTACCATTATCGACACTACAACACATTTGATGGGACCCATCGCTCGCTACATTGGAAGCATTAAAATGCAGAACGTACATCACACGAAAGTTTCCTTTAAAAACGGAATTTCAACCACTATTATTTTGGGTCAAATTTTAATGTTTCTTTCTTTCACACACGACGACAAGAAATATGTGACTTGTGGGCATAATATTAACTAGCAATTGTACTACATGTTCCAAAAGAAACGCCTTAAGGCAATAGAATAGGAAAGGGTAGCCTAAAAGAAATAAGATTTTGTAGAGAAGGAGCCACTGTGAAGGAATGAAAGGAAAATTTTTCATCCATGGAAGCATGTCGTGGAGGTTTCAAAGATATTGATGATAAGAGTTATCAACCAGAAAGATTCAGTTCTTAAACTTCGAAGCCTATTCTTGATTGAAAAAATACTAAACTGATAAGATATAGCAAACTTCTTGGCACAATATGTCAGCTTGCAACACGTCCAAATAAAACAACTGAAGTAAATACTATCAGATGGTTTTCAATGCATTTATGTAATTAAACTAGAGCTAGGAACTTTTAAAGACTACTTCATTGAAAATTAGAAGCATCTTAATGCGTGTTGGCATCAACATAAAACTGAAACGATTAGCATATATCATTGTAAACATGGTTACAGTTTTTTATGGATTAGGTGGTATGTATTAGCAAGAAAGGATATTAAATTATGTTATAAGTAATGCAACTACTACATGATCTATTCATAGCCCTTAATGATATACTCAAATTTCTTTCACAATACTAATAAAGTGTCTAAAGAAGCCATCATCACTTCCAAAATCACATGTTTAAACACACAAGTTTTAGAAATTGAATTTGTTTCATAAATTTTAATAGAATCATGTGCTCAAATCTAAGTTATAGTTCTTAAACTTTGAAGCCTCTTCTTGATTGAAAACATATTAAACTCATAAGATATAGCTGAAGAGAAAATATATGTGTGTGTGTGTGTGTGTGTTTTAATTTAATTTAAAAATAAAAAAATTAAGTTGAAGTTAAGTTAAAGACCTTGTCTGATCATGCCAACATGAATGCCCCATGAATAAAGAAATAGATTGTGATTTTCTACCTTCAAAATAAAAGGTATTTTTGGTGCAGTTCCTCCATATTTAATATTGATCACTTCAATTGAGTCACCTATGTATTAGTTTCTTCATGATCTTTGAAAATATTCAAAAGATCACATTGTTCTACTTAGAAACTGAGCATACAAGCTCTATTATATTAATCAAACATAATAGAGTTACATATATACATGAGGTACAGTCTCAAGATAGAGAAGCTATCTTAGACGCACAATAATTTGGTTGAGGGAATATCTCAACCTCACACTAAACTAGGAACTAACCTATAGAATAGGAACATACTCTATACATAGAGAGAATCACAACTGAAGACAAGTAGGAATTACATATTCCAACACTACCTCTTAATGACTACTTGTCTCAATATCCATCTGCAAAATCTACAACTGGTCCTGTTTGGTAATTACACTGGTTTTGTTTGGTAATTACATTTTGTATCATGTTCATGCTATTGTTGATGTCCATATAAAGGAAAAACCATCTACCGAAATGCATGGGTTCCAACCGCTGCAACCGTGAGTCTATTAGGAAGTCATTCACATACATGGTTCATCCAACCTCTCGATTAACTCCCTCTTGATATAAAATTTCACCTTATGGAGTCTAAAACCAATATGGCCCACCCAAGTGTATCCATCCTGCATGACACACTCTTCCAGGGTGTTAAAAGTCTCTGATAGAGGGAACACATAACAAAGGGGTATGCATGCCTCTCTGGGTCTTACAGCACATACAAACAATAAATGACTAGTAGATTTGCTTCTAATTACAAACTGTGACTCATACTCTACCATGATCATGAATCTATTCCAAGAAACTCACATAAAACAAACTCTCACAAACATGATTTTCCATCCTCCTTTGCCGCTCACCATACCATTCACCTCCACAAACACCGCACTATTCATATGCTGGAACACACCATTACTTTGGATTTGTACTTTTGAGTCTTTGGCATCTTTATTTTACTTTGGCAAGCTAGTCTTGGTCTCCATGTTTTACGTGTCATCAATTAGAGTTGTGAATTCTAATAGAATGACATCATATTGAGGTCGAAAATCTCAATATTTATACAAATATCCAAGAGTTGTCCACATTTACCCATACCAAATAAAAAACAATACAAAAGAAAAGCAAAAAATGATCCTGCGAGGCAATTTTGCTTTCCGCAGGTCAATAATAAATAGAACCGCAAAACGTGTGCTCACGATGCATAGCTTCCGCTTACGCTTCGAATCTCCTCACCTTCCTTCCTTCTCCTAAAACCAGGAAAACGTAAACACCAGACGACGGTTAACAGGAATTTAGACGACAATTAACGGTTTCACATTGTCTGCCTCAATCTTTCCCAATGATGCGTTGGTGTAGACTCGTCAGTTGACACCTTTTCAACTGGAATGCCTGTCCATGCACATAAAATTTGTTGAATATCTACCTCAGTTACTAATGGACCAACATCTCCTGCTTCACTTTCACACTGGATCTCAAGCAGCAGTCCACACTCACACTGATACGCGGCTCTTGTTGCGCCACACTGGGTCTCCTCACCACAACACTCCAGCTCCAGCTTCAGAGCTCCACGACAGGGTCGCCAACAGTCTACTCCTGCGTAAGCTACAAGTCCATGAGCTGAATAGGCTTGGGTAGGTGTTCAGACTCGGACAACATACCTCTCCACGCAAAGGGCAGGGTCGGCAGTGCAGTGCGTCTCAATTCTCAGAGCGCGTATACTAATGGACAAACTAAAACAATACATATACTCTTTTATTTCCCTCGGCCCAGGAGGGGCCAAGGCCAGGCCCTAACGGGCTCCGATACCAACTTAGAAACTGAGCATATAGGCTCTATTATATTAATTAAACATAATAGAGTTATATATATACATGAGGTACAGTCTCAAGATAGAGAAGCTATCTTAGACGCACAATAATTTGGCTGAGGGAATATCTCAATCTCACACTAAACTAGGAACTAACCTATAGAATAGGAATAGACTCTATACATAGAGAGAATCACAACTGAAGACAAGTAGGAATTACATATTCCAACAGTTCTTTACCAGTGATCTCCCTGGTGTCTACCACTCAGCATAGCTTTCTTGATCTTGTGTAGAATAAATTAAATTGTATTTAGCTCATATTACATTAACAATGAAATTGCCAAAATTCATGGTAGGCTTTCCATCACATTTGCAGAGAAAATTATAACACAGTATCACACTTTTCTTATCAGAGCTAAATGCTCTTATATGACTCAACAATGGATTTCATCACTTAAGAGCAGTAAAAACAAGTTTATTGCAAAAAAAACTCCAACACATTTGTAGAGAAAATTATAACATAGTATTACACTTTTATTATCAAAGCTAAATGCTCCTATATGAAACAACTATGGATTTCATCACTTAAGAGATGTAAAAACAAGTTTATTGAGAAAAAAACTCCAACAAATTTGTAGAGAAAATTATAACACATTATCACTCTTTTCTTATGACAGCTAAATGCTCCTATATGCAACAATGATGGCTTTCATCAAGCACACAACAAACAAGTTTATTGAGAAAAAAACTCTAGCACTAAGAGAGATTTGGAAGAAACTGTTGAATTGATGAACATGTCTTGCTCTATGGTGTTGGATATTGGGCATAGATTTCTTGATATTGTATACAAAAATGTAAATTTTCATGTAGCTTATACTACATTAACCATGAAATTATCAACATTTAGGGCACACTTTCCATCACATTTGTAGAGAAAGTTACAGTAGAGTATCATATTTTTCTTATGATATCTAAATGTTCCTATATGCAACAACCACCGTGTGCCTCATAGTTTAAATTTGTGCAAGGAGGAGGAGAGGAGTGTTAAGGTGCAAGATAGAATAAGAAGAGAAAGAAGAATCTTGTTTGGGACTTGAGATAGATTCATTCTCTGCACATCTAGAGTAAAGCTTAATAAAAAAAACCTCATAATACTTTGAATTTTTGAAATAAATATAATAAAAATTAGAATATCAATTTAACACATTTTACTCAATTATACATTTAATAATATTCATTTAAAAAAATACAAATACAAATTACTATTTTAAACAAAACTATTCTAAATAAAAATAGTACAAAGAATAACATTAATTACCATGGCCCTCGCGTACATTCCTCTTATTACTTATGTTTGTAACTTATTCTTAATCACATAGTGTCAATTTATTAAAACTATAATATATAGGTACCACTTTTTATAGATTTGGTGGAAGGATAGAGTATCTAAATTCCCTTACCCTTTAAGAAGCATCCTCAATTACTGTACCACCCACCTCGACATCCAATCTATAAATCTTAGGTTATTCTAAATTGATCAAGAGTATAGAATTTTTAGGGTGGTGTTTTATGTGCACTAAAATTCCCATGAGGTACATCACTATGTATGTGATTCATTGAAACCTTGGATATATTGTATGAGTTGTTGTGATTTTTTGTTTGTGGCTACAACTTAGTTTTGGTTGTCACCTAGTTATCATGATTCAAAATTTTGTTATCATCTCAGATCCTTATAGAATTAGATATATTCTGTGAGCTAATATGATATTTATTTTGTCACAATGATTCAAAAATCAATTATTATACCAAAAGATTGACTTTCTCATTATTTGTTTTGTTTATGAACCCAACCTTTTAAAAAAACCACAGGAATATTTGATTTTACACTGTAATCTCCTGATCATGGGTTGGGGTTTAAAAAATTGGAGAGTAAATTGAGCGGTTATTGTTAGAAATTATTGTATAAGATGGAAAATTTGGATGGTTTGTTGACAATATGGATGCCATAACATATATCTATTTTGAATTTTTTAGTGTCCCTGGCCACCATTTCAATTGAGAACGTCAATACATCACTATGTGAATGATAACTTGTGACATCACTAGCCATTTTCTTTGATCAAGTTATAAACTAATAAATTGTGAAATTCGTAGCCATTTTCTTTGATTGTGGATCAAGTTATAAACTAATAACTTGTGAAATCCGTAGCCATTTTCTTTTATTGTGGATCAAGTTATAAACTAATAATTTGTGAAATCAGTAGCCATTTTCTTTGATTCTGGATCAGGTTATTTTTTATTTTTTTTTATTGTATTTTGACATAGTTAAAGTGTTCATTACATTATGTCACTATTTTTATTTAATTTACTTTTATTTTTATTTTTGTGTAATTTGACATAGTCAAAATGTTAAACATGACATAACAACATTTCTATCATACTTTGGGCTATTTTTATAGTTTATTATTATTTTATTTTATTTTGACCCAGTTAAAGTGTTCATTACATTATGTCATTCTTTTTATTTAATTTACTTTCATTTTTATTTTTGTGTAATTTGACATAGTCAAAATGTTAAACATGACATAAAAATATTTCTATCATAATTAATACTTATTAAAAAAGAAAAAAAAACTAACATTATAAAAAACATATATAAAACTATTTACTTGTGAATCTAATGGCCTAAAACATTTCAATCATCTAACATTTAATCCAATGGCTTAGACGTGGACACATTGGCAGCCAGGGGAGTTGTTTTCAAATAAAAACGCCTTAAGGCGTAAATATGTAGAAAATGATAGTATTGATATCAACCACATGGAATTTAATTTCGAGACAGGATGGAATCAATCCACTTATTTAGATTTATCGGTTGTATGGTGTTTGCTTCACCAGAGTTTTTAATAAAATTATTATTATTATTATTTAATTTGGTTGGTTAAATGTGGTTTTATTAATGAATTGTCTTATTTTTTATTTTGTTTTTCTCATCTATTATTTATGTTTTAATTGGTGATCAGATTTTATATCTTTATCTCTAGAATAAGTCACATTTGCTCGCTTGAAATCTTGAGAATAAAAATGTCTAATGTGAGTAATTAGAAATTTTTTGAACAAAATTGTATCATTTTTACTACAGATTAGAGGTAATGATACATTTTTAATGGGAATGCTCTTTTACATTATCATGTTAAGCTGACATACAATCACACTTGGTTGACATTCTCCAAAACTATTTATATTTGTAGACATTTTGTTGAGAGATTCCAAATCTATGATTAGGAACACCTTTTCTAATATTTAGCATTGTTTGATAATGTAGGATTTATATACTCTACTTTAATTATAATAATAATAATAACAATAATAAATTACTTATTAGTAAATCTATCCATTCTGTAATGTGTCTTGTTTTGTCCCTCGTATGTTAAATATTAAGGGATTTTGGCAGTGCATTAAATATTAGATCATTTTTTGAGATTCACCTACGTTAAGTAAGTCATTCATCTATGACCATTTCCATGAGAAGTATGAGAGGTAGTCGTAACTGACTAATCCCTCATGATTTTTGAATAGTCCACTCAACACTCATTGCAACCATTTCCATGGGTGGTAGTTGTAACTGACTAATTTCTCTAATTTATCATGTTCACTCAACACTTATTGCATCGGGTGATGCTCACAGGGGTGAAGAAGAGGGATTGAAAGTAGTGAAATTAATCAGATTGAAACTAGTGAAATGAATCGCATAGCGGCAATCATCACTTCTAGGGCTTGCATCCGGTAACTAGGACTTCCCGGGAGGTCACCCATCCCAGATCACCTCTGGCTCAAGTGTGCTTAACTGTGGAGTTTTCCCCACAATCAAGCCCACTTAAATAGGGGATTATTTAATTCGCATTTATCTTTGGTGCTATTGGCTATTCATATATAAATGTTATTGGAAAATACCTCTATTGACACACCCTTTGAGTACAAGAGTGTGAATCTGTCATGTCTCGTCTAACCTGTCCAATCCCATATTAAATCAATGCAATGATAATTAAATTAATAATAATGATACGAACAAATAACAATTAATGCAATGATAATTAAATTAATGCCACTGGATCCAAACAAATAACAAGTATTATACATGATCCAAACATATAACAGGTCTCTATTACAATATTATTATTAAATTAGATAGGATGGAAACAAATAATAAATTTTAGCTATTACGGTTTTTTTTTTTTTGAAAATTAACATTTTAAATATTAAATCCCCGGATCCCGGTCAAATTTGGTGTGAGCCCTCCAACGCTCAAGACTCGCGTGATGCTCAACCTCCCAAGGATGAAAATGATGCACCATAGCTTGAACCGACGACGCCATGCCTGGTTTTTAGCTCCTCATCGCACCAGTTGGCAATTAAATGCCACCAAGAAATTTACTGCCTGTCCTGCAGCTAGATCCAAGCCTTCGCGTCGTCACCTGAGGTAGTTAATGCCATCTAATGTCTCCACTTGGGCTCACCATTCGACACTCCTACATTTAAGCTCTCTCTCATCCCCTCCATCGAGCCTTGTCTTCTTACGTTGTGCCTGCAATCTGCATTTTCTCCTTGCCATCTCGGCTCTTCCTCCAAGCTTCGCCCACCCCCTGCACCTTCGCCCTGGCCTCGCTACCTTGCTCATATGCGGCACCATGCCTCCTCGCGAGCACCAGAGGCCACATTGTGGTAATGTTAGGGGAGCACTACCTGCACATTTGCACCGTGGCAATGCGCACATGCATTTTGGTAGTGCTCATGATCCCCCTTTCGACTCCATTTCCCAGCCAGTAGCCTCTCCTCCTAGTACTCTAGGCACAGAAGCCTCCCTCTCCTCCTAGTACTCTAGGCACAGAAGCCTCCTTCAACTCCAGCTCTGACCCCTCCTTACCTAGTCAGCCCAAAGCCAAGCGTAGATGCAAATCAACCATACCACGCTCTTCGTCGCCTCTGTGACGGAAGCTCAAGAGCTTACCTATAAAAACTCTTTCTCTATAGATGACGGAAGTCTGGAACCTGACAGCTGATGGAATTTGACGCAGGGACAAAAATTCCAAGGATCCTCCTCCACCAAGGGCACCGGATGTCCTCATGGCGGAAGAGGAAGAGATTGTGTGCATCTATGGATGCCCAGTGACAGAAGAAGACCCTGCAGGAATTGAAGCTATCCAAAATGAAGATGCCAACAAAACTTGACGGTTTTGTCTCATGCTCTACAGTACTCTTTTGCATACATCTAATAAATTTGGTTTTTCTAGTTTTCACTAGCACCTTAGAAATGTTAGCCATCTTGGAACTCTCTAGACTGTTAATGGGTTGGTTTCCCTATCAGGGACAGCCCCTTTTTTTGATATTTTGGAGACAAATTTGAGCAGGAATAAGCTAAATTCCTTAGCCATCTCTACTTATGCATTGTACTATATTTTTACTTAATTAATAGATCTTAGTTCAACTTACCAAAAAAAAATTAAATATAAAAAAATTATATTTTTATTTTATATTTAAATAACTTTTTTTACCATTTTTTAAAAATTGAAACATTAAATATGTTTTTAAACTAAACGTATAATGAAAACAGAAAACTAAAAACTCATGAAAAAGCTATAAAAATACAACAGAAAAAACTATCAAACCAAAATATCTAAATTGCAACTTAATATAGAACCAAAATATCTAAATTGCAACTTCCTATAGCACCAACATATCGAAATTGGTACTTCGATGAAAGAATATTACAGTTTTTAAAATCCAATCAAAGATAAGTGGAAAAAAATCCCACTGAGGTTACTGTTAAATATTATTCAAAGCCTGCATCTGAACTTTTCAATCATAATGCATGTCCTCTTAAAGTGTGGCGTTTGTGGGATTATTTTTATTCCCAGAGAGGAAAAAACTGATTTTCTATTAATTAGAAGCATACAAACCTACAAAAACTGTTGGAGCATAAGATTAAAAAAACTGAGATTTGGTAGGCCTCAGTTGTCTGGAGTGTGACCAGCATAAAAATTACAGCAGATATCTAAAAGAAAACAGCTATCTGTAACTAATGGGGACTGGCACATGATTTTCCAGCATAGAAAAACAAAAACAAAAAAACACTATCAGTGGCCTGAGAGTATGTACTGTGATGCAGTGGGATTATTTAATCCAACGGTCAAAGTGTGGTGGGGATTATGCCCTAACATAACATGATGCCACAAAATTGATAAGAAAGAATCTTCCCTCTGCTATTCAACCATTGTAATATTAAGCTCTCAACTATTCTCTGGTAGTTGAGCTCTCATCTCTCACTTGTGCTCTCGAGTTCCCTTATTCATAATATTAAGCTACACCACTATGTACCCTTTCTCTATGTACATTTTACTCTTATTCAAAAAAATTACAATATCTCCACCCTAATAAACTATAGAGCACTTTTTGACGCAATGATAATCATTTAAATCAAGTGAAAATTCTATAAAATATCCATTGAATAGCTAATCACACTTAACTAAACTAGAGATTTGTAACAATAAATTTGAATAAATTGATATCCAAATTGTTATTTATAAATATTTGAGTAAAGAAAATGATTTAAAGATCTAGAAGAAAAGTATGTCCATGGGACCTTAGACTTTAAGACATCATGAGGTTGTCCTCTTAAGCCAAAGGATCTTAACCCTACCTTTTCTTATTCTCTAACAGACTAACTCATTCCATTATCAACGTGAAAGAGGCATCATCATTTTTAATAAGATAAACAAGGTTTGCAACTTACAATTAAAGAAAATCGTGATTCAATTATGCAAGACATAAAAAATTAAGCAAAAGCTTTACGTCATCAGATGCCCAAGATAATTGCCAAAATTAATTGACTCTATGGAAAGAGCTAACTCATCTGTCTCTACCATATGAACCTGAACCTTATCGATAATGATTAGGTTGAATCTGTCAACTATTTCAAATCCAATCTGCTCCAATTAATATTATATATTATGATTAGGTTGAATCTGTCAACTATTTCAATGATCCAATCTGCTCCAATTAATATTATATATTATGTACAAATGTAATTTTGATTGACTATATATATTGGTTAATAACTCCTATTATCTACATCTCCTCCATGTAATAAAACCAACAAGGTTTTCTGGAACATGCTCTGACTTATTCATCATCTTTCTTTTGTTATCCTTTGTATCTAGGTGATCTTTGAATGTTTATTATTTAAAATTAGAAGAAAATTAACTAAATAATATAATATTATATGATGAAGAGATATAAAATATTTATTTTTCTATTTTTTTATATGGTAAAGTTGTTGAATCTGATATTTCAGCAAAACACAACTATTATATAACTTTATATAACTCGACGCTATGTCAAACAATTAATTTAAATTTGCTCAAGGAAATTTTTTTATAAGACAAACTCCCAATTCTTAAAAAATCAACAAATACTTATATCTTTATTTAAAATTTACCTAAACATCCAAAGCAACAAATTTTTATTTTCAACAATTAATCAAACTTCGCGGTTTATAATTGTTTTATACATTTAACTAGAAAAACTTCCTTTTAATATTGTTCCATTGTCATCCAATATCTCAGTAAGATAAGTTTTAGGAACAATGGTTTTTGCCAACCCAAATGCCCATACAATAAATTATTATGTTATGTCTCTTGATCTTGGAAATTTTAAGTTCGTAAGTGTTTAAGGAGTTTTTTTTTAATAGAACAATTTCAAAATTGTCTTTGTCCTCGTTAATAACATGTTTTCCATTAGGATTTTCCGAAATAAGTTGCCAGACATCATGTGTATTTTTCCTATATATCATTATTCTATGTTAACTACAATATAATTTGAACAACAAACCCCTCTAATGTGGAATGTTTCTATCCCAAAGCAATTATGTGAAGCAGCTATACCAAAATTCAAGATCACATAAATCACCTTAAAAATTCAAGGTCAATACTTTAAATTCACTAAACTTCATCCAACAGTTCCCATTCATTAGCATGCAAGCTCTCACATTTTTAATTTTTGTGGAATATTATTTAAAATTGCCACTCGGGATTAAAATTGAATCCTTCCAAGCCCTTCCAAGAGGTTCAAACATGTCCTAGAAGGGTAATTCAAAATACGCCCTTCAAAAAATGTAATTTTTAAAAGTTGCTTGTCATTAATGAAGGACAACAAATATTATAAAATTTCAAAAGAAGAATGTCATTTTAACAACACATCAATCTCAATTTCCAACTCGATGCCCAATGAGCATTATACCTCTCATATTATATGAGGATGGATGCGAATAATGAGAAATGTTCATGATTTGGGACCCGTTACTTGCCTTTGGAATCTAAAGACTAAAATAATCTCTACTCTTATTAGCTCTCATTTGTTCCTTGATATGGTATGCCCTTCTGTAACATAAAATTCATCAACAAGATCATTCCTATATCCAAAATCTTGGGTGTCACTTAATATAAGATTTCAAGCGAATCTTGGGCACCTTATATTTATGAATCCCCACTTGAAATCATGTATTTGTTGAATTTTATAATCTTATAGTATGATAATTACTTCCAACAAATTCTTAGACAATTTATTTTATGTCACATATCATTAAGTAATTATACATAGAAAATCTCAATGGAATGCAATAATGAGATTAGAATCATAAAGAGACAATCAAACACAAGACACACAAATTTTTACCCTGGAAAAACTCTATCTAAGGAAAAACCCAATAACCTTTACTTAGATAAATTGTCCAATTCAACAGGATATACACTAAAAAATTTCCAGTCAAACTAGGTCAAACTGACCATAATATTCAATGAGTTAACCCTGGTCAAACAAACCATATTTTCAATCTCCTACAAGTGCCTCATAAATTTGGTCAACTCTGGTCAACAAGGCCAAATTTCAGCCTCCTGCAGCTGCCTCAGAAACCGTAGTCAACTGTAGCCAACTACCTAGAAATTCTTGGTCAATGTTGCCCACACACTACCCAGAACTTGGTCAAATAGATTAGAAAAAGGATTTTTCAATGCAAGTCGAATTTTCAGTCTTCTTGACTCAGATGATATTTTTGATCCAAATTTCTCCAAACGAGTCAGGATGAATGGAAATATATAGTGGTTGATGTGCCTAAATAGGTTTGTCTTTTCACTACGCTGACTTGTACCATTTGGAGGAAAAAAAATTTCCCTTATTTTATACTTTGAGTTGACTTAAATCTAATTTAGAATTTTCACTCTTTTATTTTTTAGGGCTATTATAATTGAAGAATATCGATCACAACTACAAACATTCAACACTCCCTCTTAGTTAGGGAGGTATTCACCTTGACTTCTTTAGATGTTCTCTTGTTGAAAAATTTCTCATTCCTAAGAATAGGTTGAATATTGAGCTAACTATGTTAATGTATCCATCCACTTCATGTGGAAAGCATCTTGAATCAACATCATGCAAATAAATCTAGTCACCCACAATATAATTACCCATTGGTTGGTTAGGTACCCCCTGACACAAGACTAATCCTTGTTTCGCCAACCAGCCAAGTCATCACTTAGAACCATGTCTGGTACATGCTGAAAAATGGTGAAACTGTGGGCCCATTTACCATTCCCACATTCCGTCACATACTATTTAATGGTAAAATACATGCCTAATGTTATAAGGCACTCACTCAACCCACTAGAAAAGTAACCCTTGGAAACATGGTTAGGTAACCCTTGAACGAGGGAGCACTCTGGGCCTTGATTCTCACTAGGCCAATCTCTCTAGCCACATTACATGGCTCTAGTCACTAGCCATGACATGGTCGATACCCTTAACATAGGGAGAACCTTCCCCACTTGATGCTACAACATCAGCACTACCTTTAACTAAGGGAAGCATTCTCAACCACTCTAAGCTTGTCCCTCAAGTATACAAATTTCATCTTGGGATAGAAGATTTTTGAGATTGCCATGAACCTTCTCAACCAAAGAAAAACATTGGAGCCTCACTTTTCCCTTATGTACCATGTCCTAGATGTAGTGATACCATGTGCTTTGACCTGTCATCATGATCATCTCCTATGCCTGAAAAAAAAGTCCTACGAGTAGGTTCCAAAGCCATACTACTTCACAACTCATCAAAAAAGTTGCGATATACTCTTCTTCAGTAGTGTTGGAAGCTTCTAGATTATCATAGCAGACCCCAAGCTGAACCAACATCTTTATGTGCTCTTCATGTCTTCAGTACTTCCTACCCAATCAAAATATGTGAATCCATGTAGTTTTACTTTACCATTTGAGACATATCTCAATCCATAGCCAATTATACCATGTCAGTACCTCAACACATGTTATGTCGCATGCCTTAGCTCAACCATAAACTGACCAGATTCCTTCACTAGATCCATCACCACATTTATTATTTAGTCACCCTCACAGATCCTGCTATAGAGATCTTATCTTTCCCATTTTCCACTTAGCTTCTTCACATTGATAACCATGGTCATAGACTCGTTGTCCATCATCCCAAATATTTGAAGAATCATAATAATATACTTCCTTTGATGAAGGAAGATCTCAACCAAATTTTGCCACACATCTAGTCCCAAGAAGTAATGTATCCAACCAGGAAACTTCATCTGGAGCACATATGTCAACTCCCTCTAACAATACAATAAGGCTTGACTGCTCCCTCTATCACTGAAGCAAATCTTCCTGCCACTGATACTCCTTCTGTCATGTGGGTCCCCCTAGTTATGTCATAAACTCGTCATATAACAACAAGATCAACCAGTATTCATTAGATATCCATGCTCGAGGTGTTGTACAAATATTTCTTCGGTCTTTAAGCATGAGATTCCCTCTCATGTACCTGAAAGCCCTGAGGTAGCTCTACATACACTTCTTCCTCAATTACTCCATCGAGGAAAGCGGTCTTCACATCCACTTGATGTAATTTCCAACAAATAATAAAATTAATAGAAATAATAATTCTAATAAAAGTGTACCTGGAAATTGGAGCAAATGTTTCCTCATAGTCCTCTCCCTCTTTCCGGGAGAATCCTCATGAATCTCTCTTTGTACTTCTCTATGTTTCCATCTACCGTATACTTGATCTTTTAGATTCACTTGGGAGTCACCATTGACTTCTCTTCGACACAATTTCCTTCATCATAGCATCCTTCAAATTTGTTGGCTTGCGTACTCCCTCTTAACTAGGAGCTCTTTCGGTCAACTGGCATGTTAGTACAATTTCTCCTTCTTGAACATAAATCACTCTAGCTGATTTTATGCTTGATCATGTGAAAGCCCTCATGCCATAAACTTTACTTTGTTCTTCTCGATGCTTCCACCCATTGCCAGAGCCTTGGAAACCTTCACAATGTACCTGCAACCCTCATTAAGAGGTCATGGAAGAAACGATTATGACCAAGAAAAATATACATAGACAAGAGGGTAAATAATATTAAAACAATAATAATCAAGGAAGAGATGTATAAGGTATTTATCTATGAGGATTGTAGGGAATTGTCAAATACCTATAGATCCTTACCTTCTTGGAGAAATAATTGAAATCCATATGCAATTTCATCAAGGTAGAAATACTCATCCTCGTCCTCATCATTACCATGTTTCTTTCTTTCCTTTCTGTCATGAGCTAGGGTTTCTTCTTTCAACAGATCAAATTTCTTGATATTCAAACCTCTTTTAGAGTGACCACATTTTATCCCTCTCGGTGTTTGGTTGATCTAGAGTTAAGATGAGTCTAGGATGGTAGTATAATTTTATCGTTATAGAAGAGATTTTTAACGTCCTATTCTATCATGTTATGTAAACACCTTGACTAGGTCAAATTTCATAAAAAAAGAGAGTAAAATAAAATAAATAAAATTGAGGTAAAATAGTCAATTTATCATTAATAGTTTTTGGGCTCCAGGTTTTCACAACCCATGGTTTTACTATATATATAACCAACCTAAATCCATTTTAACTCGATCTACAAAGCATCAAGAGTGATCAAATTTCTTTTTACTCTAAACTAGGTTTGCACCTTTGGTTGATAGATGTTGGTTGATAGATCGTGACTTAATATGAATCTAGGTTGGCATCACCTGAAGTTTAGAGAGACCATCTAAATTGAGAGAAGGTCAGATGAATGGAAAATTAGCAATTGTTGAATCCACACCCTTTCCTCTTAAACATCTTTTTTATTTGTTTTCTCCACTTGTAACTTTTTCCTTTTCTTTTCTTTTTATTTGTTTTCAATTTTCTTTATCTCAATACTATTTATTGTGTATAATTTTTAAAATTTTATATTTCTTAATTAATTTACTTGAATATAATATAATACAAATACAATAATACCAATTATTAATAATATTTGTCCTCTCCTCTTTATATATATATATATCTCTTTCCCCTAAGTATTTTAATATTTGGTTCTACTTTCATTTGTTATAAGTTGTGATCTTTCTTAAATTTTAGTTTTTCTATATTGTTTTATTTTTTTATTCTATATATATATATTTTTTTTTATTCTTTATTTCTAATATATATATAAAATTCTTACTTATTTTTTAATTTAATTTTTAATATTAAAATATTTGGTTCTAATTATTTTTTTTTATTTTTTTATTTTAGACTGATTGGTATTTAATTTTTTTTTTCTCCTATTAAATTTTTTTGGTACTCTTCTTATTATTTATGATTTCTTAATTGAAATTTTTTATTTTCTATTAAATATTTTAAAAATTATTATATTGTTAGACATTACAGTAAAATGTTTTATTCAATTTGGAATATTATTAAATGATATATGGTTTTATTTTTAAAATTTGATTATTAAAATTTTGTTTTATTTTTACATTTTTTAGTGTATTATTAGATTAAATTCTTTATTTTGATATTATTATAATTTAAAAAAAAAAATCATAATAATATGAATCACAAAAAGTTGAATTAAAAAAAAATTAACTAATTAATCTCAATTTTATTTTAATTAATAATTTTATTTATTTATTTTCTTTTGTTTGTATTTAATGAAATTTGATCTAGTCAAAATGTATATAATGGAATAGAATAAGACATTACAAATCTCTTCTATACTGAGCTAGAGAGTACCTCTACACACAATAAAAATAGGAAATTGTGTCTAGAAAAGAAATTTTCCTATAGTTAATATGACACCGGATTATGTGCAAAAATTAAAAAGAAATCAATAGTGAAAGAAATTGGCTCGATGTGGTTTTAAAAAATTGTAGATTAACATGAGGTGGTATAAAATACCATAGCCAAGCCAACCACCTACATCCATCATTCTAACAACAGCTACAAATCTCCTCTCCTTTATTCATAGGGGAATCCATCAGAGATCAAGGACGTGTTTTCCAAGCCATTTGGGAGTATAAGTTTTTACTCAATTCTCTAATTTGATCTGTATTCGGAATTAAGATAGATCTAGGCTGGTTTAATTTCTTTCTTTAAATAAACTATATTCCACATGAATCAATACTATGAGTTCTCAATACCAAGACTATTTTCATTTATTTTTATTTTTATTTTTATAAGGTTAATTTTTAATGTGTTATTTTTATTTTTATTTTGACTTGGTTAAAATGTTTACATTACACTATACTAATCTTTTTGTTTAATTCTGTTTTAATTTAATATATTTTTTATTTTTTATTTTTAATTTAATTTAACTTAATCAAAATGTTAAATATTGAATAATTTTTAAAACAAATAATTATAGCAAAACTAATTTTTATCCATTAAATTATTCATAATTTAATGTAAATATTCCTAATTATTATCAGATTTATTAGAAAAAAGAAGATAAAACTTATAAATTTAATTTTTAAATTTATTTAACCATAATATTTTTATTAATAAATAAATGTAAGATTTTAAAGACGTAAATAAATTAATTTGTGTTATATTAAATTATTAATTCAAATTTCTTGGAAAACACTAAATAAAACTACCTATACATAATAAAAATATCGAACCAAATATACAGTTTTTAAAATCCAATGAAAGATGAGGAAAAGAATATTACCGTGCGGTTACATTTGAATATTATTCGAAACCTGCGTCTGAACTTTTCAATCATAACGCACGTCCTGAGAATATGCAGTGTTTGCGGGATTATTTCATTCAACGGTCAACGGTCAAAGTGGGGAGATATTATATCATAATATTAATTTATAATTTTTTAGTTGGTTTTATTTATAAAGATTTGAACTTTTACAAAAGTAATACTTCGTAACACAGCAATGTTCAATATCCCTAATCTTAACATTATTTTTTTAATTAAAGTTCTCCTACCGTATATTCAAATCCAAATTCAATATTACTAGAAATTGCTCTAAAAGGAGCAATAAAACGTCGATAGTATTTTTAAATTAAAAAAAAGGTATAGTTAAATTTTCATGATTAAGAGAATAATAATTATATTAAGTTATGTTAATTTCTTAAGGTAACGAATATGGAGAATTCTCTGATATTTTTACTTAATCTACATATTCTTTTTGCAAAACATAAACAGAGTTTTAGTTGCACAAAAAAGTGGCTTGATAAGTATTATTGGAAGTTTGGTTCAGCATTGCTCCACTACAACAAGAACCAATAATGATTAAACATAAATAAGAATCTAAGTTTCAATTGTTCACTTGGTGCCAAATTGAAGGAAATTAATTAGCCTCAAAAAATATGGTCAAGAAATGGATCGTGCTTCCTTTACTATTTTTTTTTAAGGATGGAATCCAAATCACTAAACCACTAATTTGACAATTTCTCAATCAAGCGGGAATTGAGAATTTTAATTTAAAACTCAAAAAACATTGCAAGAAAATGGTACAAAGTCAAAAATATATTAAAAGCATGACAGTAATGGTAAACAAACAAGAATATAGAGATCAAGATTTACATGTGCCAACTTCACTCACACGAGAATAATTGAATAGTTGTCTTATATGTTAATTCATTAATCTCTATGTTAATCCATTAATCTCTTGCATTGTTGTCACAACAATAGTGATGGGTAGAAAAGGCGAATTATGCCATACCTCTTAATTTAGGACACAACAAATATCACACATAAAAAAAAATGCCGTTCATGTGTATAATTTGAACCAACAAACATTTCGAGTAAACAAGAAGAGAATCATATTGAGAAAGATCAAGTACAAAGGTAGGAGGGAAAGCTCCTAGAATTACCACCACAATCAACATTGAATGGGAGGTATATCACACACCATAATCTATTCCATTAATACCTTGTTGCGTATTACCATGATACCATAAGCATGTAGGTGGGTGACATACCTCATCTCCATTATAGCTCAAATTTTCTCTTCGTCGCCCCACATGCATGTATTTAACATGACGGGACGACAAATGTATAACCTGAAGCTCACATCCATCATCATGCTACACCATGAGAGTTAATTCCAGATGTCCAAACATATTCTGCATTTCAATGGATTAACTAATGGCATTTCAGGGTTAGGTAATGAAACCCCCCTCGGGGAAAACTCCAAACAAGGTTGCTTTGTCTGCATCCAACCACTGATGTCTAAGATGTATGCCAATACGCATCATATTTTCGGCCTATACCGTCTATGTTTGGAATAGACAATGCTACATTGTCATGCCCATCAAAATTAACTTGAGGAGAGAACTTTATTTTTGCCTCTACGACTCAATTTTGATATATGGGTAGAAAGCTATACATAAATCTGTCCATTATCGTTCCATCTAATTTTATTTCACATTCATATTCATATTTTGTTGCAGCAACAACATATATTTTGGCTGGAGCGATCCACAGTGGAAATAGGCTACATGGTATCTGCAAGAACATTAGGGATTGCTTGCAGTAATGACGAACGATTTTGGCCATTGTCTTGGAAATGGGTTTGTTAAGAAGGCTCAAGGTTGGATTTGTTTAGCTGATTGATCTTGTTATTATTTATTTCTCATATGTTTCTTTTAACTCTACAAAAACATTGTAAGTATTTTTTTGTGTTCAATTGGACTAAACCCCTAAATATATTCTATGTCCTCATTATGGATTGTGGATTATGGGCAGAGATTCAACGAGGTTGCTAAGGTATTTCTCATTCGATTGTTTCATGTTGGGGGAGGATTGGATTGCAGGCTTTTGTCTGATGTTATCGAGTACATGGTGGTCTTTGCTCTTAAATTAAGAGTTGAGTTTCATGGATTTGATGGGTTGTTAGTTAAGTTTTCGGTGAAATCGGCAGGGGAAAAAAAGATGGGAATGGAGCATCTTCTTCCCGTAGGAAAAAAAGGATATATCGTATGAGGGAAATTAGATGCATGGAAGTGGTTGCATGGGAATTTACAATGAGAGTAGCAAAAGATATGGATGATGTTTCATCTCACATTGAATTTCAAATGAAAGCATTAGAAGCATTGGATTTGAAAGGGGGACTCATTTTAGGAGTGAGGATTGAACCCATGCCCAATTAATGGCATTTATTTTGTGTCACTCGTTGTTTTTAGTGAAGTTGTTAGTTTTTCCCCCAAACTTGTCTGGAATATGATGTTTTTGGATGGCGAAGATTATGTTTCTCCATATTGTTCTATTACATTGTTTGTTTAGTTTTGTGAGGTTTTGACCACAAATTAAAAATTGGTTTGTATCTAAAGAAATTTGTGTGTGAAGGTGTCCATTACCAAACAAAAACAATGTTTCTACAAAATTATAACTTAAATAAAAGTCCATATAAAATATAGGGAAAAAATTTATAATAATTTCATATATAATAAATAAAAAATAAAAATAATATAAAGTAATATAACCATAATAGAATGATATGTTTAATATTTTATAATTATTAATTGGTTATATGTTTAATATTTTCTAATTATTAATTGGTTACAGGTGTGACTTATTTTTTTACATAAAATATTTAAAAATACTTCACAAAAATAGTAAACATTATCCTATTAATGCTCTTATAAAAAAGCGAATATTATCCTATAAAATATCTTATAAAAAAGGAATATACCTAATTTGTAGGTTCTCAAATTGTTTCCATACACTAATGTTTTCTCTGAGGCGGTGATAGACACTACGAGCTCATTTACGTGCTCGTGCCTCACCAAGTATCCATGCAGCAAGGGCGTAAAATTGGGGGAGTGCACAGGAAACATTAATGGGCCGAGCCGTTGCTCCACAGAGAAGTGGAACTGAATCTTGCAGGATTGTCCCTGATGAGACAAAGTTATCGTTGGACTTCATACCGGAACTATTGTTCAAGCTAAAACTCTCGTACGATCAACGACTGCTGGTCAAGTTCGGACTTGGATCTGATTGCAGCAAACTCTTCGGCATGGTTTTAACTTTTTACAGCTTTTAGAGGATCTGCTATCTTCGCTGAAAATTTCCTAGCGCGATTGGATCCTTCAGCGATTCCCATATCAATCCTCTCAAATATCAAAATTGAAATTAGATTATCCTCGTTCAACAACTGAAATAAACTTAGTTGTAATGTGAAGCACACAAATTGATTGGATAATAGTATAATATATAGTTAAATAATATTGCAAAATAAAAAGTTGCAAAATTGAAAAAATACATATAAGGATGTATCTGAATTTGAAAAATTACATATAAAGATGTATATGGAGGAGAAGGAAATAGAAAAAATTCTTGCTAAACCCCTCTATTTCAGAATGCTCAAATAGCAAATGATTAAAGTATTTACCAATCACAACTAGTAATCAAACCAGACTCAGTCGGAATCGAACCTTCAACCCAAGTAAAACTGCTCTATAAACATCACAACCACTGAAGAAATGATCTTGAACTAAATCTTACCCTAAAAAATCATCAAAGCCATAGAGCTTTAGCTTCTTTCAATTTGGGGACCAAATCATCTTCGATGTGCATGGCCATGACCCGACCCAAACAACGAACCAAATTCCCTTCCATGAACACAGTAGGCACCGATGATTTCTGTGCTCCTCCCACCAACGCCTGCGGTAACTTTTCCATTTCCATTCTTCCTTTCTCCTCCAATTCACAAACAATAGGATGCATGCCCAGGCTGCACAGGAGCCATTTAACGACATGGAACATGCAGCGAGAATTCATGTTGAATTCAAGCACGACGTTATCCGTAGTAAGCCTGTGAATCTTGTGAACGGGAGACTCGTCAACAATTTTGCCCATAACTCCGCTGTTGTTGCTTATTTGCAGGCCGAAGCTGACCCGACACTGCAGCAAATATATTTAACTCGCGTCATGGAAGAAAATAGCTATTGGGCGTGCACCATAAAAGCTTCATAGTATGGAGGAGCCAGATGCGAATCACAGAGAGAAGGTAGGCTTAAAAGGTGTGTACCAAATGTCGATTAAAACGCGTGAATATTGTTTCTACCTACAAAATGTTAAGTAATAAATGCTAAGCAGTTACAGATGTCAGCGACAATTTTGGGCACAGATGTCAAGCTGAAATGAAAAAGGTAGATGAAATTTGGAGGTGGTTGATTAAAAAAGAAGGCCTATCGACCTAATTATTATTGAGCCAATGCTTCGAGAGTGATTGGTTGCCATTTTGTCATTGTAAATAGTAATGAACAATGACCAGTGAAAATGATCAATAATTATAAAAATATGCATTTAACCAAAGGAAATGAGAGTTGGGAAAGTCTTGTTAATTTAGGGTGAGTTGTTTTGTATATATTTTTATTTAGCCATGTTTCAAGTCGGAGAATATTGCAAAAAAAAAAAAAACATTAAATTGAGAACTTTTATTATAACTTAGTGGTTAAATTAATAGTTGGGTAGTTGTTATTCACTAACCTATGGTTGTTGGGACCTTGACAATATTGAGAGAGAGGGGTAAATCAGTGTTGTAAGATGGATAAAATTTTAATCATTTTTTTTTTCTTTACAATTAGTTGATCATTCAATGATTAGCAAAACAATATATAGTAGTATATCTAACCACGGTATAATAAGAAGATAACACATGCATAAAACATGAGCAACATATAATCAACAAGGCGCATAAAACACTATCAAGAACATGAGATAACACATGCATAAACCATGAGCAACATATAATCAACAAGGCACATAAAACACTATCAAGAACATGAGATAACACATGCATAAACCTTGAGAAACATATAATCAACAACGCACATAAAACACTATCAAGAACATGAGGAGGCACATAAAACACTATCAAGAACATGAGGACACCAGATGTTAGAGGGAAACCCTTCTGAGAGAAAAAACCATCCCATGCTTTGTTTTTTTTCTTCTTTTTATTAATCAAAATATTCTTTACATCATGCACTAGCCACCACTAGTGTGCAAGTCCCAATTTGTGATGCATGCAAGCAACCACTCGCTCCAGGCCACTATCTGATGAAAGCCACCACTTCCTCAACAATGCAGGCCCCAACATGTTGCAGGCCCCTACCTTCAATATTTTCTCATACCACCATTGAAAGGAAGTCACCACTTACGAGCAAGCCACCATTTGCCATACTGAAGGTCCCAACCTTTAGACTCTTGTGGACCACCTTTCATACATTTTTAGACTGGGCCCACTATTCTCAGTTCAACCACTTGTAGGCCTTGTTTCATCAATTTTCATACTAAACCAACTTAATTGTCTTCGCTCAAACACAATCTCAACTGACTCAAATCTCTTTGCAACATACCAATTCTGCCCAAACATCTCATTGAACAGACTCACTTTCTACCTCAAGCAACTCAACAACACTTCAAACTCAAACAACATCAACTCCACTCAACTCATAAACACACTCACACTCAACAACAATCATGTCCATTAAACACTAGCATAGATAACTAGCACCACACATAGTAGTAGTATCAACTTAGACTAGATCAAGCATACAAAATATTACAACAACATATAGAAAACCATATACCTTGATCTCACAATCCCCTATACTCAACCATGCCAATACAAGGCTATACATTATATAAAATTTACATCAACAGTTTCAATACTCTGGTAGCATATAGACTCAGCCCATAACTTCAACACTTTGTCCATCAACTTATGAATCAATTACTAGCACATCAACACATCTGCAACCATAAATTGTTACACACAAATACTAAGAAATACACCATGTTCTGACATCCTTAATTATGTAAACATACATTGGATAATTGGACAACAACTTCAACACTGATCGATCAACCCATTACTCCTTGTGTACTGACATCATACTCTGTTATAGGTGTTCACATAAAACCACAGATCGCTCTCCTCCGTAAACATACGAGCACTAACAAATTCAACGCACTTGTAAGCAGAGACACATCACACTGCACTTCACTACTGCGCACAAATAATCCACAAGAGAGCACTAATCTCATTGCAAATCTATTCACTCAGATTGGCCATATGCAAGCAACTCAGTCATTGGCATTGCTTCAAACCACTAATGTTCTATCAACAATCTCCTTACATAAGCAACCACACAAACTGAACTGATTTCATTACTGTATTGGAGTATTCAATCAACCACCAGTACCCATAACAACCAAACTTCAATTGGATCGACAACATTTCCATTTGAATTAATTCACCCAAGGTAAATCATACCAAATCACACGCATTAAACTCACTCCATTACCCTAGATGACCAAATCAAATGGATTAAGTGTGACTATATCGATATCATTCGTTGAAGACCAAAAATGAACATTGATCACAACTAAAACCATGGGAAAATTGTTGGTTTAGCCAACGTTCCTTCACAGTGGCAAGCCTGCGACAATCTTTGTAAACTTGGTAAACTTAAAATTTTCCAACCTAGATATTTAAGTACCTGCAATACCACTTCTGCAATCAACATGTTAACCACCTACATACCTCTAGAACACTTAAACTCATCAATCTTCTAACCACAAGCCACTACTCTTGTTGATATCAATGCACAACTAGCTGGTTGACATCAATGCCAACACCATGCTGCCAACAAGGTTGATTCATCATTGTTATTCAAGGAAAACCACCACACGTGCGAATGGTAGTCCATAAACGTGCAAGCTTTCACTCCTCTCACATGCCTCTAGGGCTTGGGCCATTAACTTGTTTCCCTACTTTCTAGAAAGATAATCTTTTAACCAAATAATTATTATTATTATTATTATTATTATTATTATTATTATTATTATTATTATTATTATTATTATTATTATTATTATTATTACTACTTCACTCAATTAATTTAAAAATATAATATTTAATATTTAAAACAATTTTAAGTTGTCATTTTTATATAAATAAAAATTAAATTTTTAATAAATAAAAAAATAATCTAAATATGATATATAAATTATATCTTTTATATTCATATCTTATTGAAAGGTATAGAGTTTGATTTTTTTATATAAAAGTTATATAATTCATTAAATTTAAAATATTTGAACTTCATGGCAAATACCTGGAATATATGTTTCTATGTTTTTTTTATCCTGAAATTTCCTTCTTGCATTTAAATATTTTTGTTTGCATTGAGGTAAGCTACTTGGAATATATGTTTTTTTTCTTAATCCTCAAGCTTCCTTCTTGCTTTTGAATCTTATTGTTTGCATTGAGGAAAGCTACTTCATTATTTAGCCTCCTAGACATCTAGATGAAGATTACTTGATTGACATTGAATCGTGTAGAAATGGATTTTTGACCTGAGCTTTAATTTTGTTGTGAGTGGCTTCTTAATTTATAGGGTATGTGTAATTAGTATTGTTGTTTAGGAAAAAAAAATTAAATGTTTTTGAAGCAAGTGATGATTTTGTTTTATTGTTACTTGTTATTGTACTTGCCCCCAGCAGATATTATGCATTGGGTTTTTTTGTGATGTTGACATTAATTTCTCTATTTGCAAATTTTTTTTATAATTTTCCATAGTTAAACATTAAAATTTTTTATTGTTTATTTATTTAAATTATTTAAATTTATTTTTCTGATTTCTTATTGGTCCATACTTTGAACATGTTATTGGAAAATGCTTTGTAAATTGTGCTAAAAGTAAAATGCATTTATAACATGTGCCACGAGAACCCAGATAAGCATTGTTTTCTAGCGAGGTCGTATCAGTTGGCTTGGAACAAATGACGGTGTGGCGTACGCTGGTACCAAAATGGGAGTATACTCGTGTACGACAATGATGAAAGACCTCGGCCGTTCGAGCCCTGCCTCATGGCAAAGGTGACGTCTCAAAAAGTTTTGACACACAACCAAAGTTAATATTACAAAGGCCCAAATGTTTTATTGTTAATTTTTCTATACGACACAGGCTAATATTTCCAAACGTAATGCTATATCAGTGATGTGTGTGACCTATAAATAAAAATTTATATGTTTAGGTATAAGTTAAATGGATTCGTAATACTATATATCACAGTGACATGTGTGACCTATAAATAAAGATTTATATGTTTGAGTATAAGTTAAATGGATTTGAAGTATAATATAAAATTTCTTTTTGGTTAGTTGATAGTTTATAGGCTTTATTGTGAAAATAAACAATAATTCATATATATGTATATTAAATATATTGGAAGATAATTCTTCCATACTCATATTAGAATTAGTTCCAGATTTGTGGGTGGATGTTGAGAGAATATCTCAACCTCCCTATTCATACTTAGAAGTGGTTGGATCTCAATAACACTATAAATATTGTGATGTATTAGTTTGATTAAATATAGAGTAATAGAAATATATTATTTGTGTGTTTTATGTGTGTGTGAAATTGCTGCTCTCTCTAATTTTAATTTGGTATCAGAGCCTCTACTGGCTTAAATCCCCCACAGGATGGCCAGGAAGATGTGAGAGCAATGATTGTCAAACCGCTGTTGTAGAATAGTAGATAGTTCAGTGAATTTATTTTCTGGGTGAAAGTTTTTTTTTGTGTGTGTTTGGTGCAGTGGCATTTTCAGTCTTTTCTGCATTACCAATATTTGGAGGGCAAGGATTTTCCAGAGTTCATTGACTGGAGAGAAAAAGGAGCCGTGATAGCCAAGTTTGCTTCTCTGGTTGCTAGTGCTGATGGCATTGGAATGTTTCTGATTGGATAAGCTAAATAATGTAAGTTCAAGATTGTTCTGCTTGTTCCTGTTTCTCAACAGAGGATTCTGGGCAGTCTCAGTAGTGCTTGAATGAGACGTGTTTGTGGGGATCCCGAATGGTTCGGACTTGGAGCCGCACAGCTGACTGTTGCACATTTTGGAAGTGTGAAGCATGGCAAGGAATGGTGATGGCGCCCTTCTGCTCAAATCCATATTCCTCCTCCGCTGCCTTCAGCAGTTTCTGGAACAGAGGATGGTTTACATAAACTGCCAACGAAAGTGAATGGGGCATTCTTAAACGAGGGCGATCAATATGCATGTGGTGATGGTTCCCTGCAATGAAACAGTGGTAGGGTTCATCATGTATATATACATGGAATAATATGTTGAGAAAAATGTGGCTTTCGAGGTGAACCTGGTTGAATTTTTCGTGCACTTCTTGCGGTTGGGAAAGGTCTCTTGTTATGGAGCTTTATTGTCATGGCTCAAGGTCACAAGATCGAGTTCGTCCTAGAGTTTCCACTGGTTCTCAACGATGGCGTCAAAGGAGTTGAGAAGACGTCTTTGGCAGATGAACATTCTTGCAATAGGCGCTGCAAATTCAAATGTAACCATAACTGCATCAATTATTCTTGCCATACGATTCTTGTTTTTCGTCGGATCAACACGTTGAAATCTTTGAAAATCCTTCGGATGACGTATTACCAGAGTTCATATATTCTCTGTAATAAAGCATGATCAGTGCAAAGTTTCCGAACCACGGGTACACAGGATCCAAATTGTTGTTTGCCGATCACACTACACTTGTGGATGGAGAAACCCGTGTTTTGATTTGGATCTATTCTGCCCTGTGCAGTGATGAAATTCAAGCCCCCAATTCCTTTGCACATCAAAATGTTGCAGCTTTGGAAAACTGCATCCGCGTTGTCGAAAATAAAGTCCACGCTGTCATAGACATCGCATTCTCTGTAAAACTAGTGCTCGGTATATGCATAGAGCATGCCCTGGTAACCTTTAATGCTACATCGGTATAGAACCGAGTGAAACAATCGTAGCAGAAGAGCAACGGTTGTGTTCTCTGTAGCAATCGCATTGTTTGTTTGTTTGTAAAATTTTTATAGTGTAGAACCAATTATTGAACAATTTAGCATTATTTAAATTAGTCGTTCTCAATGTTCTTCGGTGCCGAGAGAACAATTGGCTAGTTTAATTATGTGAATTTGTTATATGTTGATGTGTCTTGTTGTGCTTCGGGCTTCAAGAGCATCAGTTACAGGTTATACAATGAGATCCTTGTGTGTAAAGGTCACTTTGTAGGATTGATTGCTGATCATATTCTGTACCTAGAATATTTTCCTATACGACTGTTGAAATTTATTCTTCGGGTTTATTTCACAGATGGAAATATTTCAATAGGATAGTTCAGTGTCGAGACTCTTCTTCAGAGGTGTCAAGAATATTTAATCTTACAAATTCAACATTGATGGTCAGAAGCAGGTGTAATTTAAATGGGTTGAAAGGTAAGCTCGAAGATGTGAAGAAAGAAAGAGCAGAATCCAGAAGACTGCAGAGTGGGTAGAGTTGCTGATGAAGACCAGTAAGACGAAGATAATTTATTATTATTATGATATGTATGTAAGAATTAAGGGGGCGTATTGGAAGATAATTCTTCCATACTCATATTAGAATTAGTTGCAGATTTGTAGGTGGATGTTGAGAGAATATCTCAACCTCCCTATTCATATTTAGAAGTGGTTGGATCTCAATAGCACTATAAATATTGTGATGTATTAGTTTGATTAAATATAGAGTAATAGAAATATATTATTCGTGTGTTTTCTGTGTGTGTGAAATGGCTGCTCTCTCTCTCAAAATTTATATGTTTAAGTATAAGTTAAATGGATTCGTAATACTATATATCACAGTGACATGTGTGACCTATAAATAAGATTTATATGTTTGAGTATAAGTTACATGGATTTGAAGTATAATATAAAATTGCTTTTTGGTTAGTTGATAGTTTATAGGATTTATTGTGAAAATAAACAATAATTCATATATATGTATGTTAAACATATGTATATGTATACAAATTGTTTTATTTTACCATTAAGTTATTTTCTTGATAATATCTCTATTTATTTAATTAGTAGATACCTTACACAAATACTTTTGTAGGACAGCTTCGCAGATATTGTGTACAACAGAGGAATATAAACTAATTCAAATAAATGCTTGTAAGGAAGGTTTATTAAAGGCTTGCTTTAAGTTAAATTTGTTTTTGATAGACAATTTTTTTGAATCATTTTTCAAGGGTCCGAATAAGATATTATGTATGACAACGCAAAGAGTGGAAACTACTTCACATATATACATTTCCATGAAGACATATAATTATAAAAAATGAATGTTCTAAAATAAATTCATTTTAATATATTAAACTGGTTTGATAATAGGTTTTGTTGATTATGGATAAAGTTAATCTTTCAAAATTGTTAGAAAGTCAATTTAAACTTCATATATATATTTGGGTTATTTATTTAAATTTTACATATTTAATTAAAGCATTTTTATTTTATGTTAAGGTATTTTATTTTATATAATATGGAATTTTTATATATAATATTTAAAAAATATATATAGTATCAGGTTATTACTATGCATGTCTAGTTTTTAATATAAAATTTAATTATTTTATATATTTTTTAATTTTATTGATTAAAAATTTATAAACTCAACACTAAAATCTATTACCCAATTTTTTAACCTTTTTTTTTTAATACCACATTACAATAATTAGATCCTCAAGCCAGAAATTTTAGTTTATTTTCTTTTCTAAGTGAGATATGAAAACTCTATATGTCATTTTAAACTTACAATCAATAAAGCAATTTTACCAAGCAAAAACACAACAATCCTTGCATTTGACTTATATGCTTATTATTGAATAGCAAATATATTACTGAATTTTAGTTCTAGTATAGCATAAATTTTGTCTATATAATATTAGCTCACGGTAGAGTAACAAAAGCTATTTACAATTCAAATTTTCCCATAATAATTTAAGCTTAAATTTCGATGGTTAATAATATTATTTAATGCATATATTAATTATTTTTTTAATTAATATTTTTTTAAATGTGAATTGTATTAAAATGACTTTACATTATATTTTAGCTCGTTCTTAAAATAAAATAAAATTGATATACTATATAATTAACTTACTTTTACTTAATTGTACATAATTTTAAATTCATAAATACATGTATTATTTTATTAAATAATTTTTTAGAACATGGCTAAGTTGAAATAAATAAATAAGTTAAATATTAATTACATTTAACCAATACTAATTACATAATAACAATACAAAATAAATTAGTAATTAAATTAAACTAAGTAGCAAGAACTAAAAATAAAATTAAATATTTATTTAAAAATAAAAGTAATTTTTATAGTATAGAAGATGTATAAATATCATGCAAATTAAATTTATAAGAACTTTATCATACCTAAATATTATAAAAAAATGATTGATAATAATAATTTAAGTGGAAACTTATTTTAAAAAATAATTTATTATATTTATTTATCATAATTTACTAAATTTACATTAATAAAAATTAAAAAAATTAAAAATATTTTGCAATTTCAGTTCAATATTTAATAGTATAAAATAATAAATAAACAAACTATTAGTACAAATAATTTAAAGAGAAGTGGCAGAGTGAACAAAATAAATATATATATATATATATATATATATATATATATATATATATATATATATATATATATATATATATATATATATATATATATATATATATATATTAAATTATAATTAACGTAAATAAAAACTTATTTTTTAACCATAATATATTTATAATTAGTTAATCTATGATTGAGCATTTTAAACGTGATAGATTCCTATCTTAAAGTGTTATCCATATGTTCTTACTAAGTGAATTAACAAGGCAGGTAATAGCTACCTTGTAGCCTTGTTTTAGTTATAAATTAATTTATTTATTTCCTATAAATTATTAAATTATAAATTTTATAAAATTAATAAAATATATATTTTTGAATAAAATTAATAGTTAAATCATACATCAAATTATATTATAATAGTTATAATTTAAGTTTGTTAATTAGAGGTTTTTGGAGTGGTTAGGAATTCAATTTGAGCAAAAGGCATAATAAATATTGACAACATTCATATTATATATATATTTCTTATATGGAATATACAATGTTGTACATATAAAAAAAACAATTGAATTATAAATTGAAAACTAGTAATATGTTAAATTGGTTAAAAAATCGTAATCCCTACAAAAATTTTCAACTATTGATATAATCTATATAGATATACATATTGTATCCCCTCATTCCCTAGTTTTTGCATAATGTCCGAGAAGACTCTGTTTTTTTTTTTACTTTCGTTCTTTTCCTGTATATATCTGCATATATTTTATCCAAAATACTTTATACCAAACATTTTGACGAGACTCGGCGTTGTTTTCCTTTCTAAGGAGACCTGAGCTCTTGTCCATTTTTGAACTTTCATATGTCTCTAATGTGTCAGGGAAGTGTTTACTACCTGGCAATGCTTTAAAATGAAAATGTATGATGATACTGTGTTTTTTCTTCATTCTCTGTTTCGACTGTTTCTCTTTTAAGGGAGCCGGGAGAATGGGAAAGGACAGGAACTTTTCTCTAGAGGCCATTTTTGCTGGGACTGTTTTGGTGAATGCCTGTGAAGTATTTACAAACAGTCAAACTTTGTTTTCTCTGCCCATTAAGCGAGAAACGGAAATGCAATGCATATGCTATGTAACCTTTATATGATAATCGATGGTTCGATTTTTTCTGCGAAGAAAAAAAAAATGAAAAAAAATTGTATCCCCTCATAATTTATTCTTTAATTTAAAATAAAGCATCTAACTTAAAAAAAAACATGAGTTAAATTTTTTACCTCTTTTTTTATATCTTTATATATATTTCATAATTTGGTGGAATATTTTTTCTCCTTTTCTTATCTTTATATTCAATAAATTCAATAAGAGCTAAACATATCATTTATAGGGATTGAAAATGGGTAGGGAGGACACTAATCATTTCTCCAAACTATCTAAAATAAATCTAATTGACTGAACCTTTTAAAGTTTTAAACTTGAAAAAAGTTTGCACCTTAAGAGATTTGATGCATCTAGTCACTTGATAGATACATGTTTAAGATGGATCTATGATGGCTTACATAATTCTCTTATTAGTCCAACTTGACTCTATCAATTGATTATTGTTGACCACTATTAGTTTAGCATTGATTAATACAACTTACAATGTTTAACTTATATTTATTTTCAATATTAATAATAATAATAATAATAATCAAACATTTGATTAGACCATAATTTGAAGGTCTTATTGCAACATTTGCACAATATAATGTGATGTCCCATATTTTAAGCTATAATTTATGGATATGGTTGCAATACCCATACATGATTTTTAAATATATGTGTAGTGACTTTTTATTCTTAAGCTTTGAGGAAAAGCATCCAAAAATAAATTATTTGAAAATAGGTCATACTTAGGTAAATAACATATTTACCATTACTTCCCACTATAATTTAAGCAAGTATTTGCATAAAAAATGGATAGGAATAAGATATAAATAAAGATATTTCACATCATTGTTTATGTTTAACACTCATGTAGTAGTAAAACTATAAAATGTAAATTACTAATGATTACTATTCACAAAATTTACAATTAATTTATCAAGCAAACAATTAATTTATCCATTTCATATCTCAATTTATTGTTCTTCTTAAAACAAAACTATAAGATTCAATTTTCCTATAAACCACTATTAATTTAGCAGAGACTATAAAATAAAATTGAAAATATATTAGTTACTACCCAACAAATAATTAACTTCTTACCCATTTGTTAATAAATTTAAATGACAAGCTTGTTTTTTTTTTCAAAGAGAAAAAATTCGTAACTTTTCATTAAGATCGGTTACATGTTACATATTGCTGGAAATGTGCTACTAATCAGTCCAATGACTATTGCAATCTGACACTTGCCTACATGCAGGCAATTATAACAGTCCCAAAAAATGTGACATTTTCAGAAAGACTCCAAAGTTCACATAGTAAGCTCGGTGCTTAACTTACTATCAAAAAAAACAAAAAGACCATATAAAAGAAAAGTACATGCCGATAAGTAATAACTAGGGAGATAGTCACAAAATTCTCCCAATAAAACTGTACAGCAAGACATCCATCTATGCAGGTGCCTCCTCCATAAAAGGCCAGTGAAAATATCTGTATACCTGTCCACCAGAGTGTTCAGTAAAATGCCAGGTACCCCAGTTTAGCTCCGATGCTTCTTTGGATAATTTGTCAGCCACTTTGTTCCGAGACCTGTAAATATGAGTCACTGAGATAGAGTCAAATAGGACTTTGAGATGATGAACCTCTCGCAGCAGTGCAGACAGTGTGTGCGAGTGACATAGTGCAAGATCATTAAACCAATTGATAACAAGCTGTGAGTCACCAAAAATCTGGATGGAGTTGCAGTGAATGTCCTGAGCAAATGTCAGAAGAAGTCTGAGGCATTGCAGTTCAGCAAAGTTGTTTGTACCGGGTCCCAATCCCATTCTGATATAGTAGTGGTGATGATCATTTAAATAGAGTATTGTGCCCCCTCTGCAGCCAGATGCATTGGATGCACCATCGAAATAGGCCCATGCACGACTGTGGTCAATAATTTCAGGTGTTCCGAGTGGAGGCTTGCTGGGAAAACTGTCCACGGGCATGAGATTGAAAGTAGCGATTGAGGCTGCACAAATGCGGTCACAGTCAATAGGTGTATCCCTGGAGATCTGTTTGTTGCATCCGATCCAATTCTCCCATGCCACAATCAGTGGGAGATTTCGCAATCTAGGGCTGTGAACAAAGTGCTGCCACCAATTCGTCCAGGCTTCAATAAGCGTGCCACCCTGCCAGATATGATTATAGCCCAGGCCAGTGGTGACCCGAGCCCAGATTTCTTTGATGCACGTGCACTGTAGGAAGAGATGGGTCGTGTCCTCACAACTTGCACGACAGAAACAGCATTGAGATGCCCCATGGTATGCCCGTTTGTGGAGAAATTCCATGGTGGGTATACATTGATTAAGAATGCACCAGAAGAGGGTTCTGTGTTTATGGGGGGCCTTTAATTTCCAAATAATACGCCACCACCATGCTTTGATAGGGGGTTCCTTGGGCTGAATAAGGGCGATGTATCCAAGTTTAGGCGCATAGTGACCATGAGGAGAAACATCCCATATTAATTTGTCAGCCTGCTCAGTGATTCGAACGTTTGTAGCTTTAAGGGCCCAAATATATTTCAGCCAAATCCGGGAACCAGCCTGAGGGATCTCGAGGTCAGCAGCACTTAACCAGGCTTGGCCTCGCCAAGAGGAATGTGCCAAGTCCACAATCTGTGAAAGATAGAAAATGTTCCTGTGGGCGAGGTGTTCGGTGATGAAAACAGGTAATTTGTAATAATCTCCACTTCCAGACCAAGAATCAGTACCAATTCGGACCATGGCACCCGTGCCAATCTGCCATGATAATCCAAGCTGTATGATGTGTGCCGCCTTGTTGATAGCCTTCCAGATTATAGATGCGCCAGGTGTCTGTCCAGTGCTGCCTTGGATCCAATTGAGGGGGTTTCGAGGCGAGATATATTTAGCCACAATAACATCTTTCCAGAGGCTCTGACCCGTGATTAAGTGCCAGCACATTTTAGTAGCCAGGGCCTTAGAAAAGAGATGCAGATCTTTTAACCCCCAGCCTCCCCATTGTTTTGGGATGTTGATGCGATCCCAGGCAATCCAAGCAAATGTGGAGGCCTTCCCCTGGTTTCTCTAGAGAAATTGCCTGCAAATCCTTTTGATTCTATTGGTAATGCCAATAGGTATCTAAGCCAGAGTCATCCAATAGACCGGAATAGCTTCCAGCACGGATTTGATTAGGATCAGTCGGCCAGCCCTAGATAACCATCTGTTATACCAGACATTAATTCTGCGTTCAATTTTGGCAATGATCCAGTTCCAGTCTTTAATCTTGTAGTCGTTTGGTTTAATATGATACCCCAGGTATTTTAGTCCATCATTGATATCAGTGCAAACATAGTCAAATAGGTTCAGTGAAGTGCCTTGTTCCAGTCATGATAATAGTGGATTTGGTGCCATTAGGTGCCATACCTGTGGCCCTGCAAAAGAAATTCAGTAGCAGATCAAAGTGAACAGAATCTTGTCTAGTACCATTAAGAAATATGAGTACATCGTCCACAAATAAAAGATGAGTAAGATGTAGAATATCATTGATCCGGAGTCCTTGTAGTTCTCCCCTGTCTTTTGCATTTTTTATGAGAACAGAGAGTCCCTCCATAACCAAGACGAATAATAATGGAGAGAGAGGACATCCTTGTCGAAGTCCCCGCCCCGCATGAAAGAAATCAGATGCAGTGCCATTGATCAGAATGCTGAAAGTGGCATGACAAATATAGCCCATAATCCAGTTTATAAACGAATGAGGGAAACCAGAGTGGATTAATATGAGGTGAAGGTAACTCCAGTTGACATGATCAAATGCCTTAGTAAGATCAATTTTGAGAATGGTGGATTTCTGGCGCAGGGTCTTAATGGAGTGAAGGGCTTCCTGGGCAGTACCAATAGCTTCATGAATTTGCCTATGATTCAGAAATGCAAATTGTTCCTTTTCAATAGAGTAGACAGGAAAGGCTTGATGCGGTTTGCAATAATTTTGGATATGATCTTATAGATGCAGTTACACAGAGATATTGGCCTATATTCATTGAAACTAGTCGGTTTGTGCGATTTTGGTATAAGAGCAATAAAAGTGGTATTGAACCCATCATATATCCTGCCACGCACTCTGCTGTTCTCAATCATAGTCAACAGATCAGAAGAGATGAGATCATAAAAATGTATGAAAAACTCAATGGGTCAGCCATCAGGCCCAGGGCTTTTGTCCTGCTTGAACCATTTCAATACACCTTCAAGTTCACCCAATGTAACCGGTGCATTGAGGTCATCCATCTGTTCCTGTTCCACAAATCGTTTGAAATGTTGAGTAATGCGCATAATGTCCGGAAGATCAATTCAATTTGACGCCCTATAAAGGTTTGTGAAATTTCTGGTACCCAAGTCGAATAATTGAGACTGCGTTTTCGCAGTAAATCCATTGTTATCTGACAATTCCCAGATGGCATTTGCAGCCCTACGGCCATTTGCATGCTGCTGAAAGAATTTGGTATTTTCATCACCCGCTTGTAACCAAATAGTCCGGCTTTTAAGCCTCCATTCTTCCTCCTTTTGTCTCAGAAATTTAGCTTTTTCTGATTCAAGAGCATTTAATTGTTCCCTGGTATCATCAGTTCGATACCCCAGCAAATCAGCATTGTTAAGACGGGCAATCTTATCTTCAATATTATGCAAAGCCTCTCTCTCCGATCTCTTTTTGTTCTGAACCCACTGAATGGTAAGGTTTTTAATGCGGTTGAGATTGTCATTAATGATCCAACCCGGATCACATTCATTCAAAGGGCCACAGTGCTGCCAGGCCCGAGTGACCATCAGGTGGTATTTAGGGTCTCTCAACCAACGAGAATTGAACTTGAACGGGGAGCGAGCCCTGTTAGGGCCACACTCGAATTCCAGATATATAGGAGAGTTGTCAGATTTACCACCCATCCCCACCCACTGACGAGCACGAGTCACAATAGGTAGGAGAGACTGCTTAATGAGAAATCTGTCTAATCTGCGGGCCAAAGCAACATTTCCAGTCCTTCTGTTCCTCTAGGTGGGTTGGATCTTGGTAGTTTGAATGTCAATAAGATTTGAGGCACTGAGCATTGAGTTGAAAAACTCAGCCAAAGGATCCGGGGTGGCTTGGGGGCCCCAAGATTCAGAAATACCTAAAGAGAAGTTAAGATCACCGCCCAAAATAATGTGGGGTGGAACAAGCAAAGAACAAGACATTAAGGAGGTCCAGAAATGCTCTCTGTTTGTGCAGGGCCCATAAATGTTGATCAAGGTAAATTCCACCTCCGAAATGTCAAAAAGGACATTCATATCCAGTACTCCAATCCGACCCCAACAGTTTGTCATCCGGGTGGTCCTGTCATTAATACCCAATGCACAACCCCCAGATCTCCCGAATGCATCAAGGGTGATGAAGGTCCAATCAGGTAGAAGAGAAGACAAGGTAGCCTGCACAGCAAGGCCAGTACCGAGCGTTTCCTGAAGAAATAGAATGTCAATGGGTTTTTGTGCAATCAAATCCCTGAGGGCCAATCTCTTGTCAGGGTTGGCCAAACCCATGCAATTGAAGGAGAGGCAAATCATGATGTAACAGTCAATAAGGGTCTTCTAGCTCTAAGGACCCGCATAAGAGAGGATTGAGTGCCAGCTTCCACTTCGAGATTGGCTCTTTTGATCGCCTTCGCCAATGCAGAAGGATGACCACGAGTCTTGTTGGGGATGCAGTCCAGACCTGGCCCTATACCAAAAGTCTCACCCGAGTGTGAAAGTGAGAGTGATCTAAGATAATAGTTATGACGCGATGAGGGGGTCTCCGAAGAGGAGGATGAGTGGCAGTAGGAGGATTCAGCAGTGGTGTGGTGAATAATGGGTGAGGGTGACGGATGAGCCATAGCAATGGTGCAGCATACCGAGGGGAGTTTCAGTGTGTGGCCAGACAGAGTCGATGGTATGCAAGTATCATAAGTAGAAGAGGACTGATTGATAACAACATTACCAGATGTGTTGTCAAGAATAGTGCAAGATGGTAAAACAAGATTACAATCAGCAAACAAGGAGACATTGGAAGGAAAAGTACCCGGGATAGATGTGGTCTGCAGAGTAGGCTCCATTGAAACCTGAGGGCGAGATCTGGGATTGCTAGGTAGTCCATGATGGGAGTACAGTCTGCACCAGCCCAGCATCTCTCGGGGTATCCGGGGTCGACAACGGCGCATCAGCAAATCCCAGCTCAACACTGTTCACTGGCACAGTCTGTGTACCAATCGAACATGCCAAAACCCTTCTTTGGACAATCTTTGTACAAGTGCCCCACTTCATGACACTTCTTGCATTGAAATGGCACACCCTCGTAGTCAAGTGGTTGCTGCCACATCATCCCATCAAATAGCATGTTGAAATTTTCATAGAGACCATCCCGAGTGTCCAAGAAAATCAAGATTCGAGCCACAGCTCGACTACCCGATGTCAGGTAGGATCGATCATGGTCCAGATAAAGGCCAAAGTACCCTCCAATGTTCCTGAGCGCAGAGTCGCTCCAAAATTGCAGTGGCAGACCCGGCAGCCTCATCCAGATGGGGCCAGCACCCGCATTCTCCTTTTTGGGGTCGAACAGAGGAACCCATCTCTTAAGGTAGACGGGGTGCATCTCAAGATGCCAGTAATGCTTGAGTGCCGAGTCCGATTGTTCAGGGCGATCAGAAGAGAGAGAAAACCATCCTTTGGTGAGTACTTCGACTTCCGGAAGAACATCGAGAGTCCCACTCCAGATCTCAAGGGTCCACCGCTGAAGCCTAGTCGCGGAGTATTTTCGGCCACTGACCTTCCCCACAAGAGTCTTGGCCGCAATAAGGGCCCAGTCCACCATACCGCTCTCACTACCAAAGTTAGTGATATAGCAGAGTTTATTCTTGGTGACCCTGTGTTGTTTCTTTGCCTTGCAGTAGCCTAGCCCCGACACAACAGAGGCATCTGATTCTGAGGATGTACAAATCTTCTCCAGTATGGAGAGGTCCTCCAGAATATTAGCAAATACCCCCAAGGCCACCGAAGGTCCAGTGGATTCCAAGTCAATATGTGCCTCGCCGCCAAGGTTAGAAGGGCCAAGAGTGGTAAGCCATTGAGGGGGGGGTCCCCCAATGCTCAGTTGAGCCAGAGAGCGGGAAGCATCCCCGATATCGTGATAAACCGCCTCCGAGAAATGCCCAGAGCACCCGATAGCCGCACTCGTCAGTGTGTCGTGTTCTGCCTGGGAGAAATCCAAAGGTCCAATATCTGCACCCGAGGGCGAGTCGAATGAGAATAACGCAAGGTCTCCCGAGGGCGTGTAACAGCCCTCCACGCTAGCCAACTCGGACGGAGCAGGAACCTCCACCTCAGGAGACGGGTCCAGGTCGGACATATTGGCCTCCACACCATGTGCATCAAGTCCCCAAATATCGACCCCCTCAAGAGGGTCCTCCGAATAGTCCACCTCGTCACCATAGTGGCTCATTGTAAAGAGTGAACGGCCAGGCAATAACCGTGAAGCACCTGCGGTGGAAGGTCAAAACCCCCCGAGAAAAATGGTGGATGATATCCGGTCCAACCGACAGAACACAGACAACAGTGTCAGATCTGGTGCAAACGCCAAAATGAAGTAGGGGCTCGATGAACGGCCAAAACAAACACTAATCAGGGTCCACAGACCCGAACGGCCCCACCCAATCAGCGGGTCGGTAGACCAGTGAAGATAATCTCAGGACAAATATAATGATGCGCTCTTCGCAGTCCTAGCAAAGATGTGAGCGAACCCCGGTCCGAGAATGTCACTCACCCCAACTGATAGCAACCTAGTATATAATCTAACGAAATACGGGATACAGCCACGAAACCGGTCAAACAGTTGCCTTGATCAAACCATAAACTAACCAAATCGCAGGACCCAATAAAAACTGTGTCGGAAACAAAACAATAACCAGTGAGACAAGCAGTGTCCCGCCTTCACCATACAAGGGACCCATCTGCCACTACAAGGATCCTAGTTCCCTCGAGAGAGTGAGCCAACACCATCCAGGGACGCAGACGCCGCCATCGAAACCTGCAACCCAGAGGTCGGTTCGCTAGGGTTTTTTCCGACCTGTGGAATATCCCATTGTTTCAATGACAAGCTTGTTAACACCTTAATTGTTCCACATTAATAACAACATGAAGTTTTTCCACGGCAAATATTTGGTGTAAGGGTCACATGACGCTGTTTAACAATTCTACCATTATCCACTACAACTCATTTGATGGGACCCATCGCTACATTGGAAGCATTAAAATGCAGAACGTACGTCACACGAAAGTTTCCTTTCAAGACGGAATTTCAACCATTAGTGTCAAATTTTAATATTTCTTTCACACAGGACGACAAGAAATATGTGAGCTAGTGGTTGATATTATTGATATCAACCACATGGATTTTAATTTCGAGACAGGATGGAATCAAACCACTTGATAGAAAGTTTATTTATTTGTTAATGAATTATCTTATTTTTTATTTTGTGTGTGTTTTTTTTAATGTTTTGATCAATGATCAGATTTTATATTTTTGTCGGATAAGTTATATTTGTTGACTTAAAATTTTGACAATAAAAATGTCTAAGGTGAGAAATTAGAAATTTTTGAACAAAATTAGTAATGATATATTTTGAATGGGAATGTTCTTTTACACTATCATGTTAGGCTGACATCTAATCACATTTGGTTGACATTCTCCAAAACTATTTATATTTATAGACAAGTTTGTTTATATTTGTAGACAATTTTGTTGAAAGATTCCAAATGGGTGATTAGGAACACCTTGTCTAATATTTAGCATTGTTTGATAATGTAGGTTTTATATACTTTACTTCAATTATAATAATAATAATAACAATAATAAATTACTTATTAAAAATATTATAAATCTATCCATCCTATAATGTGTCTTTTTTTTAAGTTTCTTATTGTATGTTAAGTATTGAGAGGTTTTGACATCATTTTTTGAGATTCAATTGCGTTAAGTAAGTCATTCATCTATGACCATTTCCATGAGAGGTATGTGCCCCTTTTTTTCATCCTCATTGTATGTTAAGTATTGAGGGGTTTTGGCAGTGCATTATATTAAATCATTTTTTGGGATTCAACTGCGTTAAGTAAACCATTCATCTATGATCATTTCCATGATAGATAGTCGTTAGTAACTAATTCCTCATGATTTTTGAATAGTCCACTCAGCACTCATTACAACCATTTCCATGAGAGGTAGTCGTAACTAACTAATTTCTCATGATTTTTGAATAGTCCATTCAGCACTCATTGCATCGGGTATTGCTCACAAGGGTGAAGAAGTGGGATTGAAACTAGTGAAAAGAATCACATCGCGTCAACCATCACTTCCGGGGCTTGCACTCGATAACCAAAACTTCCTGGAAAGCCTACTTAAGTATGAAGTTTTCCCCACAATCAAGCCAACATAAATAGAATATTATTTAATTCACATTTATCTTTGATACTATTGGACTATTCATATATAAATATTATTGGAAAATACTTAAATTAACACACTCTTTGAGTACAAAAGAGACAATCAGTTATGTCTCTTCCAACCTATCCAATCCCATATTAAATCAATGCAATGGAAGTTAAATTAGTAATATTGATCCAAACAAATAACAATGAATGTAATAATAATTAAATTAATGCCACTTGATCCAAACAAATAACAAATATTACACATGCTTCAAAATATAACAAGTCTCAATTACAATATTATTATTAAATTAGATAGGATGGAAACATATAATTAATTTTACCTATTACAAAAATGGTAATTTTTTGTTTTTGAAAATTAACATTTTAAATATATTTTTAAATATAAAATAATTATATTTTTATTTTATATTTATTTACTATTTTTTTTAAATTGAAACATTAAATTAAATATGTTTTTAAACGTATAATAAATATATGCAAACATTTTAAAAATATTTAAATGAATATTATAAAAAAAGAGTTATTTAAACTACTTCTTCCAAATAGAATACATATAGTTATATTTTCTTAGAAATCCAATTTATATTAATATAGATGGCAATGTATACAACCATTGTGGTCCTACCGCTTCACTATGTGTTTATTTGCAGTCAATATGTGCTTATTTTTTTTATTGACTATGTTTGAACATCTAATTATTTATTATCAATGTGTATAATTCTTTTCATCTAATTTAACTAAGCAGCAGGGACTAACTACTATATAGCACTTGGTTAAAATCTCATTAAAATGACAATGTATACAACCATTGTTGGTGCTACCTGTCACTATGTGCTTATTTACTTATTGAGTACATTTGAACATCTAATTATTTATTATTAATGTGTACAACTCTTTTCATCTAATTTAACTAAACAACAAAAACTAACTACTATATAACACTAGATTAAAATCTCATTAAAAACTATAAAATAAAATAAAACAGAAAAAAACTATCAAACCAAAATATCTAAATTACAACTTGGTATAAAACCAAAATATCTAAATTGCAACTTAATATTACAGTTTTTAAAATCAAATCCAAGATAAGTGAAAAAAAATTCCACCGCAGTTACTGTTTAATATTATTCAAAGCCTGCATATGAACTTTTCAATCATAATGCATGTCCTCTAAACGTGTGGCGTTTGTGGGATTATTTTTATTTCCCAGAGAGGAACTAACTGATTTTCTATTAATTAGAAGCATACAAACCTACAAAAACTGTTGGAGCATAAGATTAAAAAAACTGAGATTTGGTAGGCCTCAATTGTCTGGAGTGTGACCAGCATAAAATTTACAGCAGATATCTAAAAGAAAACAGCCATCTGTAACTAATGGGGACCGATACATATTTGCCAGAATAGAAAAACATATCAGCAAACACTATCAGTGGCTTGAGAGCCTGTACTGTGATGCAGTGGGATTATTTAATCCAACGGTCAAAGTGTGGTGGGGATTATGCCCTAACATAACATGATCCCACAAATTGATAGGAAAGAAATTTATGTTGGTTGCATGAAAGCCCTCTATTTTAAAATTAAATTTCTCCTTCTTCCCTCCGATATTCAACTGTTGTAAGTGATATATATATATATATATATGGGTTTTTAAAGATTTTTTATTTTTAAATTATTCAATTGTTTTAGCATTGTAAAATTTGATGTTTACTCACAATTTATTTTTCATGTTTAAATTTTAAGTTATCACTTATATATATATTTAAGTAAACAATTATTTTTTAATAGTAAAAATATTGTCATTGACTTTTATAACATAAAGATATATAAATTATATGGGTTTAGGTATTTATTTCTTAAATTTATTGAAAAATAGAATTTTTAAAAAATTATTTAATGTATTAAATTTAAGATATTTGAGAAATTAAATTTCATGAGAAGATATAGAATATATATATATTTTTTTCTACTTTTTTATCTAAAGCTTTTTTCTTACATTTGAATCTTATTGTTAGTGGAATTGTATTGTTAGTGTTGAGATAAACTTCATTATGTAGCTTTTTAGACACACAAAAGAAAGCTATCTTATTGACTTTGAGTGGTGTAGAAGTGGTCTTTGACATATTTTATTAAGCTTCAATTTTGTGAGTGGTTTTCTAAATTAAAGGGTATGTGTAATCACCATTGAGTCTCTAACTAGAAATTGCACCACATGTTGCAAAGGAAACTCCATCCGGTGGTAGCATAGGAAAGAGTGGCATAGAAGAATGAAGTAAGAAATTTATGCAAGTTGAAAATGCCTGAACTGCGACAACCATAAGTTGTTGACGTTTTGATTCTACCCTGACCTTTGAACCTCAATTTATTTTAAGGATTCCATCATTTCATGGACCTTAACTGAAAAAGAGAGCCCTAGGAATGGAAAAATGTACAAATAATCATCAAATATATATATAACATGTTTACTTTCCTCAGAAGGCAGAGAAGAAAAGATTTCAATCCACAGATAATCAATGCAGAAAAAGAAATCATATGGTAGTGTTCTTGTTTTTGAAAAAGAAGAGATAATGACACTGTGGATAATGAGAAGGATTGTGGTTATTTCCAAAATATGATGATGCACATGCTGCCCTAAAGGAGGAAAATCCACTTGATTTTTTTTAAGATAATACCCTTTCTTTCCCAAAAGAACAAATGCATGACAATTTTGAAGAAAGGAAAAATGATGTCCTTTGGATCTCCTTGAGGATGATGATACTCCAAATCAAGAAGAAATTTTAGGAGGCGAGGTGTTGCTACTGTCATAAACAAGGTTCTACGCACAAGAGTTTAAAAAGACAACATTGTTTTCAAGACATATAAATGCCACCATGAAGGTTATGATGACATCACTAAGAAAAATCTTGGTGGAGAAGAGGATTCCACTACTGTAAGAGCCGATGATGTTGTTTGCTGCCCCATTAGAAAGTATGTTGCAGAACCAAAATAGAAATGTAGTAGCAATAGTGACATGCATTTTGACCTAGATTAATGTTTTAAAAAGAGTGAAGGTAGGTCATACTTACTACATTTAGACGATCACCTTGAGGACAAGGAATCACTTATCAAAGAATATTGGAGTCACTTGGGGTGAGAAAGCAAGTACATTTGTTTGGTTTCTGCTCACCCTATAAAATATTAGATCTGTTGGTGATAATGAATTTAAGAGGTTCCCAAAATGGAAAAAAATAAGGAAGATTGTAGGGAACCAAAGTCAATCTATTTTCAGACCATTTTTTAGTATCCATGCTTCACTTACATAATCATTTTTAGACTCATTCATCCTAAAAAAAATAATCGATATATTGGTTAGAAAAGAACCTTCTTGAGATAGGATGTAGCATTAAAGAAGTTCAAACATGTAGCAACGTTTAACACTCAAAATCAAAGACCTACAAAGCAAACTACAGATTTTTCGTGTGACCTATGGAAAACACAGAGTTCCTAGCACGTTAATCTTAAGAAAAACTTTCTAGATGGTTATATGTGTGTGTGTGTGTGTGTGTGTGTGTATTTCACTGGTATAATTTTATTTGGATTGGCCTCCGCGTAGTGCAGGGTAAGGCTGACCTTATTGATTAAACAGTAATAAGATTTTCAAAAATTTGTGGTGATCTGACATGTATGTGTAAAGGGGGACCATTTTTGTTGAGCTTACATGCAGGGATGGAATTTGACGGGAAAATTTCCCGTCACGGGGTGATTTACTCATCAAATACAGTTTAAAATTTTACTAAACCGTCAAGATTTTTCCTTGAAATCATGAAAATGGGTAGAGGTAGTGTCAAAACTAGAAAATTTTATGGGTATTCAACCCTTCTTACATGTATTCAACATATGTTTAATGTTTCATTTAAAGAAACATTGGACAAAGCCAACCTTTTTGTGTTATAGTGAATAGATATTGACACAACGTGTCAACTGACATCCATCCATAATATCAACTATGACTTCTAAGAAGGAATAAAGAAGTACTTGTGTGGCACATATTTTAGAGTTCTTTGCAACGTCATAGCCAGGATCTCAAAACCCATTGTGATCACATCGAATGAGGACTTTGGAATCTTGCCTCCAATTTTCATGGAGCTCTTTGAAGGTCAAAGGTATGACATTGCAAGTTGATCTTGGTTAGAAAATCCCCTACGAAAGGTAGGTGTCTCATTATTGGAACCATTAAGTGCCCGGTTTGAAGGGTTTTATGGAAATTTTGAGGTCTAATTGAAGTATTTTTCTATGTTGAAGAGATTTTGGAGGTTCCATGTTGTTTCTTCAAAGATTAATCCGTTGTAGCATTAAGATAATGATCCTTGTTCTCAACCTCTTCCAATTTCACATGAATGCATTCTAATTCCTTTTGTGCAATATACAGTTCTTAATCCTTTTTTGAACAAGTTGAGAATGTCTGATCTGTTACAACCATATGTTGTTGCTTGTTTTATTTTACCCTGGCTTTGGTAACCTCAATTTATTAGAAGGATACCATCATTTCATGGACCTTAGATGCAAAAGAGAGCCCCCAGAATGGAAAAATGAATGAACATTAATAAAATATATATTGAACCTCTTTACTTTCTTGAGAAGGGAGAGTGGAAAAAATGTCATTCCACACATAATCAATGCAGAAAAAGAAACCATATGGAAGTGTTCTTGTTTTTTAAAAAGAAAATATAATGGAATTGTGGATGAAAGAGAACAATTGTGGTTCTTTCCAAAATATGATGATGTACATGCTACCTTGAAGGAAGAAGATCCATTTGATTTGTTCGAATATAATACCCTTTCTTTCCCAAAAGAACAAATGCTTGACAAATTTGATGAAAAGGAAAAATACACTACAAGGAAAAGACCCTCTAGCAGATGTTTTTGAGGAATCCCACAAAAAAATACCCCATACATCTGTTTCTAGCGGAGGTTACTGGAGGAGGTTGGCGGGCGGAGTACTTTGCGGATGTTTTCCGCTCGGTGCACTTATTATTAAACATCGCAACGGTGCTCTTGAAACTCAAAAACACTGGTGTGCACAAAAAATTGGCACATCGGACACCGTGCACTCCATACACACCTGCCAGGTGTGTCGTATTGTTGTAGAGCATCAGTGCTTCACAACTCTTCCACACTGGTGCATTATAAAACACCACGCCAAAACTGAAACCGCCTGGTGTGGTAATAAGAAACCGCATTGGTGCCTCATAAAACAACACGCCAAAGCAAAAACTGACTGATGTGTTCGTAAGAAATAGAAGCGATGCTCCTATAAACCATGCGCACCGGAAAAGGGTAAAATAAAGAAAACAATTATGGCAAAAAACCCAGATTTTTCATTTTTTCAGTGCTCTTGAGCTCTCAATTACCAGTGTGCTCTACCATAGAAAGCCCCAGTGTGCACAAAACATTGGCACACCAGACACCATGTGCAACGTACAGACCTGCCTGGGACGTTCTATTATGGTAACACACCGGTGCTTCACAACTCTTCTCTGTCGGTGCATCATAAAACACCGTGCCAAAATAGAAACATGCCGGAGCGTTCTTATCCAAGAGCACCGGTGCGCCTATAAAACGCATGCACCAGAATAATGTTAAATAAAAAAAAAATACAGCCAAAAAACAGGTGCTTTACGACTATTATGCACTGGTGCTTTACGAATATTCCACCCCGGTGCATCATCAAAACATCGTGCCAAAACTGAAACATCCTAATGTGGTGTTAGGGAACCACCTCGGTGCATCATAAACAATGCACCAAATCTGACACCGCCTAGTGCAGTTGTAAGTAAGCGTACCGGTGCGCCTATAAAACCCCGCGCACCGGAACATGATTAAATAAAAAAAAAATAGTACCAAAAACTGCATTTTTCACTTTCCTCAGTGCTCCAGAGCTCTCAAACATCGGTGCCATTTCCCCTTCTCTGAGCCGCCCTGACATCGGTGCTCCCATTGCACCCATTACACACACTGCTGCTGTGCATTGGCCACCAATCTCCAGCTTGCATTTTGAAAAACGGTGGGCAAAATTTCTTTTGCAAATTATACAGACAATATGCCTCCTCAATGACGAAATGTACAGGTATTTTTCTAGTTTTTCCATAATTAAGCTTTTTAGCAGATTAGAATTTGAAATAACCTTAAAAATAACCATTAAAAAAGAAAAAAAAATTGTCGCACGGTGCGCCCGAGCCATTTGGCTTGCACTAGATAGCGGTGCTGCCTGTAAAATTTACAGGCCGCACTGCCACCAGTGCTAACGATATCCGTACCGTTTCTGGGGCGGTACCGAAAGGTACCTCGCATTATTTTAAATTAAAAAAATAAAATGCGGTGCACTCATTTATCCAGGCGCACCGTTCACTATAGGAATAGTAGTGTGGTGCGTTGACGGAATTATCTACCCTAGAGTTTGTCAGCGCACCGCATTCGACATTCCGAAAGTGTCAACGGTGTGGCCGAGCAAAAGACCACACCGTCGACTATGTAATTGTTAGGAAGTCGGTGCAATGACAGGACTATACACTCTAGGGAGTATATTCCAGTCAACGCACCGCTATTCTGACATCAGATATAATCAACGGTACTTGAAAAAAATTCAGCTGCACCAAGGCCAGTGCGTGACTGTTTTTGTGGCGCACCGACTAGTCTGTTTTTTTTTTCAAAAAAAAATAAAAAAATATATATATATATATCTATATATATATATATATATATATATATTCCTAAATACATGTCTGTTTTAATAAAAAAAAATTATTTAATATGTCAATGATTTAGAGAGAAGAGGAGGAACAACAACAACAGGCAGAACAATATGACATGATTCGCCTGTGGGAGGCATGAGAGAGGGAGAGAGATGCATACCCTCGCCCTATTACAACAGATACCCAGGGGATCCTAAGGTAGGTAGGCCTCCTCAAGTTTTATGAGGAGGCTACTTCCCTAAAGGCCCATAGTGTGTTTTTGAGATATCTTATCCGTAGGTGGAATTCCCACCAACAGGCTTTCCAGGTTGGTCCTGACCAGTGGTACACAGCCACTGAGGAGGATATTTATTTTATTACAGGACTATCGAGGAGAGGGGTGGATTTTCCCTCATTCACAAAGATTCCAATTGGTTCTATAGTAGGGAGTCAGTTAGTTTACTACCAGAGATACATTGGAGCACATGCATTGTCTCCTTCAGAGTTTCAGGTACCTGGAGGTCAATTACATATAGGTGAATTTGGTATACAGGACATGCAATGCCTCTCACTTATCATTTTGACCATTTCGCACAACACCAGTGACAGGAAACACATTAGTTGCTCACTTTTATATTATTTTGATTCTTTAGTACAGGAGCCACTACTTGTCAGGTGGTCTGCCATTTTTTTGCGGTAGTTTTGTGCAGAATTAGATAGATTTCGTGCTCATGCACAAGGGAGAGTCAGCTTCCCTTTTGCTTCAGAGTTGTTTTGTTTATTTTTTGATAGGTTTCCAGAGATGAGGCCTAGTTTTGTTCGACAGCCTCGTAGGCGGATGTTGGAGGCCTGGATGCACATGTGGGGGCAGATGATGCCCAAGAGGGGAGATACTATGTTTCTAGCCAGGATATTGCATGATGCACTGGACTTACTAGCCAGTGTTGACGATCAACTGCATCCCTTCATTATGGTCCCATGTCCTTATGCTGGATTAGATTGGCTAGGGTGTGCCAACATCCTCTTCACAGATGATGAGCCACCAGATGATAGAGGTAATATTACTGTTTTATTTATATTTATTCTAACATGTTCTTTAACTTGGTTTTATTGTTTAATGAAATTGTCTAATTATTGTTGTGTAATTGTATATATTTTGCAGGCATTGGCTCTTTTGATGGTGAGGAGATGTCGAAACCACCACATAATCTAGGTGTGGATCCTGATGACGATCAAGACATGGCCGATGTCGAGGATCATGATCAGGATGAGGCCAATGCAAAGAGACATCCTCCTGTTGGTGCACCGATACCACCTTTTTCTAGGCGTGGTTGACCTAAGACTAGATATAGGATGGAGTTGGGCAACCAACTCAGTTCATTGATTGTTGACGCGGGCATCAAGCCCGCTCATTACAGAGACATATAGGCCGATGATAGGCTATTACGGATGTGGAGAGGCATGCTAGGTGACATGTACAGCCTGATGGGGCATGTCCTAGGAGCTACGACAACTGTTACGCAACTGAGGAGGACTGTTGCATGTTATAGGCGTAGTTGAGTCACGGTACATGATGGACAGTCCGCGAGCAACGACTCATCATCTCATGATTGTTCATCTCGCACCACGCCTAATGAGAATGAGGCTCCACTAGCAGTATCTAGCAGTCATCACGGAGATGAGGCTGGACCATCGACCACGTCCAGTCAGCAGCCTGCAACATCCATCAGTGCTAGTCATGATCATGAGCAGGCTGAACCATCGACCGTCGAGGCTGCACTATTGACTGAGCAGACTTCCACTACTACTACTTATATTGATGTTGTACTACCACCAGCTAATGCATTCATCAATACTATTCATGATCATGAGCAAGCTCGATCAACGACCGTCGAGGCTGCACCATTTACTAAGCAGGCCTCCACTTGTACTTCTATCGATGTTGTAGTACTACCACCAGCTGATCCATGACATTTATATTACAGTTGTATATTTTTAACATTATTTAGTTATATATATATATATATATGGTCCATGTATTTTATTTTCATGTTGCAGTTGTACTTAATTTACATGTTGGTGATCATTATGATGTGCATATTGTTAGGTCATGTTAGAGATATGCGATAGCATGAGTTATTTGACATGAGATGTATATTTGATGTTTGTGCTGTGATGATGTTAATATATAATGTTAATTTGATGTTTGAATGTGTTTTTTAGTCGAATATGATGTTTGTACGATGGTTATCATGATCATGATGATGTTTAATAATTAATTTAATATTAAATGACCATGATATTTTTTAAATATTGTGTCGTGATTGTAATTGAAATTGAAATTTTAATTGTATGTAAAATTGTAAAATTGTATTTTTATTTGTAATTGTAATTTTAACTGTAATTGTATGTAAAATATTTAATGTAAAATTTTAATTGTAATTGTAATATTTAATTTTTTGTGAAATGATTGTAGTTGTAATTTTAATTGTAATTGTATATATGAAAAATTGTAAAATTGTAATTGTATGTAAAATTCTAAAATTGTAATTATATTTGTAGTTTTAATTTTAATTGTAATTGTATGTAAAATATTTGTAAAATTTTAATTGTAATTGTATGCAAAATATTTGTAAAATTTTAATTGTAATTGTAAATGTAATTCTATGTAAATTGTAAATGTAATTGTATGTAAAATTAAAATTGTAATTCTAATTGTAATTGTAATTTTAATTGTAATTGTATGTAAAATATTTGTAAAATTTTAATTGTATTAATTGGAAATGGTTTTATTAAAATATTTAAATTTATAAATTTGCAAATAATTGTAAAATAACAAATCTAGAATAATATGAATTTTTGAAACATAATAAAGTTTAGAAAATAATGAAAATAAATTCATGTATTTTAGAATTATCATTGTTTTATTATGATCGTACATACAAAAAAAAGAACTTTATATAGTCCGGTGCGTTTATCATCATAAAACACATCGGTGCGTCGTATTACTCAGACGCATTGGTGCTTGACAACTCTTCTATATTGGTCACGAATAAATGCAAATAAAAAAAAACGCAATTGTATTTTCTTTAAGTGAAAAAAAAAACAGTAATTTGAAAAATGGGCGGCAAAATATTTTTGAAAATCTAATTTCATAAAATAATTCTTTAAATACTAAACACTTTTCATTATTTCACTATTTTTGCTAAAAATTTCAGCCATATATTTGCAGGAGACAGACCTGGAGCAAGAGAGCACGAGAGCACTTTGGAACAACGAAATACGTTTGAACAGAAGTATTCAGACAATCAGAAACCAAATCTCTGGTGATTCAAACCCTGTATCATATAATTTCAAACCATCTCGTGATTAAATTTGATTATTATTTTTACTTTTTCTGCAGCTTTATCCATTTTTACCCTAAACCCTTCATTTTTTTGTTTTGGCCCTTTCTTCTCCCTATTTCTGTGATTTCAGAATTAGGTTTTTCCATTTTAGATTGACATCTAACCCACATGATGAACTGCATAGTTGGATCCCAATCCATTTGGACATTGCGTGAATTTTTGGAAAAAATAGATTTATCTTTATCGATGCGCCCTGCGTACCCTAGCGCACCGGTGCGCTGTATTATACAACGCACCATGCAAGTACTGTGTAATAAAAAAATTGAAAACAACTTTTCTAAATTAGTGCGCCATATTTGAAAAAGGGCATCGGTGCTCCATTTTACGAGGATAACACCATACAATCTATTACACTATTTTTGCAGTGTGTTTATAATACTCCACACACCGTACGGTCTATTATATTCTTTTGTAGTGCGTTTTTAATACCCCCACGCACCGGCGGCGGTGCGTACCTCATTAAAGGCACACTGGTCTTGAGATTTATTTTGTACCTAAAAAGTTGAGAACTTATTTGTAAATATATTAATGAATGATATGGTACAGGTTTCAGATTGATAAAGCAATGACTTACAAGAGATCAAGTAACAAGAATATTGATAACACATCAAGAAAAGCAAAAAAGACAAGTTCTTTGTAAATTCTTTATAAAAAATATTATTTTTGAACTATATGTAAGTTTAACTAATATGTATTTTTTACTTTGTATCATGCAGAGCCGCAAAATGACGAAACTCGATATGATTATTTCTGATCTAGGACCAGAAGAGCGTAAAATATTAATGGAAAATTTTCAAAAGGATGAATCGGGTGAATGAAAAAATACTATCGATCCAATATAAGTTTCTTTTTTTAATTATCATTAATAATATACTTAAAATTATTAGATAACATGTGTCAAACAATCTATTAATTCACATATGTTTAATTTTCTACAGGGACCAATAGCTTAGAAAAGGAATGTTGTTCTAAGAAAAGAAAAAAATAGAACATGCAAATGAAAATGAATTGCTCCTTAGCTCATCTAGAGTGGTGCTGGAAGTTAACGAAAGCGAGAAAAACTTTTACAAAAGTTTGAGGGATCTAGTGGAACGAATGTATAGATGTTCTTTCCACTTACAATACAAAAATTTTAATCCAATGATTCCAAGAACCAAATTTTATCTAAATTACAGGAAAAGTTTCCAGAGAATTGGTCAATGAGACATGTCAGACTTTTAATAGCAAAAACATACAAAAAAAAAATAAGGAATGAAAAAGTAATATTCCTTTAAATGTTTGTCTAGAATTATTTATAAATATCACTTTTATTATATTTACTTTTCATATATCAATATAAAAACTAAATATTTTATTGTCATGTTACATTTTCAGGAAGATTATGAAAATCTCAAAATATGAACGAGCTGATATCAGAAATATGCCATTATGAATGTCCAAAAAGGTGTACAAGGAGATGGTCAAAGAAATGGAAAAAATTGCATCGCAGGAGGAGCCATCTCAACAACAACGTGCGTCAAATGTAATATGTAATCATTGAATTTTTCGGTCATTAGGTACAATAAATAAAAAATTTAACATTAAATATTAATTTTCAAGAGTTTTCTTGCAGAAAAGAAAAGAAAATGGAACCCATTTAGCACATAAAATAGGACAACAGGGAATAAAAGGGTTGATCTCTAAGTTTGTGAGTAATTGTTACTTCCTTATAACAAATTAACTAGATTTCATTTTTGTATTTTTTAAGTTGTTTTACAAATATCATCATTTAATATCTTCAAATAGGTGCTAACATACAAAGAAGAACCATCAGACGAATTGATTGAAATTGGGTTAAATATGGGTTGTGAGTATATGTTGACATATCATAAATTAATTGTGGAATTTGTAAGCATCTATCAATCTTGTTTTACTTAGCTCCTTCTATAATTAATAGAACAAAAACATCTTTTTATATTAAATATATGATTTGTTATGGGGTATAAAACTTGCGGGAAACAAAATATGGAACTGCATCAACAGATGAAATTTTGAAAGATGGCATGGTACATGGTTTTGAAAGAATGTGTATAGTTTATGAGTCAACTGTTGCTATTGTACGCCATTTTTATTTTCGATTTACATTGATGTATATTATTTAATATTGCAATTTTCATTATTCTCACCAATGTATATACACTCATTTCAGTTTATTTTTATGTTTGTAGATGGAAGGTAAAGAAGAAGAAAAAAATCAACGTCGTGAACAAAACATTCCTGAAAATAACCCAAGTCATGGAAGTAGCTCTAGCAATGACAACAGTTCAAGCGAAGAATGATGATAACTATGTTTGGATATCAAAGCAAGGCATTTTATTTTTTGAAATATATATGTCTGTGAAATTAGACATTTTGTTTAATGTAATGGACATAGTGTCCCAATTGAAAGACAAAGGGATACCAATAACTGTCCCATTTTTTATGATAAAGGTTGTCTTATATGTGTGTGTGTGTGTGTGTGTGTTTTAATTTATTCTATTGTGTTCTCCATTGTCACTATTACGTTATCCATTGTCGTTCTCAAATGCACTAATAAAAAATTAGTTCATATGAATATTGTTATAAGATATATATGTGTCAACTTTTGATGAATAATGAATTTTAAAAAACCACAATAATTATGATATGATATAACAAATTAATCCTAACATCACATTCAAATGCATTAATAAAAATGTAATTAATATGAACATTGTTATAAGATGTGTCGACTTTTGATGAATAATGAATTTAAAACAATCACAATAATTGGACTGTCACATGTCGATGTTTCTAAAAAATACAACATGAAAACCGGTGCATGTCAATAACTGTACATCGGTGTGTTTATGTGTCTATACACACCGGTGCCGTTGTACAATCTATGGGCACCACACAAATACCAATACCAGTTAAAATATCGGTGAATTTGTGTGATACGGTGCACCGAGGCATTTACGTATCTATAAGCACTCGTGCATTTTTACGATCTATGGGCACTGCACGAATACCGATACCAATTATAAATCTTGGTGCCTTTCTGTGATATGGCGCACCAATACGTTTATATAAGTATACGCACCGCTGCATTGATACGACCAATGGGCACCGCACAAATCCTAAGACCAATTAGAAAGGCCTCGTGCATTGTATGACCAACACTGTGATTTTACACCTGAACATCCTGATGCATTGGACTGAGACCGCCCCGGGGCACCTTCTGCATGTACGCATCGATGCGTTAAAGCCAGAGTAGCACACCGATGAAAAAAACATCTGTAATAACCTCCGGCCACCCATTCTTTTTTAGTTGTGTTTAATTTTCATTAAAAGCTCTGCCAAAACCTCCGTAACCATAAACAGATGTTGTAGCAAAAGTTTTTTTGACAAATTTGGCCAATTTTATAACACTAAAAACCTCCTTTATAACCTCTGCTAGAGGGTCTTTTCCTTGTAGTGTAGTGTGTCATAACCTTATTTTACTAAATAGTAATTCTTCTTTCTTCTTGTCCAAACTATACCATCAAGGTGGTTTGTTTCAACTAACATAAATCCTTTGAGAGATCTAATCAGGGTGGGCCAATGTCATTGAAGATTAGGAGGACAGTCTAGATAGTGCCAACCCATCCATTGACTAGAATCATCCCAAAATGAGATATTTTCAATTCTATGATATCCTTGCTCTTCCATCAATTTTTCTAGATCTTGCACTCCTCGATCTTCATTTGCAAAGACAACAGAAGGGACCCGATCTTTCTAGAGAAGGATGCATGCTCCATTCCCTACTTTCCTGCCTAAGTTAATTAAAACATTAGGAGTTGCTGCTTTACATAAATTCCATATCTTTGATCCCTTGTTTTTCCATTTCTTCTCTTCTGGTATTATCAATCAATTTTTATGAAAGCATTTTCGAAGGAAGCCCACCTTCCACCATTCTTGAGATTCTGAAACAAGTCTTCATATTAATTTGGCTCCCAAATCTAAGTTCACAAAGTCTCGTTCCTTTATGGAAAATCCTCCCAATTTTTTTGGTAACTTCATTATGTTCCAATTCACCAAATGGAAGTGTTTTTCATTCTTTTTTCCCTGTTTCCATAAGAATTGTGACAACCCTAGTCCATGTTTCCTCTTAAAAATGCAATGTAAATTTTTTTACAAAATTTGCAAAAAGGGTTGAGTCAAAGAGGGACACATATTCTAGAGAAGAGGAGGTTACTTGCTTAGGATGTGTAAGGTTTCCTTGTGTAGGAAATATGAGTTATTTTCAACAGATACTAAAGGTTGGTTGATACATGTTTTTAATAAACTAGTTCTTGAGTTAAATGGGCTGCAAAAATAAGTACAGAAGACCATGTGGCTTGAGAACCACATCAGGGAAAAAGGACAGTAAAGTTATGGAGACTAGACATTGCAAGGTAGAAATGAGAGGGAAGTAAATCCTTGTGAAGAAAAGAAAACAACAAAGGAAAAGTAAGGGGGTTCACTACAAGGAAAAGACCCTCTAGCGGAGGTTATAAAGGAGGTTTTTAGTGTTATAAAATTGGCCAAAATTGTCAAAAAAAAATTGCTACAAAATCCGTTTATGGTTACGGAGGTTTTGGCAGAGCTTTTAACGGAAATTCAACACAACTAAAAAAAATGGGTGGCTGGAAGTAATTACAGATATTTTTTCATTGGTGCACTACTAAGGTTTCAATGCACCAGTGTGTGTCATCTAGAAGGTGGCCTAGGGCAGTCGAAGGTGCATGCATCGGGCCGTTAAGGTATAAAACCGCACCAGGCGCAGTGTTGGTGATACACCGCACGGGGCCATCCTAATTGGTCTTTGGATTTGTGAGGTGCCCATAGGTCATCTCAACGCATCGATACGTAGACTTATAGAAACGCACCGGTGCTCTGTATCAGAAAAATGCACCGAGATTTATAATTGGTATTGGTATTTGTGTAGTGCCCATAGGTCGTACAAATGCACTGGTGCGTAATCCCACAGAAATGCACTGGTGCGCAGTACCGCACAAATGCACCAAGATTTTTAATTGGTTTTGGTATTTGTGCAGTGCCCATAGGTCGTAGAAATGCACCAGTGCGCTAAAGCATACAAACACACCGGTGTACAGTAACTAACACGCACCAGTGTTCATTTTGTATTTTTTAGAAACATCAACCTATGACAGTGCAATTATTGTGATTTTTTAAAATTAATTATTCATCAAAAGTTGACAAATCTTATAACAATATTTATATTAATTAAATTTTTATTAATGCATTTGAATGTGATGTTTGGATTAATTTGTTATATCATATCATAATTATTGTGTTTTTTTTAATTCTTTATTCGTCAAAAGTCGACACATATATATCTTATAATAGTATTCATATGAATTAAATTTTTATTAGTGCAATTGAATGTGATGTTTGGATTAATTTGTTATATCATATCATCAAATTTCACATATCTTCATTATAATATATAATCATCCATAAATTAACTCAGTGGTGTTACATTTCACAATTATGACAATGGAGAATGCAATAGAATAAATTAAACATATATATATATATATATATATATATATATATATATATATATATATATATATATATATATATATATAAGACAGTCTTTGTCATACAAAATGGGACAGTTATTGGTATCCCTTTGTCTTTCAATTGGGACACTATGTCCATTACATTAAACAAAATGTCTGATTTCACAGACAAATATTTCAAAAAATACAATGCCTTGCTTTGATACCCAAACATAGTGATCATCATTTTTTGCTTGAATTGTTTTCATTGCTAGAGCTACTTCCATGACTTGAGTTATTTTCAAGAATGTTTTGTTCACAGTGTTGATTTTTTTCTTTTTCTTCACCTTCCATCTACAAACATAAAAATAAACTGAAATGAGTGTATATATATATTGGTGAGAATAATGAAAATTGCAATATTAAATAATATACATCAATGTAAATCGAAAAGAAATGACGTACCATAGCAACAATTGACTCATAAACTATACACATTCTTTCAAAACGATGTACCATGCCATCTTTTAAGATTTCATTTGTTGGCGCAGTTCCGTACTTTGTTTCCTGCAAGTTTTATACCCCATAACAAATTATATATTTAATATAAAATATTTTTTTGTTCTATTAATTATAGACGGAGCTAAGTAAAACATGATCGATAGATGCTTACAAATTCCACAATTAATTTATGATATGCCAACATATACTCACAACCCATATTTAACCTAATCTCAATCAATTCGTCTGATGGTTCTTCTTTGTATGTTAGCACCTGTTTGAAGACATTCAATGATGATTTTTGTAAAACAACTTAAAAAATACAAAAATGAAATCTAGTTAAGTTGTTATAAGGAAGTAACAATTACGCACAAACTTAGATATCAACCCTTTTCTTCCTTGTCGTTTTGTTTTATGTGCAGAATGGGTTGCATTTCCTTTTATTTCCTACAAGAAAATACTTGAAAATTAATATTTAACGCTCAATTGTTTATTTATTGTACCTAATGATCGAAAAATTCAATGATTACATATTACATTTGAAGCACGTTGTTGTTGAGATAGCTCCTCCTGCGATGCAATTTTTTCCATTTCTTTGACCATCTCCTTGTACACATTTTTGGACATTCCTACTAGAATATTTCTGATATCAGGTAGTTCATCTTTTGAGATTTTTATAATCTTCGTGAAAATGTAACATGACAATAATCTATTTAATTTTTATATTGATATATGAAAAGTAAATATAACAAAAGTGATATCTATAAATAATTCTAGACAAACATTTAAAGGAATATTACTTTTTCATTCCTTCTTTTTTGTTGTTGTACGTTTTTGCTATTAAAAGTCTGACATGTCTCATTGACCAATTCTCTGGAAACTCTTCCTGTAGTTTTAATAAAATTTGGTTCTTGGAATGACTGGATTGATTTTTGTATTGTAAATGGAAAGAAACTTAATGATTTTAAAAATTTTAAGTATATTATTAATGAAAATTTAAAAAAAAAAAAACTCATATTGGATCGATAGTATTTTTTCATTCACTTGATTCATCCTTTTGCAATTTTTCCATCAAGATTTTACGTTCTTCTGGTCCTAGATCTTAAATAATCTTATCGAGCCTCGTCATTTTGTGGCTCTGCATGATACACAATAAATAATACATATTAGTTAAACTTACATATAGTTCAAAAATAATATTTTTTGGTAAAGAATTTACAAAGAACTTGTCTTTTTTGCTTTTCTTGATGTGTTATCAGTATTTTTGTTACTTGATCTCTTGTCAGGAATTTCTTTGTAAATCTCAAAACTGTACCAGATCATTCATTAATATTTATAAATAAATTGTTAACTTTTCAGGTAAAAAAAAAAAAATCTGAAGAAACCAATGCGTCATTCATGGTGTACACACAAACATCGGTGCGTTGGTGTCTTATAAATGCACCGCAAAAATTGTATAATAGATTGTACGGTGCTCTATGTCAAGACGGAGCACCGGTGCGTTGCATGTTAACCACCGCACCGATTTACACAGAAAAGATAATAAAAATCGTCCAATGATAGTTTTTGTAGCATAAATGCCCCGCACAGACAAGGGACCACCATACAATGCTCTTTGCCAACGAGGAGACCCGATGCGGTGCATTATATGTTACATGGTGCACTGATTAACACAAAAAAAAACATTTTTTTGCGAAACAACACGTTCGCATTGCGCCATAATGAAATAGCGCGATGGTGCCCTATTTTACATATGGTGCACTGATTTTTTTTTTTTTTAAATTATTTTTTTATCACACAATTCTTTCGCAATGCACTAGGATAATACAGCGCACCAGTGCGCTAGGTTGCGCCAAGCGCACTAATGAAAAAAAATATCTATTTTTTTTAATTTCACGCAAGGGCCGACATGGATTGGGATCCAACTATGCAATTCATCTCGTGGGTTGGATGTCTTAGGCCTATATATAGCAATACAAGCCCTATAAAACTAAAATGAAAAACCGTAATTCTGAAATCACATAAAGAGGGAGAAGAAAGAGTAGAAAGAAAAAGAATGTAGGGTTTAGGCTAAAAATGGAATTTTATTTTTATTTTGTTTCTGAAAATGAAAAAGAAATTGAAATCTTTTTCTTACTGCGTAAAAAAAAACTGCAGAAAAAATAAAAAAACGATAAACATTGATTTTTTTCTTCCTAAGTAAAAAAAACTCTAGAAAAAGTAAAAAAAACAATAAACTTTAATCATGAAATCGTTTGAAATTCTATGTTACAGGGTTTGAATCACCAAAGGTTTGGAATTCTGATTGTCTGAATACTTTTGTTCAAACATATTTCATTGTTCCACAGTGTTCTTGTGCTCCGTTGCTCCAGGTATGTCTCCTGCAAATCTCTGGCTGAATTTGTTTGCAAAAATATTGAAATAATGAGGAGTGTTTGGTATTTAAAGAATTGTTTTATGAAATTAGATTTTCGAAAATATTTTTCCGCCCATTTTTCAATTTACCGCTTTTTTTCACTTAAAGAAAATAGAGTTACGCTTTTTTATTTGCGGTTATTCGTCACCGGTGCATCACTTAATAGCACCACACCGGTGTGTCCGTTTATAAAACGTCACCAATGTGCAGTAACGAAAACACAATGATGTAGTGATTTGTACATTAGCATTGATAACAAGAAGTCCATTTTTAAGGCACCGAAATTACTTTTAGGCATGTGCACTAAAATTTATTGTTGATTTTGCTCAAATGCAGGGAGAAAATATCATAATTATATCGAAATGACAATTCTTCAAAATCTAGCTTGTTCCATAATATTTATCAATGTCTATCGCAGAGTTCCCCTATCCATCTCGAGATGTAATATTTACTTCAGATTTTATTTATATTTTCATTATCTAATTGAATTTATGTTTTTTATCCATGTCAATCATGCACAACTTAATTAAATTTATAATGTATACAAATTTGCAGGTTTATGCAGATTCAACATCGAGTTCAGATGCACAAAATATTCAAACAACTCCAAAACATCAGAAGCTCTTACCAGGAGTAGCATACCGCAAGGCGTATTTGGTAGATGAAAATAGACAGCCGCTTCACCTTGACAATTATAACAATATTGCATCTTCTAGCCACAATCCTCGGAAAATGATGGTAATAATTATAATTATTTGGTATATTTATTAATGTAATTATTTCAACGTCAAACAAATTAATCGTGCAATATTGTCAACGCAGTTACTAATTGATATCATATATTTTTTACTAATCATGTTCAAATATATATATTTTTAAATTATTAGGATTCTAGTGATGATAAGCGACCTACCTACTATCTTCCGTTGACAATGTCAAATCGAGAGAAGACTAAATTAAGCAAAAAAATCGGAGAGGAACGATACCAAGAATGGTTGAATCAACCACCGATTCAATTCCCACTACGTCTAGATTCACCAATTAGGAATGACTACAACAATAGTAGTTCTTCACAAGCTGGAAATGGATAAATCACGTATTGGTCCTCCTTTTAAGATATTGAGGCACATGCCTATAATACCAAGGATTCAAAGGCTCTTTCGTTGCAAATAATTAGCTATGTTGCAGGGATGGCATGCCTCACAGAAGTGATTTGGGAGTTATGTGAATCCCAACTGATTCAATAGCCATGAAGCATATAGAGGATACATGGCCCGAAAAATTCAAGGATGAAGTACAAAGTCTACGACTCAGCATAGAAATGGATGACATCAACCCATATTCCCTCCAGAACACCAACTATTATGTTTGACATGTAGTAGTGATCAATAACAATATTCCCCCATGATTGTCCATGAAGAATGAACATCTTATGTTGGCTCTCATAGTCCCTGGTAGAAGACAAGTGAAGAATATGGATGTCTAATTACAACCACTAGTAGATGAATTGAAGGAATTATGGGATGGGATAAATGTATATGATGTATCAAGACCCATCGTAGTAGACAAGAGTTTTAAGTTGTATGGCATATGTTCTTACACGACACGTGATTATCCAGGTTTAGGATTTTTCTCTAGTAAATTACATTTTTAATTTATTATTTGTTTATATGCGTAAACATAATCTTTCACATACTATTTATTTAATTCGTTGTAATTATTATTATATTCATGATATTCTTTAATGTGCCATGCATATTAATTATATATAATAATCTTGCAGGTCTTGTAACAAAAGGGCATTTTGGATGTAAATGTTGTGTACCTTCTCTGAAAGCTAGATGGTCTAAGGACCTACGAAAGTCAGTGTATGATTTCTCCAGGGTATTCCTCCCAGAAGAACACCCTTACAGAAGAGCAACATCCACTTTCAATGGTAAACGAGAGAGAACCCAAAGGCCTCCAATAACGACACCAACTGAATGGCTTAGAGCATATGAGAGAGAGAAGAAGAAGGAGTTCATAGACATTTTTGAATCAAATGGGGAGTCGATGTTCAATGATCTAGAACTATTTGACACCTATGTTGAGAAATTGCCCATTGGGATGAAAAGGAAATCTATCTTTTATAACCTCCCATATTGGGAGCATCTTAAGATTACCCACTTATTAGAACCCATGCATATATTTAAAAATGGTTCATCTTCTTTATGGAGGCACATATCATCGAAACAAAGTGACACATTGGTTGTTAGGAAAGATCTTATTACTTCAAAAACTAAAAAGAAACATTGGCCAAGATGATTAGAAAGTACAGGATCAAAGGCAGACACTGGTCCCTCTAATTCATGGTTTTTCAAAGAAGGTGATGTCCCATGGATTTTTAAAAAAGATGATATTCCTTTGGCAAAGGAAGTTATAATGGGTGTGAGGGTGCCAACTTCATACAGGTCTTCACTACGACGCTGCTTCACCATGGATGACCATTTTTCGGGGTTGAAATCGCATGACCATTTGAATCTTCTAAGAGTATGTATAATGTCAAAAGCATGATTTTATTATTTTTTATATTAATAAATTTTATCCCATGCGGGGATCATAAAACATAGCTAATTTTTAATATTATTGCACGTGTTTATAACTTTGCAGTGTCATTATCCTTTGTTCATGTGTGGGTGTGTGAAACATGAATTCCCTCAAGACGTAGGATGTGCCATATATAAATTATCTGCATTTGTACGTTGGATCATGTTAAAGGAGCTAAATGTGGCTAGAATTCCATAGTGGCGTTAAGAGATAGTTATGATTGTTTGTATGTTTGAGAAGGAACTGCCGACGAGTTTCATGGACTTACAGGTTCATCTTCTAATCCACCTAGTGTATGATGTTGAATTATATGGGGTGGTTTCTTGTCGTTGGATTTTCTTCTTAGAGAGGTACATGAAGAAATTGAAAGGTTTTGTTTGACAAAGGGAAAAACCCGAGGGGTCTATGGCAAAGGGGTACATATCATATGAGTATTTCTATTATTCCAGTGAGTACATCAAGCAAATCGACAACATACCAGGTGTGGTGATTTGGGACGATGAAAGGGATGAAGACAGAAGAGAAGGGGAGTTGCTCCAAACGAGTGGAAAAAATCGCTTGATAAAGAGTAAGCGACTTATAATTTTTCAAATTTACAAAAATTAAATATTCATGTTGAACTTCAATATAATGTATATTCTGATCTCTAAGTACTATATAATGTCGGTTTGATTTCATCAACAAATGTAGAAATTGAAGCAATCAATAAATTTGTTCTTTACAATTCTGAAACGACACAACCGCGGGTCGCATTGTACGAACAAAAGAGGATGAAATGGGATAGTGACATGAAAGAATTTAGGCGATTAAATGGTAGAAGTGTGCCTTATCCCGATCATTTAAAAGAAAATATGCCAAAAATATTCCCCAACTGTTGGGTTGCTGACCAGTCAAAGAGAAATACGGTGCAACCGGTCGTTACTCACATGCTGAAGAGGATGCGCTAAACGTAGGGATTGGGTGCATCAACTTGGTAATAATATATTTAATTTGTATGTAAATTTGAAACTTATAAGACATATATATTTCATATTTTAACTGTTGGGTTATTATAAGACACATGACACTACAATTTTTTTAACTTTTTTATAATAGGCGCATTTGTTCCCATATATGTGGGCATATGGACATTGTTTTCGCACAGAAAATGTCGATGCTGGAAACATCTCACAAGACTGTGGAGTGGAAGTCGAGTTCGATCAATCTAGTTGATCTAGCCACCTTGATTAAAACCTAGTACGAGGGACGTTAAGCTATGTCAGAAAGATACAAGAGATCATTGAAGTGGATTTCTCTTCTTTCCAATGTGTTATTTTTAGGTGCAAGTGGTGGGACACCTTTAATCGGAATAATGTAAAGGAAGATCACAATAGTAGGCTGATATGTATCAACTCTAGAAAGATGTGGGATGAAACTAAGGAGCCATATTTTTTCCCCAAACACTGCAACGAGGTGTTATTTTACCCAGATGTGTTGGATAGGAATTGGTGGTTCGTATTGAGACATGAAGATCAGAACATATTTTTGAGAACAATAGTGTTATCATGCCATGCGAGCTGGAAGATAGTGAGGGTGATCATGAAAACCGAGAGTGATATGGTACATGTGCTATTTCATCAATATTTTTACTTTTTAAGATGGGTTTTCCGAAACATAATAATATTTATTTTGAATTAATTGGTAATTTGCATTGTGTTAATGTTAGAATCAATATTTCACTTGATAATTTGCAATTATGTTGATCTCAAAAACAATGGCGTAATGTATAAAGTTCTTTTTTTTTGTATGTAAGATCATAATAAAATAATTATAATTCTAAAGTACATGAATTTATTTGCATTATTTTCTAAAATTTATTATGTTACAATAATTCATATTATTCTAGATTTATTATTTTACAATTATTTAAAATTTTACAAATTTACAAATTCACAAATTTTAATAAAATCATTTCGCATTAATACAATTAAAATTTACAAATATTTTACATACAATTACAATTAAAATTACAACTACAATTACAATCAATTCAAAGTAATACAATTAAAATTTTACAAATATTTTACATAGAATTACAATTACAATTTTACAATTTCACGTACAATTACAATTTTATAATTTTACATATATACAATTACAATTTTACAAAGTTAGAAATTTACAATTACAATTACAATTTTACAAATTTACATATATACCATTACAATTACAATTTTAGATTTTTGCATACAACTACAATTTTATAATTTTACATACAATTAGAATTAAAATTTTACAATTTTACATATATACAATTACAATTAAAATTACAATTACAATCATTTCACAATAAATTAAATATTACAATTAAAATTAAAATTTTACAAATATTTTACATATAATTACAATTAATACAACTACAACTACAATTTTATAATTTTACATACAATTAGAATTACAAATATTACAATTTTACAATATCATGATCATTTAATGTTAAATTAATTAATAAACATCACGTTCATGATAACCATTGTACAAACATCATATTTGACTAAAAAACACATTCAAATTCACTAACATCATCGTGATCATGATCATCTAACAAAACACAATTAACAATATATAACATCATCACAACACAAACATCAAATATACATCCCATGTGAAATAACTGTTATCACATACACATCTATCTGCAAGCTGCACATTAAATGAACATATCTAACATGACCTAACAATATACACATCATGATGATCACCAACATGTAAATTAAGTACAACTGCAACATGAACATAAAATACATGGACCATATATATATATATATATATATATAACTGAATAATGTCAAAAATATATAATTTCAATATAAATGCCATGGATCAGCTGGTGGTATATCATCAATAGTAGTACTATTTGAGGCTTGCTCAGTCAATGGTGCAGCTGCGATAAGCTCAGATACATGTTGATCATCACGTGCCTTTTGATCTGGTACTGGTGCCTCATGCTGATCAGGATCAATTGTCGGCTGCTCATCGTGATGACTCGAAATGGTCGATGGTCCAGCCTGCTCATGATCATGAGTACTATTGGATGCTGCAGGCTGTTGACTGGACGTGGCCGATGGTCAAGCCTGCTCTCCATGATGATTGATGCTTGATGCTAGTGGAGGTTGCTCATCTGGCACGACACAGGGTGAACGATCATCATATGATTCATCGCTGCTCGCAGAATGTCGATCATGTGTTGTGTCTCGACCATGCCTATAATGTGCAACAGTCCTCCTCAACTGCGTAACTAAGGTTGTAGCTCCTATGACATGTTGCATCAGGTTGTACATGTCACATGGCATGCCTCTCCACATATGTAACAGCCTACCATCGGCCTGTATGTCTCTCATAGTAGCGGGCCTGATGCCTGCCTCAACAATTAATGCAGTGAATTGGTCGCCCATCTCCATCCTGTATCTGCTATCAAGCCTACAACGCCTAGCAAAAGGTAGCATTGATGCACCAACATGAGGAGGTCTTTCTGCATCGACATCCTGATGATCCTCGGCAACTGGCATACCCTGATCGTCATTAGGATTCACACCTGGATCATGTGGTGGTGCTGGCATGTCCTCGCCATCAAAAGACCCAATGTCTGAAAAAATATATACAAGTACACAAAAATAGTTAGACAATTTCATTACACAATTTAATAAAAAAAAGTTAAAGAACATGTTAGAATAAATTCAAATAAAACAATAATATTACCTCTATCATCTGGCAGCTCATCATCTGTGAAGACGATGTTGGCACACCCTCGCCAATCCAAACCAGCATAAGGATAGGGGACCATAATGAAGGGATGCTCTTCAACATTAGCTAGCAACTCCAGTGCATCATGTGATATCCTTGCGGAAAAAACAGTCTCGCCCCTCTTGGGCATCATCTGTCCCCACATGTGCATATGTGCCTCGAACATCGGCCTACGAGGTTGCTGATCAAAAGTAGGCCTCGTCTCTGGAAACCTCTCAAAAAATAAACAAAAAATCTCTGAAGCAAAAGGGAAGTTGACCCTCCCTTGTGCATGAGCACGACATCTATCTAAGGTTGTACAGAACTGCCGCAAAAAAATGGCAGACGACCTGACAAGTCGTGGCCCCTGTACTAAAGAATCAACATAATATAGAAGCGAGAAACTAATGCGTTGCCCATCACTGGTGTTGTGTTAAATGGAAAAAATCAAAAGTGAGAGGCACATCACCTCTTAACTACCAAATGCACCAATACGTAACTGACCTCTGGAGACCTAAAAATCTGAAGGAGACAGTATATCGACGCTAATGTATCGATGGGAGTACACCAACTAACTCCCTCCTATATATCCAACTGGAACCTCTAGGAACAAAGGAAAATCCACCCCTCTCCTCGATAGCCATATAATGAAATATATGTCCTCCTCAGTGGGCGCATACCACTGGTTAGGACCAACCCGGAAAGCTTGTCGGCGGGCATTCCACCTGTGGATAAGATGTCTCAAAAACAAACCATGGCCCTTTAGGGAAGTAGCCTCCTCATAGAACTTGAGGAGGCCTACCTTCCTTAGGAGCTCCTGCGTAGCTGTTGTAATAAGGCGAGGGTACGCATCTCTCTCCCTCTCTCGTACCTCCCACAAGCGAACCATGTTATACTTGTCTGCCTGTTTATGTTGTTGTTCCCCCTTTTCTCTCCTTTCACGTCTCTGAATGATTGGCATATTAAATACAATCTTTTTATTAAATGAGACATGTATTTAGGAATATACATACATATATATATATATATATATATATATATATATATATATATATATATATATATATATATATATATTTGGAAAAAAGCGATCGGTGCGCCACAAAAAACGAGGGCATACTGCCCGGTCAGTGCGTCTTTTTTTTTTTTTTTTTTTTCGCACACCGGCGGCGGTGCACCAGAAAATATTCATAGCACCGGCGGTGGTGCACCTAAAAATTTTCAATATATCGTTGACTATGGACGGTGTCAGGAGTGCGGTGCACTGACTAAACTCTACGCCCCGGGGTGTATAGTTCGATCAGTGCACCGAACTCCTCACATCATTACATAGTCAACGGTGCGGTCTTTTACCAGGCTGCACCATTGACCATGTCTAAATGTAGAATGCGGTGCGCTGACAAAAATACCCGCCCTGGAGTGGATATTTAAGTCAACGCACCGCATTGCCGCTATTCCACATGGTCAATAGTGCGGCCGGGTAACCGACCGCACCGCACTTTTTTTTTTTAAGTTTAAAATAACACGGTGCACCTTTCGGTACCACCCCGGAACCGATTCGAAAACTGTTAGCACCAGTTGCGGTGCAACCTGTAAATTTACAGGCAGCATCGCGAACCGGTGTGAGCCGAATGGATCAAGCGCACCGTGTGACAAATTTTTTTTCATTTTAAATGGTTAATTTTAAGGTAATTTGAAATTCTAATCCGCTAAAAGGATTAATTATGGACAAACAAGAAAAATAGTTGTACATTTGGTCGTCGAGGAGGCATATTGGCTGTAGAATTTTCAAAAGAAAATTTGCGCACCGTTTTGCAAAATTGAAGCTAGAGATTGGTGGGCAATGCACAATAGTAGTGTGTGCAATGGGTGTAATGGGAGCATTGATGTCAGGGCGACTCAGACAAGGATAAATTGCACCAGTGCTTGAGAGTTATGGAGCTCTGGAGAACTGAGAAAAGTGAAAAATGCGGTTTTTTTGCCATAATTTTTTGTTTTTTTAATTTAACCCTGTTCCGGTGCGCGTGGTTTTATAGGCACACCGATGCGGTTCCTTAAGACTGGACCAGGCGGTTTCTTTTTTGGCACGGGGTTTAGGACGCACCAGTGTGGAATATTTGTAAAGCACCAGTGCACTACAGTAATAAGATGCACCGGGCGGGTTTGTATGGAGCGCATAGTGTCCGGTGTGCCAATGTTTTGTGTGCACCGGTGCCTTCTCTTGTTTAACGCACTGGTGTGGATTAGGTTGATAAGCGCACCAAAAAAAAAAACATCTGAAAAAACCTCCACCCGCTAACCTCCTCTAGTAACCTCTACTAGAAATAGATGTTTGGGGTATTGTTATAAAGGGTTCCTCAAAAGCATCTGCGAGAGGGTCTTTTCCTTGTAGTGGTTCAAACATAGGGAGGCATCTTTCCCTCATTCATGGATTCAAGAAAAATGATCCATTCGAGGCAAATTCAGTAGGAAAGTGCAAGAGCGGAGCAGAGAAGAGGAAAACAAGTTTTCTTGTAAGCAGGGGGTTTTGGAGAACACATTCAAGAGTGTAGGAATTATATCTCGAGTCCTCGTTACCCAAAGGGTGGAGATGGAATTTCTCAGAAATTCTTGAGGGCTGGGGTAGAGAAATTACTCTTGGAAAGATTCCTAGAAGTTCTAAAAAACTCTCTGTTGTTTATTCTCTTGGATTTTGGTTCTGGAATCCCTGTATTTGGGGTGGAACCATAGTGACTCAGTGCACTGGTTATGCTACAGCTATATTGTGGGAAGAGAGATAGAAGTATCTCTAGTTCCTAGTTCATCAATTGGAAGTATTTGAATCCCAGGAAAAACCCCTTAGACTCTGGAATTTTTCTTGGGGGTGACAGCTGCAACTGAGCTTTGAATGCAATAGTCTATGGTTGGGTGGAGAGTTCTTGTCCCAGAACCAGTTTCCCATGCTTTTAAAATCTAAGTTTTATTTTTATATTTACCTTGTTTATGAATGAATGTATCTTTTATGTTTGAATTATGGCATCAATAACTGAGCAATGGTTTTAATCCTTCTAGTTATGTTTCACTGTGATCTGGCTTGGAACATAGAATCTTTTTTAAATACATTGACATATGTTTTGATTTTCAAAATGTGTGTTGCATTTCTAGCTTGAAATGGTTGACTCTATTGTTGATAACATATAAATAGACATCATACTATGTAATTTCAAAGCATTAAAAGTAAGGATTTAAGGTAACTCATTTCAAAAAATATCATACAAATTCTTTTTTCACAAGTATAATGGTTACATGGAAGACAACATGTGTTGAGAGTTATGTGTGCACTGTGTTGAATTGTGGTTAAAATTCATTCATTGTGTATGCTAGGGGTTTTAACCCTAGTCAATATTAAAGTAAAAGAATCCATAAGTTTACATAAGGGGATTCTTAGCTTGCTGTAATAAGTTCCCTGGTGTTGGGTTTACATTGTTCACTTGACCAGTTTGGTTTAAAAGATCTGCATGCATTCTTGAGCGGGACATGTCCTCATGGGAGGAATTGATTTTCATTATATAGTGGTTCAACCTTCCTAGGTTGGAAGCCACCCTCTATGTGGTATCTCGATGTTGAGATGTGGTGGCATCCCCTTTCCTGAAAGGCTGGCAGCAATTAGGGCATTCGAGGTGTTAGTAAATTGTCCATAAGGTATTATGAGAACATCCTTTTTAATTGGTGAATGCCCTTGAAATCCTTAATAAGCACAACAATGTCGATTATAGGCTCGTTTTAACCCATAGGATGCACCTTAGTGGGTGGGAGGAGAATTGGATTCCCTTCAGGAGTCCACGAGCTCTTAGCAGATGGTGGCCAAAGGGTCACTAGTGCAAACATGTTTGAAATTCCTTGTTCATACATCAATCTTCATGTGGCCCTTCTGGAGCCTCATGAATCCCCTGGAGTTGGGGAAATTAACTCTAACATAAGCTCAGGAGGGTTAGCACTATTTTGTGCCTTAACAAACTACTGTGAGCCATGCAAAGAATTGATATAGATCCATACACCTGCAGAACCATTATAGTTGATCCATTGCAGGATCCATGATATAAAATCAAGGTTTTCACAAAGAAGTATTATGATGAAGTTAGGCAGGGACTCTAAGTTATAGTAACTGGATAAACCTAGTTGATTGATTGGATGGAAAACCTAGCCATGGAAGCTCGAGATTGGTTTCCTATATCTCATCTTATCGCCATTGGTCTAAGGAGAGGTGACGTGGCCCATAGGCTAAATCACATAATTCCAAACAAGTACCATGACTCAGAGGAAATGGAATGACTAGGCACAAGGCCAACCGAGCTTACAACACAAAGAAAGGAAATGCTCCTATTAGCAGGCATGGAGCCCATAATACAACTCAGCTTGACAGTCATATTCCCATAAGTTAAAGGGGGAGGCTTGTAGTGGAGGGACAAGACGACATGGGGTTGGGACATGTTGACCTCCACGTATTACTAGCTGCAACCTCATTTGTCGCAGTGCACAGGGCCACCACTCTAGGATCTAATGGTGGAGGTTTGCCGCACAGGATCAATGACATGAGTGATATATGACACACCCCACCTGTGACGTCAGCAGGGAAGAAGGGAGGGTAGGTGCAATGAATATTGGTCGTAGGATGGGAAGAGATAACAAGGATCATCAAATGGGGATGATAGAACTCAAAGTCAAAATCGTGATTGCGTCGGGTTACCCTCATATTAACAGTCGAGCACTTCAACCTAACGCAATTCAACGTGTGCCATCAATTTCCTTTATCACTTTGTAACCGTTGGATTTCATGGGTAAGTAGTGGGATCCACAAGGCACTATGGTGGGTGTTAATATATATATATATATATATATATATATATATATATATATATATATATGAGAAAATAATAAGAAGAAGAAGGAATAAAGGGGTAAGTTGGGTTTGTTGTAACAATAATTTCCTCAACAAAATGCTTATTTGATGGATAATACTCTTCGGTGCAAGTAGCCTGTACCCCATATACAATAGTAGTGATGAGAGCACAAACTCAAAAAGGATAGTCTTCTTTGACATATTTAACCATTTAGCACCCCAATAGAGGATCCTTTTCCTGAGTTTTTACAGAATGAAGTCCAATATTCCCCATTAGAGTGCCCCCTAAGGAGTATAGATACCAAGATATGTGAATGAACACCACTCATTCACCACTGGGAATCCCAATATTTGGGAAATATCTGCCAATGTAGCTTTTGAAAAATTCCAACTGCCCAATGGAATTTTGGTTTTTTTTTATTAACCCACCTAACAAGTTTAGATAGGAGTCATGAATTTTTTTAAATCAAGATGCGATAAATCCGGAGGCACCCCAAAGCAGGAGGGTGTCACCAACAAATTGAGAATTATTAATCCCTTTGACATTTTGGGCTACGCATAAACTGGGAAAATTTCCTTCTAGCCTGGATACTTCCAAATTTTTACTTAGAATTTCTACCATTATGATATACAAAAGGGGGGGTAGAGGAAACCCTTGCCTCAATCCCCTTGATGCAACAAAGAAAGGAATTGGTCTACCAATTACCAATGGAGCAATCCAAGGGGATCCAATGGATGCCTTATTCCAATTGACAAAATCTTCACAAAAGCCAATTTTTTAAAGATAAGAAAAAGGAAAGAGTGGTTTACCCAATAAAAGGTGTTAGCCATATTCAACTTGATGACCATCCCTACTTCTCCTGCCTCTTTACTAGAATGAGTAGCTTCTTGCACCAAGAAAATTTTGCCTATTATATTCCTTTGTTTCATAAATCCCCCTTGGTTTTCAAAAATAAATAAATAAAGTAGTTTCTTCAATTCGTTGGTTATAATTTTGGCCATAATATTATAAGTTTCATTTCATAAGGAAATAATTTGGAAGCAAGTGAAATTCACATGGTTTGATTCCTTGGGGATGAGAGAAAGAAAAGAATAATTTTTCCCCCTCCCATTTATTTTCCGTGTGAGAACTATTTAGCATCCAAATCAAATCCTTCTTAATTACAAACCAAAAGGCGCAGAAGAAAATAATAGTAAAGTCGTTAAGTCCTAGAGCCTTGTCAGGATCTAATCCTATATGACTTCTTGAACTTCATCTTTGTCTATTTCCTTGACGAGATACATATTGGAGGATTGAGAAACCACCATTGGAATGCCATGCAAGAATTCTTGAGACTGATCCATGAATATTTCCTCGTCAACTTTATAGAGGGACTGAAATTGATTAAATGCTTCTTTCTTAATGTCTTCAAAGGATGTTATGTTCATCCTTCAATCCTGGACTATTTCTTTTACTATGTTCCTTAGATCTCGAACCTTTTTCTGCTTATGGAAGAATGAAGTGTTATGATCCCCTGTTTTCAACCACAAACTTCTTCTTTTGAGTCACCATATTTCTTCTTCTTTCCTTTTACTAAGAATATTTTCCCAGTTAAGTCCCTTTCTTTATTCAAATGCGAATTTTCAATAGGTGCATCATCCATTAATCAATGGTTCTCTTCATTTTTTTTTACCAACTCTTGTCACTTCCTCCTGGGGGCTTGATATGAATACTTTAACCAGTTCATTAATGTTTTTTTCACATTTCTCAATTTTGTTTCCCACACAAACACTAGATAGCCTAATACTAGGATTCTCTAGGCTTTAGTTATCATATCCACGACTCCTTCCTCTTGAATCCAAACTAGATTGTAGTGAAAAGTAATGGTGCCAAAGTTTTCTTGATATTCCAAATTTACGAAGATTAAACGATGGTCGGATTTACTCTAAGATTGTATTGAAGAAGTGCAATCTATCCCCTTTAAAATCTAACTATTATGTATTAAAAACCTATCCAAGCATGTTGAAATGTGATTTTTATCTTCTTCTACGATTTTTCCATGTCTATTTCCCTGATTCTGGAATGATGTCAACCAATTAATCCCATATGGAAATTATATCCTCCATACGGTCTCTAAAAAATTCTTTGACTATACTCCCTGATCTTTTTCGTAAAGCACTTAGGATTTTGTTGAAATCTCCCCCCATGATGCAATTATTGTGCAAATCTCAGTTCTTTATTTGTTCAAGGTAGTCCGAAAACTCCTCTTTATTAACATATATTACTAGGACATAAACATTAATTAAAATTTTCTCTCTTGTGACCTTAGATTCTAGGAGTGCCAAAATCCAAAAATTTAAATTGATTTGAAGTGCATACCTGACCAAAATATGCCTAGATCACTTGTCACTCCTCTAGAACTTTTCACCAATCCTTCATTGTTATTCCAAAAAAGGTCTGACGCTTTGAATACTTCCTACTCTTCAATCTTGGTTTCTTGTAAGAAAGAATCCAAGGTTTTCTTGCCTTATCAAATATTTTGTTGCTAGGGAAGTTTGTGGGACTCCCTAAGCCCCTTATATTCCATAATAATACTTTCATTTGGAAGGATGATTTTGAGAGAGGCCTCCCCCTTCTTTTCCTCCTTTTCCTTTGAGGGCTTCAATTATCAAGGGCCAATTCCTTAACTTCTTATTTTGTTCGAATTCCAATTCTCGCACTAGTTTTTTGAGTGGATGACCTTTTTTCCCAAAACTATCCATTTTTTGACTGCTACTCTCATTAGCCCATACTAGGTTTTGGACCATATTTTGTGTTATAACCCTAGTGGAAAAATATCCTTCCCCAGTTGGTCCTACATTGGGCGATTTGGGCACTACTCCTGCGTTGGGAGATTTGGGGAGGGATTCTTGAGGAGGATCAAATCACGACAGATCTCGAATGGATGGAGGTGGGTCTTCTTCATTATTTTCTCCTTCCTTGTATTCCACGTTCTCTTCTTCGTCTTCATATGCTTCATTGTTCTTATCAGGGTTTGGACCCTCTTACCCTTCTCCCCCTTGATCTCGAAGAGTGTTGAAAGGTTTATTTAAGGAAAAGGCTCCATTGTTGTTACAATTTTTCTAGGATTAAAAATAGATGATTTTCCATGATTTTCCCCTCATATTTCATATGCCACTAATCCATTAGGGGAGAAGATGCATCCGACCTTTTATTGCTCGAAACCTTATTACAATCCCTAGCAAAATTACCATATTCATGGTAACGCCAACATATGAATGGGATTTGCTCATAATCTAGGATTTATTTATGGATTCAATCCCATAGGATCACATTGATCTCAGAGGGTAACCCTTTTTCCAGATCTACTTCCACATTGATATTTGCACAGGAAAATTGAGATCCCTTGAGTTTTGCCTTGTCTAGATATTTGCCAACACTATTTCATATAGCCCTTAGGCAGTCACCACTCCAACATGACAAGGGAAGGTGCGACAACTTTACCCACACCGAGATCATACTTGGGATATCCTCATCATGGTTGCAGTCTAAATTCTACTTGTTTAGGTACACCCCCTAGATACGAACAAGTATGGCCCATTTCTAAATATTACATCTCAATCTTCTTTAATTTCAAACAAAAAGGAATACAATGCAATGTTACCCTTCATCTTCAATCTCCATGTTTTCTCGATCCATGACTCCATAGGTCTCACAGATGGCCACATCCTCATGAATTCATCGGTTAGAGCTCGCTCAAAAAACACAAACAAGATTCTTTGAGCTCCTAGAGGGAGAGCCACATTACAAATCTCTTCATTCTTCGTGATGAACTTGGACTATGTATCTGAGAGCCAAGCCCTCTTTGGAAGAGAGGATACCAAAGGTTGAAAGGAAACTGGCTCATCTACATATGAAGTTGGAGGGGGAGGGGGAGGGTCCCCCTCCAAGCTCGCCATCACAAAGAGAACCTATGCCCTTATACATTTGACGAGAGAACCGCAGAACAAAAGTTAAAATAATACTAATACTTTTAAATTTTTATTATTAATTTCATTCATACTTGTTACCATGTTTATTAGGCCAAATAAAATCTTTGTAAAACAATATTTTTTATTCGTTTAATTTATTTTTAAAAAAAAACCTATTGTTATGTGTGTGTGTGCATGCCAAATTTCGTGTATGGTAAATTGGGTACACAATCGACCATGATTACGAGGCCTTGCCCCAAGGGAATTGAGGTGAGTCAAACCCATGATTGGTAATAGCTAACAACAATATCAAAGAAGTTCATGTCTAGATCTAGATCACTTCAGCTAACCCTTGGGGATTCATACACACACACACACACACACATAGTCAAGTTCATGTCGTTAAATCACATTGCTAATTGGATGTCACATGATCGATTCTCCTTGACGCTCGTGGGGTTAGGATCTACAAATGATTCGACAGGATGAGATCCCTTCAGGTGGATCTTCCCAAATAGTTTCCATGGTCGTAGCAGTCATCGATCTCCGATGTCTATAATGTGTGTTTCATAGACATCGGAGATCGACGACTATTTCATCAATGGAAATTATCTAGAAAGATCCACCTGAAGGGATCACATCCTGTTGGCTCATTAGCATAACCTGACCATAAGAGCATTGAGGATAATTGATCCCATGACATCCAATATATATAACATAATATGTATGTATATATGTATATGTAATAGCAATAATAATAACCTTATATATATATATATATATATATATATATATATTAGATAAACTTAGATTTAGTTTGGGAAAATATTATTATGCCCTCCTCCCGGTTTCAGTTCAGAGTGTATTTATTTATGCTCATAATACGTTTATCTTCTATTAAGTCGTTGATCGCTATTTTCTACAAGTCCCTTGAGGACTGTATATTTTTCATATGGAATATAAAGATGTCTTTTCAAGGAATATATATATATATATATATATATATATATATATATATATATATATATATATTGAGTACCATTGCAAAAGTGTGTCACAATAGTAAAACCAATATGTTTTGTTATTTCATTGACTTTAAAAATGATTTTGACACAAGACTGGGAATGAATTTTTAGAAAGGTTGGAAGAGCTAAAATTTCCTTCTAAGTTGAGAGCCATTGCAACAAAGTTGTCAGAGAACTTTATTGCCAAGTTTAGAAACACATATGGATGATCGAAATAAATTAGCTATAATATAGGAGCAAAGCAAGAATGTCCCCTGTCCCCTACCATTTTTATTATATACATTAACAAGCTAAAATATTACTTGAAAAAAGTGAGTTGTCTTAGCCTACTTCTTGTTAGTGTAATCATCATTATTCTTCTATAATTGAGATAGAAGAAAGTAGGAAATGATCCCTTCAAATGGATCTTCTTGGTATAAATATTTTGTGGACATAGCAATCACCTATCTCATAAACCACTAAAAAACAAAAAAGTCAAACAAAATCAAATTTTACTAACTATACTAAAACTATATATATATGTATATAATTATTAACATTAAAAATAAATCATAAAAACATAAATATAAATATATTGTTTAAATATTTTTTTTTCTTTTCAAAATGTAAACATTTAATTAAAAAACATAAATTTACATTTTGTTAGATTTAAATAAAATTGCAACTTCAATGAAGTGAGACCGCAGTTTTAAAATTCCACGAAAATAAAATCCTACTGCTTTGCTTGTTCAAAATAATAATATTTAAAATCCCATAATAATACTTAAATATTATCAATAACGTGTACCAGAGCTTTTCGATCATAACGTACGTACTAAGAATATGCAGTATTTCTTGGATTATTTAATACTGCAGTCAAAGTAGGTACGGAATATGACGTAATATTATCCCACAAAATTGATTAACAACGACATTTCTACTCTTGTTTTTATCAAAACCCTTTTTTAATTAAATTTTTCCATCATTCCTTTGATGATCTAGTTGTTTCAAATAACAATTGAGTTAAAACATAAAAAAATTAATGAAATATCCCATAACCTTAAAACTAATTTTTAAAGCATATTTTATAAATGATTGTAAAGTCAACATATTTTTTTAAATTAAAATTTTCCATCATTCCTTTGATGATTCAGTTGTTTTATGTAACAATTGAGAATTAAAAAATAATAATTTAATGAAATGTACTATAAACTTACAACTAATTTTTAAAGCACATTTTATAAATTATAGTAAAGTTAACATAATTTATACAATTATATTCCCTATGACAAGATGATTAGTTGTGACTTCGTGAATAACAATATATATCATGTATGTTGTTAGCCCTTCATAATTTTTTTAAAATTGAAATTACGAGGTTTTAATGTATGAGGTTAAATGCAAAGCATTACAAGATATGCTATGATTTGACTTCTTTTCAATAATGATTAAATGACATTGATATTTGATATTTAGTAGATATTTATTATTTTTTAAAATTGTTTTTAATTTTAAAATATAATTAAAAAATTAATTTTCATATTAGATTAATATTTTTTATTTAATTATATTTTTTATTATATATTAATAAATTAAAATTATATTATTTTATATTAAATAAATATATCAACAAATTATATCTAATTTAATTTTATATTAATTTAAATTTTTTGTAAGACAAAATATTTAACCCATTTTATTTATTTATATATAATGCTAGATTCTTCCAAAATGGATAAATTAGGAAGATGCAACCAAACTCCTTATGGTAATGTTACTAAAAAGATACATGAATCATTTTGCAAATTTGTTTAAATATAACATGCTATCATCTTATTGGAAAGATGTTTGAAATTTGGTCTCTGGAAAATACTATTTATTTCAAAGTTTATATATATATAATTAATTTTTATAAACTAATAATATAGTAAATATATTAGTTTTAGAATTATTTTATTATTAATATTATTAAATAAAAATATAAAATTAAAGATTAATAATATTTATTTAAAATTGTAATAATTAATTTATTAATAATATTAATAAATAAAATATATAAAGAAAAGATTAATAATATTTATTTAGACTTTTAGAAGTTGAATCCATTAGGTTGTTAGGATGGTTAAAGGGTTGAAATCTATAATCAATAATAATAATAATAATTGTGTCCAAATTTTTAGTAATATTATTTATTATTTTTATTATGTTTTTATTAAAGTGATGATTAATATTATTGAAATGTTCAATAATTCACGAGATATGGAGTTTCATGAGCTATTGTTAAGGTCCAAAGAGGTGAAGAGAAAGACTTTTTGAGAAAGGTTTGTGCGAGTTGTTATTTATCCAATTAGAGATTATAGATATTTCAAGGAAAAAGATATTTTTAATAGTAATAGAGGTACAAGATTTAGACTTCTAGTCCTTCAAGAAAGTATTTTGCGTTGGCTTCTTCTTTGCAAAGAGAAATGATCTCTTACTCAAATTCTTCTTTTGAAACTTGTAAAAGTGACCCCTTTACTATTAAATAATAAAGTACATCACATTTCCTTACATCTCTGCCACATTTGACATTGATAAAGACCTTTCCTTGAACCTCTAAGCTCACAAAGGATGCAACCATTGCTATAACAATGATAATACTCAATGACACCTTTCAATCCTTAAAAAATAAACCAATTGACACTTAGAACCCATATAGGACTGAAAACAAACAAAGCTTATGGTTGGGATTTGTGTAAATGATGTCATTGAGGTGGACCCCCTAGGAATTATCCCTCTCATGAGGTTTCGTTCAATATGAAGAAGGATAATTTTTAATTCACGAATGGTCCAATTAATCCCAAACACATGACCCATGACCATTATGGTATCTTTCTTGAGGGCAAAGACTAACTATTCAATGTTTTTGTCTTTTATGTTGGAATTCAATAACACAATTCTTAGTGAGATCACTATGTTTTTTTGCTTGAAATGCATGCATTAATGCATAAATAGATTTGGAACTTTGAAAAAAGCTTAGGACACTTATTTTTTATAGATTTAACAATTCAAATATGTCATTCCAACCATTTTTGACTGGATTTGGAGTAAAGCTAATCAAAGAATATGCTTGAAAAAGGGAAAAATCATAAAACATTTAGACTATGTTGTTCTTTAGAGAAAATATGAGGATACATTTAGCTGAGAATTGGGGGTGGAGGGGAGCAGTGGGGAGGATTGATGGGGCCATTTCAAACTCCTTTTCATCACCTTTGAGACTTGATAAGTCCAGTAAAATGTGACACAAAAGGTGTACTTAACATGTGTTAATCATTAGACCCACTTAAACTATACTAATCAATTCACAAGCACGCCTCCTAAATTGATAGCAAATGATATCCACCCTTCTACACAACACTGAGTGTCGTAACAAGTGATGTAGAGGATGTTGGATTTGAAAGTATTTTAAATCTAATGACCTATACACCATGCTGGACATTGGATAAACCAACACTCCCCGTGTGTTTCGTGACATGTGCTTAACCGCCTCTCATGGATCTGTTAACTCTGACAATGCATCTGTTTACTAATACATGTGGGTTTTGGTGTAATGGAAATTGTAATTCCAACAAGTTGTATCGGAGCTAAAGTTCTCGAGTTTGAATCACACATGTCTTATGTTGCGGGGAGATTGTTGGACATTGGATAAACCAACGCTCCCCTTGTCTTTCGTGGCATGTGCTCAACCACCTCTCGTGGATTCGTTAACTCTCGCGATGCGTCCATTTTCTAACACTTACAGGTTTTGGTGTAATGACAAACGTGATTCTTGTTAGCCATCAGTAATAATTTGTCAGAGAAAATGGTGGCTAAAAATAAGTCCTAAGCCTTCAAGAGATTGTTTTAATGCAAAACTTCTCATTCTTGAAGTCTTTTTGTGCTGCTTAAACTCATCAAGTAATCTTCACTGTTGTTCATTAAGAAAACCCACCAAGAAGCCATGCTGATATCCAAAATACTATTTTTTAGACCTTTCTCCATCATTATCTAAACCTATTTTTCACTCATTTTTCAGTCCACATTCATCCTATATTTGATTCTGAAAAATCCCCTTTTCTCTTTATTCTTTCCTCATTATCCAAAGGAAACCTCCAAAAAATTCCTTTTAAAAACTCACAAAAAATCCCTCTTTATTGTTTAAAAACTACCATTTCGTTTATCAGAACCCCAAAAAACCCTTAAAAACCCCTCTTTCTGCCTAAGAAACACCCTTTTATATAGACATAGGCTTTAGCCCCTGAGGGCTTAAGATCTTTGACCCTTCTCCTCCATGTGTCTAAGCACTATGACCAAAGCGCCCAAAACACATCGCATCGGCTTTCCTCTATAGGCCTACTTTTTCCTTCAAAAATCTCTCCTCCCAATGCGATAAGCCCCCTTCTCCTTAGCCCCTGGTCACCACTCCCCTCCACATGACCATTACCCCATGCTAAGTACCTGACCCCTTGAGCCCCCACCTTTCCCTTCCTCCCTTTTCCTCTTTTCCCCTTATCCCCGCCTTATCACATTACGAAGTAATCCCAACCGTTGATCTTTAAAGATCAACGGCTATCGCGCCTCTTTTCTTACCTTTCCTCCGTCCCAATCCTACCATTCATTCACCCTGGCAAATGAATCTCCTCCGTCGATCTATGTGATCTGACGGTCTTCATTAAACCCGACACTCAATCTCGTCAACGGGCCTACCATCCACTATGTGAAGGACCCATCCTATCACACCCTGACACCTGTCCCCCACTACGGTCTCCGCCCAAGCAACTCTTTCATTGCACCAGATCCGCACCGTCAGATCTCATCCCCCTCATCCAACAATTGTGGTGGCATATCGCGCAAATTTTGCGCCTGTATTTTAACACTCCAAAGTCATGCGATACCGGTGGTATCGAAAAATCCACGCAGCACGACCTCACTGGATCACGTTCCCTCCGAGCTAAACTGCTTACCACTCCAACATCGTGCGAAAACCACCCATGGTATTTCCAAACCCGCTCTTGCCCAATTTCACGCCAAAATCCATTTTAAACCATTTTTTTGCTTCTCCACCATAGAAATCCTTCCTCCGCCTACATCTCTGCTTCCACCCATGCTCATCCGCTTCCACATCAGCCTCTGTAAGCAGTTTTCCGGCCCGCAGGGTTTTTATAACATGTTTCGTTATTTTTGAAGGTTTTTATCATGGTTTTTGGAGCAGAAACCTTGTCCTCGACTCGCAAAGGAACAGAGCCAGAGTCTTCCATGATTGAAGACCAAAACACGAAGAAAAGGAGTTGCAAGGTTTCATTTTACGGTTAATCAGTGCTATATGAGCACTGTTTATACTATTAAACCCTCAGTGCACCCAAAGGAAACCCTGCACACTACAAAAAAAAGAAAATCAGTAAAGTAAACCAAAGGAACAAAGAGTTAAAGGATTAAAGGTTTAATCTAACAGCTTGAAGGTTTATACATAGTGTCAGGAATTGAAATATCAAAAAGCCGAGGATTAAGAATTTTAAACCTACAGTTAAGGAAGGTAGACAAAGGGAAAAGGCAGATGACAAAGCTCATAACATTAAACACAGTCAACAAAATCACAATTGAAGACCGAAGCAGGATGAAAAGGCATAATCAGTCTTAAAATATAATCAGGGATTAAGCAGTGTTTAAAGCCACCAAATCATCATAAAATCAGTGAAGGAGCCTCCGAATGCCACATCATTGAGGCTATAACTCTTCAACTGCCACCTGGGGACTTATTTCATTAAAAGAGTGCATATTCATTAAATAGTTAGGGATATTTTTAAAAGGCAGCTCAACATTAACTGCCAACCTACCAACAAAAACCCTCAAAGTCAACAAAAGCAACTAAAGGTGATGAAACTCAATGTAAAATTGATTCAAATAGAGATGGGCATTCGAAATCTTCTCTCTTAGGCCTTTCAAAGGTCAATAAGCCATTACTCTGTATTAATTGAACAAATGAACCCTTCTTACACTCCACCTCCTCACTCTTCTATAAATACTTCTGTAGAAGACAATATAGGGGTTGGTCTCTGGATATCTGTTGTATGTAAATAGCTTTTGAAGCTGTTGTAGCTCTGTTAGAAATTGAAGAATACATAAGCTGAGATGAGAAGTTTGTAGCTGTAGAGCCCCACTGGACTTGAAGATTGTAACTGGTTTGAACATCAAATACAAATAGCTGATTTATGGGATCCTGGTCTATGTCAATGGTGATGTGTTTCTCACTGTAATTGTCATTTTTATTTATGTTTTCATTCTGTCCACTATTCTCTGATAAAGAACAACAAATATAGATTAGGATTTACTTCTGAAGTACCATATATCTCACTAATAAATCTTTATCCTTTATGTTTTCTGCTGATTGTTAATTTGAAGGTAATTCAATAGAGTATAACCAGTGAAGTGTTGGTAGGCCCATATTTCCTGAGTACAACTTGAGATTTTGTCTTTAAATGTTCTTGATAAGTTTGCTAAGTAAAGATGAGCTAGAGAAGTTTATGGTTATCCCTGTCCTCTGGTTTATCTCCAACAATTGCTTTGAAAATTTCCCTTAAGAGTATGTTGAAAGCAAGCTAGTTTAAAAGTACTTACCTGATCTTAGACTACTTTTTATGTTATCATGAATGTTTTCCTTTGAGAATATGATGAAAGCAGGCTAAGTTAAAAGTCTTTACTTGATCTTAATTTGTTCTCTATTTTTAAATGTTTTTCCTTGAAAGTATATCAAAAGTAGGCTAGTTTAAAAGTACTTACCTGATCTTAGGTTACTTTTGTGTTTTTCCTCAAGAGTATGTTGAAGGCAGACTAGTTTAAAAGTACTTACTTGATCTTAAACTGTTCTTTGTTTCTTCATGTGTTTTACTTCTTTCACTTCATTTCTTACTGTTTCATTCCATAAAATCAACTTAAAGAGATCCTTTGATATAGATGACTTGCCCCATGGACCACTCTTGAACCTTGCTGATTCAATTAAACCCTCTTATGACTCCATAGCCCAATGGATTGATGTTGTTCCTTGCTTGTCTGATCAGCTGAACCATTCCTTCATTTACTTACACCTTCACCCTTCATACAAACTTCCTTCATCTTCATGTTATCTTGCCCAACCAAAACAAAACAAGCAACCTTGTTCTTCATAACTAGCCTAAAATCATACTTAAAGCCTTAAAGATCATATCTTTGAACACATATATAGAGAGATCCCTCTCTGAATCTAGGATGGCTAGATCCTCAGATTCCAAAGTGGTTTTTATGTAGGCTCTATAGCGTTTGTACTTGCCAATCTTGCAAACTACGAAGACCTAACATACTGGCGACCATATTGGGGAGCTTCTGAGTAAAATACTTAAAACTAAACACTTAGTATTCAGTGCAGTATAAGTAGCTTTCTTAAAGCACTACCAAGCATGTTGGTAATCATGATAGGACTTTTCTGAATCAGTGGTAATCTAAGTTTTCTTAGGATTCTAACAGACCCTTGTCAAACCTTGAAGAGATCAACTAGCTAAGCCACAAGAGTAAACTTTGCTTGTCTCTTCACCGTAGCTAAGTGTTGAAACATATATAGGACACTCTCATAACTCACAAGACTATAAAAAACTCAGATAACCCAAAAAACATTTCAAATTGGTATTCAAACCTATTAGTGGTGGTGGACCATAAAACATTTTACCTTCTAAAAAGCTAAAAATTTCCACCTGGTGACTCCACAATCCTGAATAGACCTAAAGACTCCACTGGGAAACCCATTTGTATCATAACATCATATAAAGTCAGTTAAGAAAACTTTGAGGATTAAGTTTTCTTGTTAAAGATCAGTTAGCCTACTAAAGATTGTCATACTTGGTTAAACTTTTCTTATTGGGTCTGAAAACATAATATAGTGGCTTCTAGAAGGATTAATTCTAGAGCCTATCCTGACCCAAATCCTCCTGAGATAGTTGATAATCCAGAAAGTATACTTAGGAAGTCTCCTAAGTCTAAAACTTCAATTGTTGTCAGACCAATCCATAGAGCTATTTCTGTTCCCGAAATGCTTACAGCTCTACAAGATTTACAAGTTGACTTAAGAAACCCATTCAGGTCTAGGTCACTTGATGATATTTATCAGATAGACTTTGAACCTTCACACTGACCCCAACATAGTGGTGAGAAAACTGTTAGTAGAGAAACTACCTCACCTGATTTACATTTCCTTCATAATTTTGGTTTCTCTCATCCAAGATCTGCTCAACAATCTCTTGTTGGTCCATCCACTTCTATTTTCCATACACCCACTGTTCAAATCACTCCATTTCACCAACCCCCTCCTATCTTACATCCTCCACCTATAAATCCCCCATTTTTTCCACAACCTCCTATCATGGCAACATGGTATGCCCCTCTAGTCCTTCCTTTACCTTTAGTCAATCTGCCATAGGACTATCAGTCCAAGATTCCATTATATGATGCAAGTGGAGCTACTACTGCTTCACAACATGTGGACAAAATGAATGACTATTTTGACAGAAATGAGATTGATGATGAAACTGTCAAGCTTAGATTGTTTGCTCAGATTTTAGGGGGAGAAGCAAGAAAATGGTTCAAAATCTTAACCCCTAATAGTATTAATCACCTCCAAACTCTCCATCAGTCATTCCTAAACAAATGGGGAATCAGAAAAATCCCTCTCCAAATACTTTCAGACAACAACAACCTCAAAATAAACGTTGGGGAAAGTGTTCAAAATTATTGCACTAGGTTCAATAGTGTTTATAATGCCCTACCCCCAGAATTGAAACCTCCACAAGGCTCAGCTTTGGCCAAATTTCTTGAAGGATTTAATCCTGAAATGGAATATCAGCTAAGAGAAAGAGATCCCTTGACTTTGGAAGACATGCAGAAGGGAGCTCTTGTTGTGGAAGTTAATATGATTGAGAAAAGAGCGAGGATGAGGAATCAAAAGAAAGTATCATTTAGGGAGGAAACTACACCTTCCACATCTAGCTCAAAAATGGAAAGAATGATGAAGAAGATGAGCATACTTGAGAAAGCACAATCTAGGGAAAATAAATCAGATCCCCAAAACAGAAATCAATCTCAAAATCAGAATCATAACTTTAGGAGAAACCAACCTCAAAAGAGACAAAGAGAGGATGATCAGAAAATCAGACCTCCTTTCCAAGAAAATTATGTTAATGAGGATGAAGTGACAAATGAACCAACAGAGGATGACAACATGAACATGCTGGGAGTAAGCAATGAGGATTCTGATTTCCTCTATGAAAGAAAACAAGGTCTATATACACCTTATGATGACAGAAGACCACAAATTGATTATTATGAACAATACTCTGAAAATGCCATCATAGGGTCACCTAAACAATATGACCTCAGAAATAAAATGAATCAAGAAACTCCCAGGAGAAAAACCTCTTATAAATCTGCCAAAAATAGCCCTGAAAATGTTTCCAAAAAGACAATTGAAACTCACAAAACAGTGGCTGTGAATTCTGATTAAAACAAAGGGAAAAACACCCAAGCTAATGAACAACAGGGTGTTAATCTTAGTAGCACTAGCACTTCAGCTAATGCTCCTGAAAAATTATTTTAACAGTTGTAAGTAATACAAATCAGCAAACTTATTTTGCTGATGAGTCAGTGAACAAGAAGGCTGAATCAAACACTTTAAAAAATCAAGTTCTTTTCAGCCTAGAGAATGAAATATCCAAAATCAAAATCTTTGTCCCACTCACTGAACTAGTCACTCAAAATGTATATAGAGGTCAGATTTTGAAAACTTTGAACATACAAAATGTTCATGACACAGTTAACTTAAATGATGATACCCCAAAGCTCATTTTTGGACCAAAAATTGAAGGAAAATTTCAAGAAGGAACCACCCCTCCATTCTACATCAGCGTAAACATCCATGATAACATTTTGCACAATGCCATGCTTGATTCAGGAGCATCACACAACCTCATGCCCAAGGTGATTATGGAAAGACTAGGCTTAGAGGTAACTAGACCCTATAAAGATTTATATTCCTTTGATTCAAGTAGGGTAAGATGCCTAGGCCTAATAAAGGATCTGTGTATTAACTTAGCCCAAATACCAGCCAAGAGTTTAGTAATGGACATTGTAGTGGCTGATATACCCCCCAAATATGGCATGCTTCTTTCAAGGTCGTGGGGTGCTAAGTTACAAGGCACGATGTAGATGGATATGACTTATGCCACCATTCATGTCTTCATTCAACCGAGAATACTTTATAGGGAAACACACATGAAATATATGGTGAGTAGCCAAGAAAGACCAGAGAATTCTCCTCTCTATTCCATCCACACTGACCTTGACTCTTTCATTCTTTTTAATGATGATATTCCCAAAGAGAAAGAGCTAATCAATGAAAAAACATCAAATGCGGTGATCACTTCACTTTCAAACATTGTTACAATCATGGATAGAGAGGAAAACAAAGAGGAAATTAAAAAAAAGTTTGCTGATTCAGAAATTTACAGAAAACAGAGTAAAGGTCTTGAGGTCCAGAATAGTCATAAGCATGATGCAGATCATGAGAATTAAGGAGTAAAACCTCAAAACATTGAAAACTTTGAGGAACAAAACACAGAAAAACGTAGTGCAGACCCTTATATAGAACATAATGATAAAGAAAACAGAGAGGACAACAAATAAATAAATCACAAATCTGAAAACATTCCTCTTTGGAGCATGAATTTTGATGGGTCTTGCACTAAAAATGATGTAGGAGCAGGCATATGGATACACAACACTGAAAAAAATCATGCTGAGGGGAATTCCTATAGATTAAATTTTCAATGTACAAACAACATATTTGAGTACGAAACTCTCCTTTTAGGCCTGCATTTATTGAAGAAATTAGGGGCCAAAAGGATAAAATTTCATGGAGATTCAGAGTTGATTTTTAAGCCAGTGAATGGGAAATATAGTGCCAAACATCCTAGACTTAGAGCCTATAGAGATGATGTCATGGACTTGTTAAAAACATTTGAGGAATTTCAACTTATCTTTGTCCCAAGAAACCAAAATGTCCTTGCCAATGGTTTAGCCTTTGCTGCTAGAACTTGTCTTACACCTTATGAAACCAAGCAATGCACCACCCAAGTCAAATTTAGACCAGCTGTCCCAGAAAATGAAAAATACTGGAAAGTTTTTGAGGGAGATAAACAAATAGAAGACTTCCTACAATCCAAAAATGAATTTGAGACATCAAACTCAGATTCAGATTATGATAAAGACTGTCCTATTGAATAAAACCCACTTGCTAAAGAAGAAAAGTCTCCAAAAATTGTTGAAATAAATCTGTTAACAAGTCATCCCAAACAAATAACAGAAACTAGCACAGTTTTAGAAGATGAAGACTTAGAGGTGCTACAATCTGAAAACCAAAGCTCGCCAAAAGTGTTGGTCCCTTTAGAGGAATTATTTGACTTGAATGATGCTGCTAAGAAGCCAAAACTGGAACCCATAGAAACTGAAGTGGAAGAATGCAACATAGGCAGTAAGGAAAAGCCCAAAATGATTAAATTGTCCAAAACACTGCCAACTCACATTAAACTGAAATATATTGAGTTGTTTAAAGAATTTTATGATGTGTTTGCTTGGAGTTATGAAGATCTGAAATCATATGATACATAAATAATTCAGCATAAGATACCCCTCAAAGAAAACTAGAAACCTTTTAAACAAAAATCGCGCAGAATCAACCATGTTCAATTACCTCTGGTAGAGAAAGAAATTATAAAAATGTATGATGCTGGAATTATAGTCCCTGTTAGATACTCAGAGTGGGTGTCGAATCTTGTATCAGTTAGAAAGAAAACATGAGAAATAAGGCTTTGCATTGATTTTAGAAACTTAAACAAAGCCTCATTAAATGACAATTATCCCTTACCCAAGATGGATCATATCTTACAAAGGGTAGTTGGTTCTAGAAGAAGTTTTTTGTTAGATGGCTTCTCAGGTTACAATCAAATTTTGGTACATCCTGATGATCAACTTAAAACAGCCTTTACTACACCTTGGGGTACTTTCATGTATTTGAAAATGCCTTTTGGTTTGATGAATGCTAGTGCCACATTTCAGAGATCCATGGATATTTCATTTTCAGAAGAAATAGGTTACTTCATTGTGATTTACCTTGATGATATAACTGTTCATTCTAAAACAGATGAAGAACACCTTGTTAGTGTCGGTATCTTCATCCCTTCGTCAGTGATCAAAATTTTCTTGTTGCATTGCATATTAGGTGTCTCACTCAGTCAGCTGGATTCTATTAGAAGCATGGACCATCTGACAGTAGTGGCTTGTTGTTGATTTTTCCCTCATGTCCTTTACCTGCTGGCCCATTTCCATTCATTAAGATCATTTGCAGTCACTTTTTGTCTTATAGTTTGCAAGAGTCATATTTTAGGGTTTCAATTTCATTAGGTCTAGGGTTTTGTCAGAAAGGTCTTCAAAATGTCCAATAATGGTCAACAGGTGCATGAGGAGGTTGAATAAAGTTCCAGTACTAAATAAATTTCATCATCATATGCTCAGAAAATGTATTTTTCCTCAAAACCCTGTTTTGAGGAAAAACAAAGTATTTTAGGTTTTTATGTATAAATTGATGTAATTTCAGTTCTCTCATATGTAAATAACATCAATGACAACCCCGGTCACCTTTCCAGGCTTCAGCAGCTCCATCCCCTGCAAGGCAAACAAAAATCAAGTCTTTCAGTTCATCGAAGGCACAAATAAGGTAAACTGCCCAAAAAACAGAGTTGAAAAAAAGCTTATTTGCATTCATAAGAGAAAGATTGAACAAGAGAAAGTCGTGTTGGAAAAAAGGAGCAAGTTTGAATGAAAACTGGGCAAAATTAAAATGCGTGGCGCATATAAGTGGTGCGGCGCATTGGAGCGCCCTCCACAGTGTAAAAAATACACTGGCACGACGAATATGACAGGCGCGGTGCGTTGGATTTGTGGCACGGCGCATAGAGCTGCAAGCTCGTTTTCACCTATAAAATTTCTCAAATGTCAAAATTTGCTCAATCTTATGGTGTGCAAGAAAGTCAAGCCTTTTTCCATTGCTAGTGAAATATTTTTTCTTAAAGCCTAGGATTTGTATTTGTTTTTTTGCTACAAAGTCCGCTCCCTTACTCTCTCACTCTTCCATTTATTTTCCAGTTTCATCCAC
>CM076582.1:1148021177-1148168940 GCA_034641835.2 Pinus albicaulis
TAGCTGTATGTTTAGCATGAGCTTTGATTCTTTTCTCATAAGTTTCCAAGTCTACTATTTGATCCTCTGTGAGCATGGGACTTGGCAAATCACTGTCCAGCAGAGCTTGAAATTTTTCTCTGAAAACGTTGATGTCGACCAAAATATCATTAGACTTTCTTTCTAGATTTTGCATGAAAGTTCTTTTTGTAAAAATTCTCTTTGCCTCCAAAACTACACCTGTTCTGTCATCAATTCCTAGCAATGCTAGCTGGTGTTTTGTTCTTGAATTCAAAAACTGAATGAGCTGCTGGGCTAGCTCTGGCTTGCCTCTTAATTCATGTCTAGTTTTGTTTATTTCCTCCTGGGCTATCTTGACTAACTCATTCTGTTCAAAAATAGATTGAATGGAAGGCCAAATATCTCTTATTAAATTAATGATGTTGTCCCAAAGAATATCATTTATTTCATTCAGAGGCTTTTCCAGTGTAAGATATTTTTGCAAAGCCTCAACCAATTTTTCCAACCTTTTTATTTCTCTGAGGTTGTCAGCTACTGTCTTTTTTGATGTGTCATATTTTCCCTCCAATTTTGTTAATTGTAATTTTACTTCTTGGAGTTCTGTGACCTTTAGCTGCAAACTCTCCATTTGTTTAATCAAATCATCAGAATTCAAATTAGAAATATTCACCCGAGATGATTGTTCCTGTTGTCCTGTAGTACCTGCTGCTGAAGCCTGTTTGAGAATTTCCTGTTCCTGCAATGCCTTTTCCAGCTCCTTCTCGGTTTCATTTAGTCGCTATGTCAAGTTTAAGAGCAACTCCATCATTTCTTCTTGTGAATTTCCTTTTATTATTTCCTGTGTCTGGGGGTGCCTTGAGGCTGGTATTTTCAACTGTTTTCTCAGTGCAGCTATATCATCCTCTTTCTTTTTTATCAGTGCCTCAATACCTTTAGTGTCTTTGGGATTGTGTCCCAAACCAATAATGATCTCTTCAAGAGACTTTATTCTATTGTCCTTGGCCTGTGAGGAGGCCCTTTCAATTTTCAATGTTGTAGCAGTATTATTCAAGGAATCTTGTAGTGTTAAAGCCGCCATGGCTTTGTTGGTGAGAGTGGAATAAACCATTTCCCCTGTTTGTCTATGAAGCTCTATCTGATCCAAGGGATGGATATCCTTTGCTAACACTTCAAAATTGGTTCTGATGTAATCTGTTGCTGAAGTTGGCTTTGGCACTTTAGCTTTGAAGTGGCTCATTTGCATTTTACCTTGTGAAAGATCAAATGCTGACATCAACCTTTGCTGATTGAGAGGAGCCATCTTCATATACTGATCATAGACCTTCATTTTTAATGGTTCATTCCTTGTTTTGATATCAATGAAGGTTTTCTTTATGTCTCCAGTACCTGTCTTGGGCGGTCTGAAAGAAGATACTTCAGTGCTCAGTTGCTTTTGTATCCCTTTCTGGCTCATATTTGTTTCACTTGCTGTACCTGTTTGCTGACTATCTTCCCTGCCATCATCAAATATTTCATCTATGATCTCTACATCTGGAGGTAGATCAGACTTGTGTTTTTTAGCTTGATAGACTTGTGGGGCTCCTTTTGAAGGTGTGGTATCTGGAGCTAGCCTCTTTTTCCCTATTTCCACATTCAGTGGAGTTTGCATCTGTGGAACTTGGATTTGCTTTGCTGGTGTAGGAGAAGCTTGAGATGGTTCTGGTGCTTTGGAACTCTGTGATTTTCCTGCCATGACTAAGGTTTCAATGACCTGAACTATAGGTTCTTTTCCTTTACCTTTAGGCTCTGCTGCTACTGATGGGCTGTCTTCCTGTAGAGCTTGTTGTAGAGTGGCTGTTGAAGATGTGCCAATATAGGGTACCTGCATTTGATCATATGTTTCTAGGTCAAATTTCTTCTCAGCATCTTTCATAAGTTTATTCAATTTGTCAACTCCACTTCCCTCTTCAACAAGTGTTCCTTTAACCCATTCATCTTGATTTGCATACTGTTCTATGTCAGGAATTCTGTGATGTATATAAGGAGATGACTTATTTTTTTAACCTTCTTTCACAAATGAAACCAAAGGGGTCATAAGGGACCCAACGGAAAGATGTCTGGAATTTTCTCTCTAATATAAGCTCTGCATCTCTCTCAGCTTCTCTAGAATTGCAAATGAAAGGACCTAACTGGCTTTTGATCCTTAACTGTGCTTTCTTCTTTACATTGCAGAAATGGATTACATCTGAGTTATTCATCTGTCTAAAGTATTCCAAAGCAAATATTCTCATTGGTACATATCTGGGTAACTTGAATGGATGTAATTCACATCCATAAATCCTGATGACTGTATGGTTTTGGTACAAGTACCAATCCCCAACTTTGTAACTCTTTGACAATTGCAGGGTCTTTCTTATCTCAGTACTAAGCCTGGGGGGAGAAACTCCTGTTAACAAGGTTGTAGCAGGATGTACAAATTGATCAATGAATTATGAATAAGAGTAGGGAGAATCAGAGGACAAATGAATGATGGGGGACCAAAAAATAACAGACCTGGGATTACCTTTAGCATCAAGTTTCTGAACAGGGAAAGGGAATTTGTCTGAGTGATACAAAATTATGAGGTGATAGATAACTGAGGAGTACTTGAACACTTTTTCATCATCTAGCCTTAAAAATTGATCATGGATTTTGTTGGCAATGAAGGAAGCATAGTCATACTTAATCTGAGGAGGCTGTCCAGGGGTGAAGATAGATAGCAAAGCCAGAGTTATCTCGTCAACATACTCACTGGTATTGAATCCTAAGACAAAGGATATTACATTCACAATAAGCCTTCCCAAATGATTGAAAAAATAAAAACCATAGGGGGAAGTCCCTTTTGGCTGATGCTCAGGTAACATGAAGTACTGACACATTGCTTTCAATTTTTCTGGAGTTAACAGTCTGGTTTTCTCAATTAGCCCTTCCATGGATAGAGGTGCTAATTCTTGTTCTGGCTCAAATTGTAACATAGCATTGATAGCCCGAGGTGTTATAGGGAACAAAACACTTTGATCAGGAGCTAATACAGCTCTTTGTATGGGATCATAATTTGCATGACAATAATGAATGATTTCAGGGAAAACGTGAACTGTAGGAATGAAAAACCTTGGGAGATTGGATTCCCACAACCCTATAAGATCTTGCCCCTTTGAGTATTCGTCTCTGCAGCGACAGAAACTCAAACGGGGACTTTCATCGAAATGCAGGTCTTTTATTTGGAAATCTTCATCTATGAGAGGCAAGTAGTCTAGGTCACGGTGAGGAGCATTCAAAGGAGTGACGCTTAGAGCAGTAGGGGCCTCCATTTTGGTTCTTGTGGATTCAAAATGGAGGTTTCAGTTTTTCTTGTAGACCGGACGGGATATCGGAAAAAAGAAGAAATTGGGACAAATTGCAGGTTTGGGAAGTAAATTCACAGGTTTTAACTCTTTAATGAGGACTCAGAGAGGATTTTTAACCACTTTTTCAGAGAAAAACACAAGAAACTAAGCTTAACTTGCAGTCGGGGTGCGGAATGATAAATACCTGTTTTTTAATGAAAACTGGTTCTTCAACAGGTAATGGATAATGGCAGGAATGTTCTTCAACACGGGCGCAGCGGAATTTCTGAGTAATCTGGTGTATTTGCAGTGAATTTTAAAATTTGCAGCGGGAGCTTAGTCTCTTTCGAAAACCAAAATAACTAAAAAACGCGAAAAATGGCTTAAAAACAAGTCAAAAGGGTTTTTGTCGTTTTCGAGGCGATGACGTCATTCGATGTACGGGGTGACGTAAGGGAGTGGGACCGGCGGTATTTGATAAGCGGTAAGCGGTGAGCCCGCACCGCTTATGGAGGAAGGCGGTAAAAATCGCAATGGCAGCGATTCCACAGGCTGATTGCCACGTGGAATGCTGAATAGTCAAACCCGCTCATTCCCCGCTGGCTAAAAAACTCACATGCGATGGGCAGCGGGATTGATCGGGACCGTTAATCAATGGAGGAATGATCTGACGGCTGGAGGAAAGGGAAACTTGTGTGGTTTGGAAAGTGGGCCCGTCGAGGTTTAAACAAGCTTTGACGTGTAATTTAATCACCCCGGGGAGAAGCTAATAGGCGGGAATGGTTGTTAATTAGTCCAAATGACTAATTAACCCCGTGAATTTTATAAAATGAATTGCGGCGGGGTTTGGCCATGTGGAATACCACGTGGAATGCTGAGTATGGTGGCGCGGGATTCAGTCGTAATCTTTTCTTGTTTTTGGTGTTAAACACATATGTTATGTGTTTAACGTTTTTCTTCATATATTTTATAATACGATGAATAAATTAATATAATTAATTCATCATAGGGGCGGAATGTATATATAAGGTTAGAGTTTTACCAAAGGGTTTTATAAAGCGGGGTATTTAAATGTGCGGGACTATATATGCTTTGGTAAAACATTATAATAAGAGGGTTTTGGGGATATTTATTAGAAAAGGGAGTTATATACATAGGAAAAAGGGATTTCACTAGGGATTTAATACAATAGAGTTTGGTGTTAGCATGAAAAAGGACAAGGAAAATCAAAACATCTTTGTATATCTAAGAAAGTGAAAACTTATGAAGTAAATTGCACATCTTTATCTTCAACACTTAAACTTAGAATAACAAGTTGTTTTGAGGAATTTTATGGAATGTTGCATCAGTTTCCTAAGTAAAATAGGATTTTACTTAGGAAAAGTTAAAATGGAAGATAATCAATGATGGATTATTTCAAGTGCTTAGGTCTTCTGATCATTAGGCCGAGGGTCCGGTCCCTCCAGAAGTCAAGGAAATGCCTTGAGCCCCTTTGATCTCAAATTACCTTAGTACTTTTGGGGAAATTAGTAAAACTCTTGAGGGGAAAAAATGATGAGGGAGGTTAATGAATTTGACTTTGCTTTGCTGTGATTTTCCAGTGTATTTCCTGCTTTAGTACTTGTGATGAAAGTAAATGATTAACCAACAGGTAGCAGCACCATTCATCAGATAACACTTTTGTAGCACCATCTACCTACCCTATCTACTTAGCACTACCATTTGGTCTTCTTTATTAGGGTGCATTTAGACTTGCAAACCCTTTTCAATCTTTTTCTTTTTACATGATGAATCTCTCTATTTCTACCCTTATTACATCCAAGGGCTCAGATTAAACTGTTGAGCACCTTTTATTCACTCTACCTAGCTACTTATCTGCCAAGATTAAACTGTTTGGTCAGATATTTATTCTCTAATCTAAAACATGAAATTGAAATATGAGTAAGCCAAGTTTAAACAGTTTGACTTATTCATGAATTGTGGCAAAAGTTCACAAGCTGCACACAATTGTTTTATTACAACAGATGAAAAAAGTAGTGGCATTTAGACTTGCACACTTTCCTTGGTTTATTTTTGCTTGGGGTTCATTTCTTTCTCTTTTTTGACCATTTTTATTCTTTTTACCCTTTGATTTTTCTTTTAGGGTATACCCTCTTTACATTTTTTAAATTTTTTGATTTTTTGGTTTGTCAAGAATATGGAACACATATGCTCAAGTAAGAAGGTTTGAACATATTCCACACTTCCATCAAGACAATCATGAAAGATGAAACCTATTGATATAGGAGGCTAACACTGGCTCCACTTGGGGATGGCTTTTCCTTGTGGAAAGTCAAGAACAGTAGATCAGATGCCTCAGAATGTCTTCAAACTGAAAGTAAGGAATTTTCCTTCTTCCGGTAGCTTTATTTACATATGATAGTAAAACTTTTTTGGAACTTAGGGCCTTCACTTCGGGCTTCAATTCCAAGAAGTCACCATCCAATCCAAACTGCAGTAACAAAAATATAACAAGCAAACAATATATTATGTACAAGTTAGGAACGTTTAAACATTCTAGTAAATTGGATCAAAATAATGCTTAAGCATTCGACCATTGACTGGTCCTTCTTCAACTTCTGAATTGTCCAAGTCCTTCAAAAAATAAGTATTGTTTCCCCGCAAGGCATGGATGATATAAGGCCCTTTCCACAAGAAATCAAACTTCCCATGTTTCCCTTTTTCTTCTCTTCTAGAATCCCATCTTAGGACCTTGTCTCCTAATTGAAAATCCTCTGCTTTAGTCCTTTTATCAAACATTTTCGTTAGCTTTTCCTGTAAGACTTGTGATCTTTGGTATACCTCTTCTCTGGTTTGTTGTAGGTGGATTGTCTGATTAATTCTTCTTTGAATGTCATTTGGCTCCACTTGAGCCTCTTGAAGTAATTTCATCACAGGGATTCCTAACGATGATGGGAATCTTGCCTCCAGACCATAAACTAACTCATAAGGACTAGTCCCAATGGATTTCTTGGTTGTAAGTCTGTCTGCCCATAACGCATAGGTCAGTTTCTTATGCCAGTTCTTTTTATTCTCCTCCAACAATTTCTTAATGATATTGATCAAACTCTTATTGGAGGATTCTGCTAGTCCATTACCTTGGGGGTAATAGGCCGTTGAATGGCCTAAAGTAATATGATATTTATGGCAGAAATTTATCATTTTCTTTGATTTAAATGCAGCAGCGTTGTCTGTTATAATCTTTTCTGGACATCCAAATCTTGAAAGTATGTTGGTTTCAAGAAACCCTATGATTACAGAATCATTGGACTGTCTACATGGAATGGCTTCAATCCATTTGGTGAAATAGTCTGTAGCAGTTAAAATCCATCTATGTTGTCCTGAAGAAGGGGGGTGAATCTCTCCAATAAAATCTAAACCCCATTGTTGAAAGGGTCTTTCAGTGGAAACTGGTTTTAAAGGCAGAGGCAACAACTTTCTTTTACCCTCAAATATCTGACATTTGTGACAGCTTGTTACAAATTTCTTTACATCAGAAAATAATGTTGGCCAGTAAAAACCAGCCCTTAAGATTTTGTCTGCAGTAGATTTCCAGTAAAGATGTCCTCCACAATCCCCTGCATGAAATTCATTAAGCACTTTATCGGCTTCATCTTTTAAGAGACAATTCAATAAAATTCCTTCGTGATTCTTCCAAAATAAGGTGCTATCTAAAATACAATATTTCGAAGATGTCATCTTTAAAAATCTTTGCTTAGTTCTGGACAACCCTGGAGGAGCTTGCAGGTTTAAAAGAACATGAATTATATCAGTATACCAGGGTGAATCTAAGACAACTTGACTGATCTGGGGAGTCGCCATCTCCTGCTCGTTATCCAGTTCATTGATATCTAAGGCTTGGCAATTGGTTTCTGTCATAAGTTGTGCTAGGCCTTGGCCTTTTATCAGTTTGGTTGGCTTGATTTCAATATCATATTCCAAAATGGTAGCTATCCACTTACCTCGTTTACCCTCAATGCCATCTTGAGTCAAAATATCTTTAACTACTGCATTGGGCACATATGCTATCACATGAGAATATAATATGTAAACTCTAAAATCTTTGATTGCTTTTACCAATGCAAAAGCCTGTTTTTCCATAATATTGTACTTTAGAGGTGCATCCCTCAGTGCTTTACTAAAAAATGCTATTGGCTTTTCACACCCTTGGTCATCTTGTTGAAGTAAAACAGCTGCAACAGTATGTTCAGAAGCAAATGAAAAAATAATAAAGTCTCTATCAAATTTAGGACTGGTCAGAACTGGTGTCCTTGTTAAAGCCATCTTAATTTCCTCGAATGATTGCTTGGCTTCTACAGTCCAGTCAATGCTTGAATCTTTTCTCAACATGTTAGTTAGTAATCTAAGTAACTCTGCTAGACTAGAAATAAATCTTCTCAAGAAGTTGATTTTTCCTATAAATGTTTGCAATTCTTTTATGTTTCTGGGGTGGGGTATTTGCAAAATTGCTTGAATTCTTTCAGGATCAATCCTAATGCCATCTTTAGAAATGATATGTCCTAAAAGCTTTCCTTATTCCAAACCAAACAATGACTTTTTAGGGTTTAAAGAAATTCCATATTTTCTGCACTTTATAAATACTTGCCTTAGGTGACCTAAATGTTCTTGATCTGTTTTAGAGAAAACGGTCAAATCATCTAAGTAAATAACCATAAAATCATGTATCTCTTTAGCAAAAGCAATTTCCATCGCTCTTTGAAAGGTAGCTCCTGCATTCTTGAGTCCAAATGGCATTTTGACATATTTAAACGTACCCTATGGTGTGGTAAATGCTGTTTTATCCTGATCATCAGGATGAACCAGAATCTGGTTGTACCCTGAAAATCCATCCAGTAGTGATATTCTCGAAGATCCCACTACCCTTTGCAGACTGTGATCCATTTTAGGTAGAGGATAGTTGTCTTTTAAAGAAACTTTATTCAAATTCCTTAAATCAACACACAGTCTGATTTCTCCTGTCTTTTTTCTGGTGGGTACTAGGTTAGAAACCCATTCTGAAAATCTGATAGGAGATATAATCCCTGCTTCAAACATTCTTTTGATTTCCTTTTCAATTGAGGGTAATAAAACAGGATTAATTCTCCTAAGTTTTTGTTTAAAAGGTTTCTGGTCTGGTTTCAAAGGTATAGTATGTTGAATGATGGATGTATCATAAGATTTGAGGTCTTCATAACTCCAAGCAAAGACGCCCTGGAATTCTTTTAATAGTTCAACATATTTTACCTTCTGATCTTTTGGAAGAGATTTAGACAACTTAACAATTTTTGGATGTTCTGGTGTTCCTAAGTTGCATTCCTCCATATCGGCTTTAACAGGTTCCATTTTAGGTCTGAATGGAATATCATTTGAGTCAAATAGATCTTCCAAAGGTGTTAATCCTTTGGGTAATTGATTGTCTTTTAAATTGATGATTTCTGTTTCATCTACGACCTCATCAAACTCCATTTGTTTCAAATTTTGCATGTCCTTTTCAGTGAATGCGGTTGGATGCAGCATATGAATTGCATTTTCTCTTGAAATTTCCATTTTTTGTTCTTTTTCTAGATCAATTTTATCAGCAGTCATGTCTTCATCTATATTACAGTTAGAAAACTCATTCTGAAGTGTCAAAAAACTATTGATTTGATGGTTATTCACAAATAATTGCCAATTCAAAACATTGTCGGGTATTGCAGGTCTGTGTCTTATCTCAGCTGAAAACTGATGATTAGGATCAAAAGGCAACTTACATGTACTAGCAAACATTGCTAAACTGTGAGCATGCAAGTTTTGTTTCCTGGGAATCTTGGCAAGTTGAGCTTGTAGAAATGTGTTGAGAATCTCAACAACTGTCTCTCGGTATTGTTTCAGTCTCATGTCCTTTGTTGCACATTCTTCTTTAATTTGTTGGATAATTAGTTCAGAATCGCCTATGATTGATACCCTAATGCCTCCTAACTTCTTGACATGTTTAAGCCCCAATAAAAGAGCTTCATACTCTGCCATGTTGTTAGTGCATTTGAAATTTAACCTATAAGCATGACCCTCTGCATGATTTTTCTCTACATTGTGTAACCAAATTCCATCTCCTGCACCTAGTCTGTTTACTGAGCCATCAAACTCTAAATGCCATAGAATTTCATGTTCGTAATCTTCATCAATTGTTTTAATAGATTTTCTGACAAGAGCTAGTTGTTTAGTTGTTTCAGGTTTTTCTTGGTCATCTGGTGTTTCTTTGTTTTCAAATATTTCTTCAATTTTGACAGTGGTTTTGTTTATGATTTCCTTTTCAGGAGCTCCTATTTCAGTAGGAAGATCTGACTCAGCATTGTATAAAATAAAAGAATCCATGTCAGAATGTACAGAATAAACAGGGAACTTTTCAGGCTTCTCATGGCTACTCACTAAGTACTTCATCAAAGTTTCTCTATATAATCTTTTAGGCTGACCAAATACTGAAATAGTTGCATAAGACATGTCTAATTGAATAGATCTTCCAAGTTTAGCACCCCAAGACCTAGACAATAACATACCATATTTGGGTGGAATATCAGCGACTACTATGTCCATTAAAACAGACTTAGCAGGGTATTGGACCAAAGTGACACACAGATCTTTAATTAAACCTAAACATTTTACCTGACTGGAATCAAATGAAAACAAATCTTTGTATGGTCTAGTAATATCCAGATTCAATCTTTCCATTAATGCTTTTGGCATCAAATTGTGAGATGCTCCAGAATCAAGCATTGCATTATGGAGTATCTTGTCATGAACATTCAGGCTTACATAAAATGGAGGAGTTCCCCCACTTTATGGTTTGCCATTAACCTCAGGGCCAAAAAGAAGTTTGGGTTGATCATCAAGAATATTTACTGAATCATCCAATCCAGTAATATTAATGTTTAAAGACTTGGAAATCTGATTCCTATAGACATCATGTTTAGCCAATTCTGATAAAGGAACGACTATCTTGAGTTTGCCTATTTCAGCTTCTAGATTAAAGGGTTTTTCTGTTTGAGCTTTAACGTTTTGCACAGTTGGATTTTCTCGGTTTACTGGATCTTCAATGTTTTTCTCTTTTTCATGAATGAAGTTTTGCTTTGAAGATGTTTCAGGACTAACTTCCACTGCTTCTTCTACAGTTCCTACTTGAGGAGATGTATTAGATCGCTGTTTGTCAATTAGTTGGTTGTCAGAGACATCTTCAATTATTGGATTTGAAAAACTAGGAGTTATCCTAGGCAAAATTTGTATTTGGGGAATGTTTTGTACAGGGGAAGTATTTTGTACAGGGGGAATGTTTTGTTTTCCTTTGACAATTTGTTTTGTGGTTTTCTGTTTATTTTTCTCTGGTACATCTATCCGTCTACTTCTCAAGTTGTACTGCTTATGAACCTCGTAGATTGCTGTGTCATAGCCTTCTTTGAAATCAAAAGTCTCACCTGAATGAGTGTGGAATGTTTCAAGGATATGATTCTCTTGATCATCCTGAGATAGGAAGATTTCTGATTCATCTTTGTCCTCATTGACATTGTTTATTTCTACATCTTCTGTAGGTCCTTCTGAGGTCGAACCTTCAACAAAGTTTTCTTGGAAAGGTGGTCTAATGTTTTGATCAGGGATATTCTTTCCAATGTTTTGGTTCAGATTCCTCCTAAAGTTCGGGTTTCTTGCAACATTCTGGTTATCAGTAGCAGACTTTCTTTCAATGGTTTCCACTCTATCACCTAACCTTTCCATACCTTTAATGATTACATCCAGCTTCTTTTCAAAAGCTGAAGGTTCTTCCTTCATAGGCATTCTTCTCTCTGCTCTTTCTCTGGCTCGATTTTCTATCAGATTTGCTTCTACGCTCACCACTATGCTCTGCATTTCCTCTAGTGTTTGTGGAGCTCTTTCCCTAAGAGAATAAGCTATTTCAGAGTCAAAACCGTCTGGGAATTTGACCAACACGTTATTAGGTGGGGGTCTTAGATTCAGAGGAACCGCATGATATGATTCATTAAATCTAATGATGTAATCTGGTACGGTTTCATTTGGTCTTCTTCTTAATTTTTCAAATTCTGATAAGATCTGGAGAGGATCTTTCTTTTTCTCCCATCTGGTCAAAAATGCCCTATACAAAGCTTCTAGGTCAGCAATACTGTTCGGGGTGAGAGCCCTAAACCAAGTTCTAACTTCTCCAGTAAGACTTTGTACAAAAATTCTCATACGGATATCATCAGTATCAATTTCATAAAACTCAAAGTAATCTGTCATCCTTTTGGTGTGTTGTTGAGCTGTGTAGGTGCCTGATCCGTCAAAAGGTGTGATCTTACTTTGGTAGTCTGGTGGTAAAGCCGGAGGGTTGGCTGGTAATATTAAAGGGGCATATCGATTGGCCATTGGAAGATAAAGTGGAGTAACAAGAGTAGCCGGTCTAGTAGGTGGAGATGGAGGTCTGACAGGTGCTTGAAAAGTGGCTGAGTTCGGAGATGCTTCAGTTATTACAGAAATGTTTGAGCTTTCTTCAAAGGCTTGCTCAGATTGAATGGAGTTATGAAATTCTCTGTCAAGATGATGCAAAACAAATCTATATTGCAATTCTTCAATGAACCAAGGATCTGGAATCAACCTAGATAATTCAGTCTCAGAAAAATTTACAAACAAAGATGTTTCAAATCTCGCGTCAAAAGGAACGTCGTCAATATAAATAATTTTCACAGTACAAGATGCAGATCTAGAGAGTGGTCTAGAACTACCTGTACTTTCCTGACTTCCTCTTTCAGAACTTTCTTGACTTCCTTGTCTTCTAAGAATCCTAGGGATCAGATTTGGATTTTCAAAAATTGGTGGTGGATTTGGGTCAGGGTTTGACCTAGTATGTCGAATCCTTTCTGAAGCCAGTTTTCTTAGAATATGTGTTTTTGAATTTTGGGTTTTACTTTGAAAATAAATACAACTTCTACAAATTCTTTAAGAAATAATGATATGTGATTAAGATTTCCTCAAAGATCTGTTTAAACTAGAGATTCTGATTGAAAAATTTGAAACTAAGATTCAATTTATAAGCTAAATCAGAGATAGACTGAAACAGCATTCCCGCATGACTCGTCGCCAAGATTCACTTGGTCATATGATCCATTCAACCTGGAATATGAACCTTACAATAGAGAGCTATAATAATTCTATCCGAGGTTGGAAGGAGAGGGAACTTATAGTATGTTCTGTTAAATGCACAGACCTAAATCGTTTAAAACTGACAGAAGTGTAACACTATTTAATTACACATAATATAATTGTTTACAGATCTTTCTATCAATTTCATCGTCACTATAAACTTATTCATAATAACACAATAATGCGACATAATTGAATAACTTGTGCATACCAATTTTGGTAGACTATTTTCCACCCAACCTTTGAGCTCTCTCTCCACAGCTCCCCCCGAGCAGAGATCAATTCCTTCCAGCAGTAGACAACCCCTTGTCTACTCAAAATTTTCTTATTTAAGCCTACCTTCCCATCAACTTGTTTCCATAACTGCGTCCAGTTAATGAGGATGTTGTTTTACTTTTTGCCTAGAGTTTCCTTTTGTTTTTTCCACAAAAGTACTTTAAAACTAGATTTTTCCTCTTTCTAGTTTTATTCCACCTCTTCCCAATAACTTTCCTCTTTACTGGGAAATATTTTTATATTTTTATCTCCAATATAATAATCAATTTTAATTTATTTTCTCCAAGGATTATTAGATAACTAGGAAAGACTTTGGAACCTTATCCATCCTCATGGACTTTGATTCTTGATCTCTAATTATACTCTAGTCTTTGCACAATAATTCAATTTCCATTTTTATTCAATTTAAATAATAAAATATGTCCACAATAATTTTTTTCCCTTGGGTTCACTTGACCCTTTAGGAATTTTCATCTGTCTAATAAAAGCAATAAAAATAGGGATATTACATATTCCCCCTCTAAAACATAACATCGTCCTTGGTATTGCAAAATATAAATTCACTTTTCAAACAGTGATGGATATTTTTCTTTCATATCTTCTTCTCGCTCCCAAGTAACTTCTTCGGGTGCAAAGTGCTTCCACTGCACTTTCACCCTGGCTACTGTCCTATTCCAGAGCTCCATTTCTTGTCGTGCCAAGATGTGAAGTGGCTCTGGAAGAAATTCCTCTTCTGGTTCCACTTGTATCACATTCCAATCAATTACATGATTATGATCATGTACATACTTTTTTTAATAATGAAACATGGAAAACATTGTGAACCTTAATGTGATTAGGTAAAGCCAAATTATATGCTACTAGTCCTACTCTTTCTAGCACTTCAGAAGATCCACAGTAGCGTGGTGCTAATTTAGCACAACTACCTATGTACTAAGTAATATTTTTGGGCTTAATCCTTAAGTAAACATGATCGCCCACTTTGAATTCTCTATGAATTCTCTTTTTGTCTGCATAGCTCTTTTGTCTGTCTTGTGCTGTCTTAATATTTTGCTAAATTTTATTTACAGTTCTTTCGATTTCCTGTAATGCATCTGGTCCAAGTATTAACTTATCCTCTGGTTGGCTCCAACTAAGATGCGTGTGGCACATTCTGCCAAACATCTAGCTAAATAGTTAGCCACATATTTTTTCACACTTGGCCAAAACATATTCTTTCTCAAGGCTGAAATAAATTTCTGATGCCCCGGATGTCCTGCATAGGGCCTTTTACGATACTCATATAAAACTTCACTTTTTAATGAGCTCACATTGGGAATGTAAAATCTGTTTTTATAACAAATCAATCCTTTATGGTTTTAAGTATATCCCACTATCTCATTATTATGCAAATTTTCTTGGATTTTTTCATAGTTTAAATCCCGACTCATTACTTCTTGGATCAATCCTTCAATATCAAAATTTGCACTACTCCCAACACTATTCAAATTTTGGTTAGCATTCCTACTTAAAGCATCTGCAATATTATTTTCCTTTTCTTTGATATGTTTCATCTCTATGTCAAACTCACTAAGGAAGGACAACCATCTAACTTGTCTAGAATTTAAATCAGGTTGTGTGAAAACGTATTTCAAACTTATGTGGTCTGTCATCAATACAAACTTTTTCCCTAACAGATAATGTCTCAACATCTTCAAAGCATGTATTAAAACATCTAAATCTAAGTCATACACATTGTAATGATGTTCTTGTTTCTTTAATTTTCTTGACTTATATGTTATAACTGAGTTTTCTTGCAATAACACCCCTCCTAATCCTTCTGCACAAGCATATGTACATACTACAAATACCCGGTCTGGATTAGTAATCTTCAAAATAGGAGTAGTTGTTAGTTTAAATTTTAACTGTTCAAAACTATGTTGACATTTTGCTGTCCACTCATACTTCACTCCTTTCTTTTGTAGAGAGGTAATAGAATATGCTAAGGCTGAAAATATTTCTATAAATCTCCTATAGTATCTTGCAATTCCGATGACTGGTCTTATGGAGGAAACATCAGTAAGCACAGGCCAATCCATGATAGCTTGTATATTTTTTGGGTCCACTGCTAATCCTCTTTCTGAAATTACATGACCCAAGTACTGAATTTTATCTTTATAAAATTCACATTTGCTAAGTTTGGCATATAACTTATGTTCTCTAAGTGTTTGTAAGACAATTATAATATGTTCTTTATGTTCTGCTTCATTCTTAGAATATACCAGAATGTCATCAATAAACACTAAAACAAATTTGTCTAGATACTTATTTAAGACACTGTTCGTTAGGCACATAAAGGTAGCAGATGCATTAGTCAACCCAAAATGTAGAACTACAAACTCATAGTGTCTGTATCTAGTTCTGAATGCAGTTTTATTTATGTATTCATCCTTAATTCTCAATTGATGATAGCCTATCCTTAAATCATTTTTTGAAAAGATAGTGGCTCCTCTCACTTGATCAAATAAATCATCAATCTGGGGTAGAGGATATCTATTCTTGATAGTCAGTTTGTTCAGTTGTCTGTAGTCTATACACATTATGAATTTATCATCTTTCTTTTTAACAAACAGTACTAGTGCTCCCCATGGGGACACACTTGGTCTAATATAGCCTCGGTCCAACAACTCTTGTAGATGAAGTTTTAATTCTAACAACTATGGGGTACTAATTTTGTATGGTGTTCTAGAGACTGGTGTAGCTCCTGGTATTAATTCAATTAAAAAACCAAATTTTCTTTTAGGGGGTAATTGAGTAATTTCATCTGGAAACATGTCCTTGAATTCTCTGATTACTAATAAAATTTCTACAGTTTATTTTTCAGTTGTTGTCCCAATTCTTCCACTTGTACAACGTACACTTACCAGACTTTCCTTGCTGTCATCTTTAACTATAGTGCTGAAATCTATCTAACTGATATTGGTCTGGGTTTTCCTTTCACTATCACTGGTTTTCCCTCACCATCTATACAACATATTGTTTTATCTAAGCAATTAAGTATTACTTTTTGTTTTTCTAACTAGTCCATTCCCATTAATACATCATAGGAACCTAGAGGAAAAATATTTAAATTCAGTTCAGTTTCATACCCATTTAAATTTATAGCAATCTTTGGTAATTTATGGGTCACTTTTTTTTTGGTTCATGTAGCGAACTGAACTATCCATGCTTGCTGAAATTTTTTTGATTTTAATTTTCAATTTTCCACCATCTGAGGACTTATATAACTTAAATTTGCACCTGGATCTATCAATACAGAAACAGGTTGTGCAGCAATCATACCTTCTATTTCGACCATGGTTGATTGGTGTTCAGCTTGGCGATCTTCTAGTGCAACACTGATTCTTGGAATGTTTATTGCCACTTCATTTACAATAGTTGCCTCTCTCAACACTTGAATTTTCTGAATGGTTCAGTGAGGACAATCTCGTAACAGATGAGGTTCTCCACAACCCCAACACTTTAGTGGTTCCCTCACTTTTACCATTTCGTCTCTCTTGTTGTTTACAATCATCGGTTTGGATCCTGTTTGTGATTGGGCTAGTTGATTTTCTCCAGTTTTGTTAAACTTCTTTCTTTGATGATTTTTCCCAAAGTTTTTCAAGTATGTTGGTTTTACTCTTTTTCCACTAGAGTCACCTTTTCCTTTTTCTTTGTTCTGCAGTTTTTCACTTGATCATTTCTGCTTTTGAAATGTTGATAACACAGTCTTGCCTTGCGTACAACCTCATCCATTATCTTGGGATTATCAAATTCTATCCTCTCCTTGTAGACAGTAGGTAGACAGTTTAAAAATCATTTTACCTTAGCCTTCTCTTCTCTAATATAAGGTACATAGCGAAGTAGATTTGTACATTTGGTAACAAACTCATCTATAGTAAGTTGTCCCAATCTCAACTCATGAAACTCTTTGGATTTGTCATCATAGTATCTTTCATTCAGATATCTAAATTTAAATTTAGTTTTGAAATATTCCCAAGAGATAATTTTTTCATCTAGTACATGTACCATTTTGGTTTCTTCCCACCAAAAGGTAGCCTTACCTTGTAATTGGTAAATAGTCAACCTGGATTTCAAGTTACTTCCATATTCATAAACTTGGAAGTATTTCACCATGTTTAGAAGCCAAGCTTCTGCATCTTCCTCCTTCTCACCATCATATTTGGGAGGTTTGATTTTTCGGAATTCTCCTTGCAATTCCTTTTTCCTTTTGGTCTGTTGTCCAATGGCTTCACCTTCCTCAGATCCTTCTGAGTGGTTTTCAGCTTCCTTTCTCTTTCTTCCAGAGCCTTCACATTCATGACCGGTCCTAGAGGTTAATTCCCTGATTAACCTTTCTTTCTCTTCACTAGCTAGCGATAATCTTTCATTGTTGGTTCTCAGCTGCACCATTTGTCTTTGCATCTACTGGAACATGGCCAACAACTGAGCATTTGGATCTAGTGGATTTTCTGCACCACCTAGATATACATACACGTCATCCCCTTCATTCATAGTTTCAGCTGTACTTTTCTGCACTAATTCATTGTACACAGAAATAACATTAGTGTAATTTTTTTCCAAACAAAAAAAAAACAATTTGCAGCAGTATAATTATTGGATTTTTAATTTCTAGTGTGATGATACATGTAAGCCCGGTGTTTTAACATGGGCTCCGATACCATTTGTAACAACTCTACTTCCACAAATTTTTTTTTTTCTTTTTATAGTCTAAAGAGTAACTGTAGACAACTACATTAATGTACTTCGTCGCTTTTCGACGAAATCGTCTAGTAGTTTTATGTTTGCCTTACTCTTGTTGAATTTAAGTGTAACAATTGTCTTCAATCAATTTTCTTAGAAGCTTAATAGTAGCTACATTTATTTACCACTTTATATCACTATAATATAATCTATGCTTCTTATGAAATTTCTAGCATAATAAAATTGTTATATTGTGTTCTAACCATTGGAATTCCCTTATTATGATAATTGAGAAATATATATTTATATTGGTTTCTATCTACCTTATCATTTTTATATTTCAAGCACTTGCATTTACATTATCAATATTCCTCAATTGATAATTATGTCCTTGACTAAGATTATAGTCTTGACACTCACAATGTGCTTACTTTTCAAATTTACACACTTAACCCCTTTCTAGCCATAAGTGTTCCATTCATCAATTAAAATGAATTCAGTCTTTGTACATATTTATCAATTTTATTTATAGCCTCCACATTATAACATACATACTTACTGCCTTTCTCCAGCACACATCGTATATGAATATCTTATTCGAGTTTCAATATTACATGTTAATTCCTTTTTTCCCTACGTGGAATTTTTGTCATAGAGTGTAACACCAAAAAGGCATGTCATGCGTATATCTATTCCTTCATAGCTCTACGATGTAAATCACCTACGCTACGTATTAATGTGGCACAGTTCCATATCAACTACGCATTAATGAATTTTGGATTGCAATCTTTATCCGTATGGTTTAAAGTTCGACGTTTTGATTTTTATTATCTGTTTGGGATTTTTGGCATTTATGATTAGTAGCTTGGCCATTAAATCCATCACATGGCTCTGACCTGTCGACTTAACGTCTCGTATACCTGGTTAATTTCCTTCGTTTGGTGTGTTACAAATGGACGATTGTGGTTGCATCGTATTCTTGGTTAGAGTTACTCTTCCTCTGCACTACTTTTGGTTTATTCCGCCTTTTGGCACCATCAGTTGGCCTTTCGTATCTGGTTCTTTCGCAAACATTCGGCTTCGAAAAGATTTAGGCTAAACTCATGACGCAGATCCAACTCGCGACGCAGAAGGATAATGGTTATTCATCTTCAGGATGAATTTCATGTAATACTTCCTTTTCGATGCAATTTTTTATAAATCAAAGGTTTCGTTTGGTTATGGGGTTTATGAATTTAAGTTTCCTGACCGATAAATTTCTGCAACTTATATGAAATTTCTTATTGTGGTTGCAAGGTTCGTTTTATTCGAGGAAGGTTACGTTTTTGACAAAATGTTGTTGCCATCTCATTCCATGATTTGGCAATTCAAATTGCAACTGTTCCTCGAGCCTACAGAGTGAGAAATTTAACTGGTTAATGTAAAACTCTAACTTACTACCACTCAAATTTTATATAATGATAGAATTATTCTCTTGGGTATGGATTATGTTGCAGCGTTTCATATACGATGTCGAACATCGTTTATCTCTGTTGAGACTTTATTTAATTCCTCTTTTCCATACTTTGATTCTCTAACTTAATTTATATTTGTTTGGTTTTTCATGTAGGTTGAATATTTTGTTAATGAGACGCAATCTTCACCCATGACTTTTTCGGAACTAAGGAGTGCTTGTTCCTCAAGGAGGCCTAACAACAGTTTATGCTTCACGACTTGAAGACATCTCCATAGGTGTGTATATTCTTACTACCCTCGAAATCTTTTTATTCGATGTTGCCCATCTAGTTTTAAATAAATTATGGGTTTTAGTTAAAATACCCTTCGTTCTTTTTCTTGGCTCTTCGATACTCAAAGAACCCAGTGTATTTTTCGGCATATGTACCCTTGTTTTAATAGACACAGGGTTTATGAAGTTAATTGATTTATCAATCTATATTACTTTACTCCATTTCCATTCCAAAATCTTTGTGTTGAGCTTGTCAATTTGGTTGTCAGTTAAATGTTTTCAAGAATATGTAATTGAAATTCCTCAAGGTTTATTGACCCGAGTTACAATTGTTGGAAGCTTACAACACTAGCACGTTAGCCATTCATTCGTAATTTTGATGTAGAAGTAGTTTCATAACTCCTATGAATTTTTATTCTAGCTTTATAATTTTCAATTTTTGAGTCTCTATCACTCCTCATCTTAATTTTGAGAATCGAGCATATCATTTATTTTTGAATGGTTCAACTTTTCTCAGGTATATGAAATTTCACCTTATTTTTTTATTCGTACTGGATTTTCACAATATGTTATTCAAAATTTTTAGCTTGTAAACTTGTATCGATTTTTAATGTAATGAAATTTACTGTACATAATGGGGTCTAATTTTATTAGTCCCTAATTTGTACAGGAACCCCATTTTTCCATAGTCCCTCAGAGTTGGTTCAATATTCTGCTGAAGAATATTCAGGTAATCATGTTCCTTCCTTTAGTTAATAATTTCCTGGGCTATTATATGCTCTTATTCTCAATTTAATTTGTCCTACAGTTTCTTTTACATACAAGTTTACTTTCTGGCTCTATTCCAGCCAGTAAGGTAATATTTACATCCTAAATTTACCAATATCACTTCTTCCAACATTCACTATTTTACTTAATTTAAGAACATTCATTAACTTCTCTAAACTGATTTATGTGCAGGTACTCTTTCTACCTTCTTGTTCTATTATATAACAAGATTATCAGTATGTATGTCATACAGTGACAAAATTATTGGATTTCATGTGTATAGGTTGGTCCAGAATTCCTTGAGGACTTCCTCTACTTGAAATATGAACTATTTTCGAATGGATAATGTAGTTTTAATTCATGGGACTAATTTCCAACTCTGTATAAGATTTGGACAATAATTACTTTGACATTTATATACATATAAGGCTCTCGACTTATTTTGATTTCGGTTAATACAGTATACTTTATTTCCATAAGTGAAAAATTTGTTTTATGTGCTACTTATTTTATATTCTTTGTAACCTTTGCTTCATTTCTGAGATAGTACTATGACTCATGTAGAAATTCAAAATCTTCTAATTATGTTACAATAGAAGATAGGATTTAGATTTATGTTTAATAAAATAATAGAGTTCCCTCCTGCTGTATGACTTTACCTGACAGGTTGTCATATTTAGTTGTATAATTTCATTATATCTGCTCTCATCCTCATGTTTGCTTTCTGTATATATAAAATAAGATTTTCTACATAACCTCAGATTTAAACTTGTTTGAAAGTTTTAGACATTATGAGATTTGGTATAATTCCTAAAATTTTCTGTGCAACAATACGGGACTACACTATATTTATTATAGTAGGTTTTGTTAAATGCACAAACCTGAATCGTTTAAAACTAATAAACGTGTAAAATTATTTAATTACACAAAATATAATTGTTAATAGTTCTTGTTGTCAATTTCATCACCGCTATAAACTTATTCATAATAACACAATAATAAGACAAAATTGAATAACTTTTGCATACCAATTTTGGTAGACTATTTTCCACCCAACCTTTGAGCACTCTTTCCACAGATCCCCCCGAGCAGAGATTAATTCCTTCGTGCATTAGACAACTCTTTGTCTACTTAGAATTTGGTTATTTAAGTCTGCTTTCCCATCAGCTTGTTTCTGTAACTGCGTCCAGTTAATCAGGATGTTGTTTCATTTTTTCCTAGGCTTTCCTTTTGTTTTTTCCACAAAAGTACTTTAAAACTAGTTTTTTTCCTCTTTCTAGTTTTATTCCACCTCTTCCCAGTAACTTTCCTCTTACTGGGGAATCTTTTTAGATTTTTATCTCCAATCTAATAATCAATTTTAATTTATTTTCTCCAAGGATTTTTGGAGAATTAGGAAAGTATTTGGAACCTTATCCATCCTCATGGACTTGGATTCATGATCTCTAATTATACTCTAGTCTTTGCACAATAATTCAATTTCCATTTTTATTCAATTTAAATAATGAAATATGTCCACAATAATTGTGTTCCCTTGGGTCCACTTGACCCTTTAGGATTGTTCAACTGTCTAATAAAAGCAGTAAAAATAGGGATATTACAGGTAAGGTCAACTGAGGGTTTGACAGACGATCAACTCTTAGTCCACGAGCAATTCAACAATGCTGCTTGGAGAATTTATTCAAGCGTTGCTAGAACGGGTGGAGTGATGAGTCGACTGAAAGGATCCGAAGGGAGGAGCATGTAGAGCTGATGACCACCTTGGGAAAGATGCATTACTTTCAGTGCCATGTTAGAGAGTTAGTGGTGGTGGTCTGGCATGGCCAAAACCATCTTTCAGAAAAGTGGAAAAGTTGGAGATGTGGATGGTGCACTTTGAGGGGCATGTCCAGTGTAACTTCCGCCCTCTGCCTCCCCTAGGAATAGGCTCGGATAACCCAACTTCCATCACGTCGGATGATTAGCATGATCTTAGGTGTTTTTTGTGTGTTATTTGTCTTTTGGTGTCTTTGACCTTCCCGTTTATGGATGTTTTCTTTAGCTTCCTTTTTGTTTTTTTTTTCACATGCTGCAAACAATGGTCAACAAACCTAGACGGGGTGAGACCACTTGTTTTTTGTCACATCGAATATATATATTTTTTACCAAATAAATAGAATTTCGACTTACAATTTTTTTATTTATTAAAATTAAAATTAATAATTATAATTTTAACTATAAAATTATTAAACTAAATTAAACTAAAGAATTTTTGTGGTTGACAAGCTCATGGTATTACATTCTCCATGGTATTTGTATATGGTATTTGTTGTGATAAAACCTATTTAAAGGCTTGAGAAATTCCATCTTGAAATGCAAGATATTAGCTTAGATCCATATTAATTACAAATGTCTTTACACTTAGTAATAATAAAATTTAAAACTATATGTTTAAAGTAAGCTTCACATTTATTTTTAAAAAACAACATAAAAACAAAACAGAATTCATGTTTCTCATTCATAATGATAAATAATGACTCTTTTGAATTAATCAAAACATAGATGAAAGACTTGATCTTAAAAAAAAAATGTAATGAATTCAACCAAAAAATCAAAGAAAAACATTAGGAATTCAAAATCAATTACTTAAAAACATTAAAATAGTAATATATTAAAACATTAAAAATTCCACTTTAAAAATAAGTAAAAAAAAACTTAAAAAAAATAATAAATAGACATATTTAAAAACAAAAATTGAATATATGAAAATAAATTAATTCTAAAAAATATGCCACTAAAATGGAATTCAAATATATATAATGAAAAAGATATAAAAAATTTGATAAGGGATGATATGACCAAATATTAGAAAGCTACACAAAAGTCAAACAATTAAGAATTTAATTAAATTAAGGAATAGAAACCTCATTGACTTCTATTTCCATCAAGTTAATGGTGTCAAATTGATTATTAATGAAGTTGTTTATCGAAGCAACAAAGTAGTTTGTATGGCTTGTTCGAATTTGGTTCAATAAAGTTTTAAAAATGAGGTAGTTGCAGTGTTTGGAATCTATTTTTGAGAGTGGAAATGGATTCAACATTATCAAAAACCTTTTGGGCACCCAAAATATTGGCCATTCTATTACTTTTTTTTTATTACAGCAACTATTAATATGTAAAAAAACATAATCCAATCTGTCTCATCATAATCATAATTGCCAATTGATAAAAATATATTAAAAAAAAATTCATTTTCCATAACTTAAAAATAAAATCTTAAAACTAAAAGTTTTAAAATAATTATAAGACGAAAAACTTAATTAAAATAAAATAAAATAAACGAAACAGCTCCTTCCATTAATATATCAATAAAATAATTATAAAAGAGTGATATCCCTTCACGAGACTATCGAGCGGCTAGTAGTGCACCAATAAAATGTTAATCGTGATTGATATCTCTTAAGTGGTAAATGGTTTATTTAAGATTGATATCTTTTAAGTGGTAAATTATTATATATTTTAATTATGTTACCATCACAGTGGATGAAGAATCTTCTATTGTCTATTTTGTGTTTATTACTATCACACCATAGATGACGAATCTTCTATTATCCTTTTTTCTTTTTCTTTTTAATTTCCATCACACACTAGATGAAGAATCTTTTATTTTTTGTGTGTGTTTATTATCTGCATTATCTTTCTCCTGTCTCCATCATGAACTTGAACTTAATGGAGTTATTGACTATTAAAATGTAAAACGAAAAAATCCTACTTATCATAACTATAAGGCCAATTAATAAAAATATCATTTAAAAAACATCATCCAAAACTTAAAAATAAAATCTTAAAACTAATTTATTTAATATAATTATAAGACTAGCTTAATTTCAACTTAATAAAAAAAACAAAACAATAAACTTTCAAAATTATATCAATAAAATAATTATAAAAGAGTGATATCTCTTAAGGAGACTATTGAGTGACTAGGATTGCAGTAATAAAATGATTATGTAAGATTGATATGTCTTAAGTGGTAAATTATTATATATTTTTATTATGTAGTGTAAAAAAATAATATATAGAAATGTAACTCGATGGTTTTGTTACCATAACCCCATAGATGAAGAATCTTCGAGGATCTTTTTGTGTTTATTACAATCACATCAATGATGAAGAATCTTCTATTGTTTTTTGTGTTTATTATTTGCAACATATTAAAAAGAAATATATGCATGTTTATATCAATAAAAATTATCTTGTATAATTTGTATATTATTAAAAAAAACGAGCTTAATAATAGTTGCATGTATCGTTTTTTGATGGGGTGTATAAGTGGAGATTATGATGGCTTTGGGACGAGAGTTGGTGTAACACTCGTGTTAAGCTCAAGTAGTGGTCGACGGTTAGAATTAATGCATTTTATTAGTATGTGTGCTTTGAGGTTCTTTATATGTTTGTTTAAGATGGACGTTGTTCATAGGTTAAGGCAGAAGGTGCATGGAGGTGAGGTCTTTACCTCGTCCTCCATCTCTGGTTGCTCTTTCTATATGAGTTGGTGTTTGTTCTCCTAGTTTGTCTTTCTGCGATTACACATTCACATTAGATCTGTTTTGGTTTGGGAGTGGATTGCTCGAGTTGAGGCGTGGCATTCAACTTTTCTTCCTCTCAACGACTTTGTCTCCAGGTGAGTTTCAATTCGTGGGTCTCTATTTATCACTTCAATTTCTTGTTCCGAGAACAAGCTTCTAGCAATTTGGGTATTGTAGCTCCTTCAGAGTGACCTTTCTTATTTTGTGGCGTTTAATTTGGAACACCTAGGCTCACAATGCTTGGATCAGGAGTCTTTTGAATTTGCACAATTTTCATTCTTCTTCTTTATTTATTGCTATATTGCTGAGCTCTAGCATGTGGTTCCAATTTTGCTCAACATCATATGTATAGTTAGCTACATAATCATTTGGGTCTGGGACCAATGGAATGGTTTTATGTGGACAACTTGATTGTCTATAAGTATGGAATTGAAGACATCCCTTTCCATCCTTAGGTTTATTTTATTGGTCTTGGTCTTTCTACTATTTGTCCTCATTGCCTCTCATTAACAGTGCTTATGGCTCCAAGGAAACAGATGGCCAGTCATAGAGGGGCTGGAGGTTATGTGGTGCAAAAAATGATGTCTAATGTTTCTTATGAATTAATGGCCACTGCCATTGATTCAGTACCCCTGAAGGTTTGTAGGGAGATTTTGGATCTGGAAAGTGTGGAGGTTGGAGACCGTCCTTATGGTTCAAATTCGGAAATGGCTGTTGTGAATGGGAAATGGCTTCCAAATCTTGGTTGTTTTCGGAAAAAAAGGTTGAATTTCTTAAGTTCCTAGGCATTGAATCAACAGACAACAACATTTCTCCATCTCCTATTAAAGGAGAAATGGGTGGAAAATTATATTGTCTTCTCATCTCTGGAGAACATTAAAAGAATGGAAAGTAACTTTGGTTTATGCTTGAACAATGTGGATTCTCATCTAGCGCAAGCGGAGACTTTCTTGTTTAGTGATTCAGGTTTAGGTAACCTCATGGATCCCCCTGCTAACAGTGTGCATACACCTGTGTTGATTTCTTCAGACAATGAGTCATATGGGGAAGACAATTGAGGGCAAGTATCTTTGGATTTCTTTTGTTAAAGTTATTGGCTCAAATTTTGAATGATATATTATGGTATTGGTTCTGGTGAAGAATGTGTTACTTCAACCATTGAATATGATAGCATCAAGCTCATTTTTTGCTCATCTTGGAACTTCCATACTGTTGTGTGGATGGATGGCGTATTGATGGCGTGTGATATTACTAAGATTCTCTCTCAATATTTGTTGAATTTTCAGAAACAAATTGCATCGATATTTCTGTGGATTATGTATGGCGACGTCCTCAACTAATGTTTTGGCTCACCTTTTGCCTCAGCAAGACTACAAGAATGTTTTTACCCCTGCTTCTGGAAGTTGTGTTTCTTTTGGGGACATGGGTTGTCTCATTTTATATAATGAAAGGTTAGAAGGATAGTCTAGATGAATCTAACTATACTTCCCAATGTGTCTCTCTGTTGGAATTGTTTATAAAAATAAGTTGCAAAACTAATTACTACTATAATTGTTGTTTATAACCATATTTTGGCCTATTCTAATAATATATATATTATTTTGATAATAAAATACACATATATATATATATATATATCATGCTCAACCTTTAAAATTCTAAACCTTTCAATTTACTTCAATTTTGAACTTGTCACTTGAATTCCTTGTACTTTCGTATGCTCTAAAGCTAATTGACCCATTCACAAGATCTCTATTAAAACATGTTAGCAGAATGCTTCGACCAACAACAATGGTCGACTGTAGAATTTTGGCACATCTTAAATATTGCCCAATTGTGTTTGTATAAACAGAAGAGGAATTTTAATTTCTTCACTGAAGTTTAATCCTTCTAATTTCTATATTGATTTCTTTGTGATTATTCAAAACTACAACTATTGAGCGGTTAGGAGTGAGGAGTGCCCTTGGATTTGATGGCATAAATACAATACAAAGTGCCCTTGGATATGATGCATAAATGCATTAGACATTGTTTCTATAGATCACATGATCTCTTTCAAGACGTCATTCTATATCGTCCAAGCCTTCCTGCCACGATGTGATGACACGAAGGAATTGACTATTCAAGTGTGTCACCTTTCGTTATTTAAGCTTTTCTCCCAGAATTTTGAATGAATGTGGTCATTTCTGGTTTTCTGATGTTATAATGTTAGGTGAAAATAAAGTTAATTAAAAAGGAAAATATAGCTAATAAACTCATGAAAAGTTATATTAAGACTTATTTTAGTCTTCATAACAACGAGTATGGTTGTTTTAAAGTGTCGAGTTTTATTTTACAAGTTAAAAACTAAAATCTTTAACCTCCATATTCGGTTTTGATATAGTTTTAAAGTGTGTAATTTTATTTAATAAGAAAAATAATTTAACTTCCATGTTGAGGATTGCTATGATCATTTGAACAAATAGTAACGTTTTATTTTTTTTTTTAGTTTTTTTTTTTTTTTATAATTATTGTCTAAAGGACTAGCTAGGACTAGCTTGTTGCAACTATTGTCTTTATTTTGTAAATGATTGACTTTTATAATTTAAATAAAATGTTTTAAAAACTAAAATCTTTAACCTCCATATTGGGTTTTGATCTAGTTTTAAAGTGTGTAATTTTATTTAATATGAAAAATAATTTAACTACCTTGTTGAGGATTGCTATGATCATTTTAACAAATAGTAACGCTTTTTTTTTTTTTTTCTAATTATTGTCTAAAGGGCAAGGACTACCTTGCTGCAACTATTGTTTTTATTTTGTAAATAATTCACTTTTATAATCTAAATAAAATGTTTTTTACGATAACATTACGTTATGAATTAAAGTTGCGCAAATAATTTTAAGAAATAGTTTAATTAAAATATACTCAATTTAATTTGAAAAAATAGTTTTTAATCAAATGTATTTTATAAAAGATATAATAATTCTTAGAAAGATCCACATTTTTTTAGAAGTGCACTTCTCTAAAAAATTTGTTTTTGCTTGCAACAAACTTCAACACAATGGCACACAATAAAAACAAAACAGCCTTCCTCAATACCAAAATAAAAAATTGTAACAAAAGGTTTAGGAGAAGAAAAATTAAAAAAACAAATTTCACTATGTTTCTTATTTGTTGAGATTTCACACAATGCACATTAAAGAGTATATATAAATAGGAAAATGAACAAATTGGATATAAAAATAGAAAAAAAAACATGATACTAGCTCAACCATATAAATTAAATGGTCGGTAAATGTCTATAAACATCAATCCACAATAACCATCAAAACACTCACTGCATTATAATTTCAAGTTGCTAAAAATTAAAAACTCATAAGAATTGACGTTACTCATGACTTTATTATTATTATTATTATTATTAATGGTAAAAGGATTTAATATATAACTTAAACATATATACATTAAAAAAAAACATGGTTACAAATTATACCATGGTTCATCAATATCACATGCTCAAAAATCCATAACTCATTTGATATGACACTTGTTCAGGTGACATTTTTTTAATTAATGGATTTACTTAAAAGAGAAAAACTGACATAACTACTTTGGAAATAAATCTTAGCCTTTGATTTGTATATACTATTAAGAATATTCTATGAACATTAAATCTCTACCATTGCCTAATAATTAATAATAATTAAATTAAAATTGTGGAAGCTCTATTCCAAAATAAACATGCTTACTGAAATAAAAATATTAAAACATATAGAGATTTTAAAAATCGATATGACATTCTATACCTTAGTATTTCATATAAATGATTGTATTTTTAACAAACATGAAAACGTTTTTTTAGTGGAAAACAATTCTTAATAGACAATGAATTAATTATCTTAGCTCCAAAATACTAAAAATGATAGGATCTAGAAGTCCTTTCATTCATGTAGCCACAAAAATTCAAGAGCCCAGTAAACAATGAGTCACCTTTGTGAAAGCTTTGATCCATTTTCTTTGAATAGGTATTTCCATTCAAGTTAAGCACCTTAAAGAAACCACTCATACAAAAAAATAAAAAATTGGTACATTATGTAATATTCCAAAATTAGCTTTCAGCTAATTGGAATATTAAAGTTTTGTTTTGTCACTTACATAGATGAATAAGTGGGTAGGGAGACCCATAAATATCTTTAGTAGGAATAAAACCACTTCTCATGTGAATGTGGCTCATTTTATCAGCTAAATAAATCACCCTTAGATGTGAACAGGGGCTTGATCATGTGGATAGGGTCAAATTTGACCAGATTAACAACGTTGTTATGGATATAGTGGAGGGTTATTGGAGGATAGTGCAGTCATTTAGGAGGAGTGTATGCATGAGAGTAATTCCTTTAATGAGTGGGACCCAGGGTGAGGATGCTCACCAAACATAAAAGGAAGAGGATGGCAGCAATAGAAGACATGATTTGGATTATTGATTTTGTGGTCTTATATGACTATTTGCATGCTTCAACTGTTTACCAGAGTCTGTTGTGCTGTTTAGCACAAGGGTGTTCCCAAGTGGGAATCCCACCCTCATCCCTGGGGGACTTCAAGTGCCTACTCAGGATAGGTATCTTGACTTTCATTTCCACTATTCGACATCAAGCCAAGCTTCAGCCATTATTCCAAGCGCAGTCTCCTTCAGGATTGTGTTGTGTTGCAGGGTTGCAGTATTGGAGGGTTGAGAAACCCAATTTCTGAGTTTGTTTTCCAGTGGAGGGAGCAACCCTTCATCCAGGAGGCTAGTGAGGAATTTATTAGAGCTTCATTCCACCATCCGGCATCAGGCCAAGCAGCAGCATTCACCCACAGCGCAGTATCCTCCAGAAATTGCGTTATTTTACAGTGCAGTTGCAGTGGGAGGTCAAGTACTCAAGTTCTTGGTCTTGTTTTCCAGTGAGGGGACCAACCCTTCACTTATTGAGTTGATTGGGTGCTATTGCAGCTGATGAATCATTCCTTCAGCCCCATATCACCAGTCATCTCCAGGGAGTGCGTAAGTCAGTCAGTAAGGGTGTAGTGGGCAACTAAAAAAGGGCTAAAAATCCAAACTTAGAATCTGACCAAACCATTTCTGGGTTTTTCTGGGTTTTTTTATTATAATCTGTGGTTAAAATCCTGAATCATTCTAAGCACTCCAATAGTCTTCCACATATGGTTCTTCTTCTTAGTAACAATAATTTCTAACAACAGCAATAGTAGCAACACACGTTTCCAGTGTTAGTTTTCTTTAGTGTATTTCAGCCATCTTATGGCTTGAGTGCATTCCTTTTGGAGAACTGTGTACTTTGTTTTTCTGTTGATTATAATGATATGGCCCAGCTGTTTACGCTCATAGATTACGATGTCTCAATGTAATTTCCAGTTGGAGCATATTTCTGGCATTTTTCAGATTTTAGTGCTATGTTCCTGTTTTGATTGATTTGGAACGTTGCATATGTTCTATATTCCTATCTTTTCCATTTTGGAATATTACACACTAATATATGATCTAGTTAAAACCCTTAGAGAAGGAAACATTGCCAAAGGAAATCCTTTTACATGAAATAAATTCATAATTTGTTTTTAAGAAATAAATATTTTATATTAAGAAAATTGGTTTACAGGATAACACCTCTACATTCAGAGCATATGCTTCGTCTTCAAAGTTCCAAAATTGGACAAAAAAGAGATGTGTTTCTACCCTACCAACTACTACTAGATTTTCATACATCAATTATTTTGTAGTCTCCAAAAGACTCCTTGATACTCTATAATCTTACAAAACATAAATTAAACTTGAATAACAAGTCATTTCCATCATTTTATGGTCCAAAACTTCCAACTTGTGCCTGGTGTGCATTTTTTCAATTGTTGAAGAGGGGCCTCATCTGTAGGATGCTCCAGGGGCTCCTCATGCCCTTGTTGTGAACACTCTCCATGTGTCGAGCCATCCATAATCTCAAAAACCTCCTTCAGAATCCCCATAGTTGTCATCTCCACAGTCTATTATATACTATCCATTTTGAGAGATTAAATTTCCACCTTCACTCACAATCGATCAACCTCCACCTGCAACATTTCCAACTACTTACTAACTAGTGTAAAGTGGAACCTTGCTTCCATGGAAACCTGATTTCTCTAGCTATTTATAAGAGATTAAAAATAAGACATGACTACATCTTCACATCTTCCTTGCGTTCCTTATTTCCTAGGTGCTCCATTCTACAAAGAATTCATATAATATTGCGGATCATCGAGAGGGCCATTACCATCATACTACATTAATAACCTCCAACTCTTATTTATTTGCTTCCAACTATTCCCTTCCTGCATTAAATTCCATATTCCTTCACTTGAGAATTTATGCCAAGAGTTTCTATTACAAATTATTTCCTTTTTTTACCAAGCTCGAGCAAATTTATCGTTCACAGGATTTGCAGAAAACAAACATGCTCTTTCATATCTTTATGAATTAATGTGATGAAGGAGGTATTCCACATGTCCAAAGGCATGAGATGAATCACCTCGAAAGCACATATGGATAATTCACTAATGTTTTTCATCATGTATGAGAGCTGCCAAACATGATCCTTTAAAGATTTGTGAACATAACTTTCATTAAATAACCTGAAAACCATTAATTCAACACTAATCAATATCAAATTACCAATATATTGGGATGTGATATCCCAAAAAACTTCCAATTTTATATTCATGGAATGAAAAATATGGATGGGTCTCTTTGATCTTGAATAAACATTCCTTGATTGGCTAAGAGATTCTTTACTTGATTTTTTTGTCTTTTGCTGCAGAAGAATTCTATACGTTCAACCTTTTGGAGTTACGCCCTTATTTCAAGAAGCAATCAGAGGGAGATACTTTTCTGACATCTCTTTGGCTTTGAGAATTTTCTAAATGAAAATAAAAAATCCCCAAAAATTACCATATGATGAATCCACCTTGCAATAGTGACCTTCAGGCTTTTCCATAAACCGAGAATTTCAGCATGATTATTAGTTGCACTGCCTAAATCCCATGCAAATTCCATCTCTATTTCATCTTTGGGGCGTAAAATGACCCCTCCCGCTCCTGCCTCCCCCATATTTCCTTTCGAGGCACCATCAAAAAAGACATAGTCACATCCCTTATTGATCCCCCGCTCCTGAAACTAGTCCTTGTCTAGCCTTATGATGAATGAGGGCTTTGTAGAACGACGCTTGAAATTGCCAACATGATTGTGCGAATTTCCCAAATGAATCCATTATTTTTCTTTTGTTGATGAGTCATCCAATTATGATGGGTCAAAGCCCCTCGAAGAGATGGCTTCAAAGAGAAAATTGACTTCCTTAACAACATGTGATAAAGGAACAAGCTTTACATCCTTAAATATGGCTTGTCAATTGCGAGATGTCCAAATGGACCAACATAAGTATTTTGGAAGAGCCACCCAACATCTTATGATTGCAGAATCTGACTTATATTGAAGGAGGTAATGATATTTTTTCCATTTTTCAAACATTTCTATCCAGTCGACAGGGATACTTTGAATATTTCCAATTGGAGCCAAGGTGAGTTTGCAAGCCTTGCTATAAAATGGGAATTTTTTGAATACATGCTTCATATCTTATTCAACTAATCCACATAGAGCGTAACATGAGGGCCCTTGAATTTTCCTTTTCCTCAAATTCTTAGCTGTCAAAACTTGCTCATGAAGTAGCTCCCAACAAAATAGGTTGAATTTAGGAATATTGCTTGTTTTCCATATTTTTCCCCAAATATGGGAGACTTGAGAGTACGGGAGTTGATTTACAAGTGTGTCATGACCTTATTTTACTAAATAGTAATTCTTCTTTCTTCCTATCCAAACTATACCATCAAGGTCATTTGTTGCAACTAACGCAAATCCTTTGAGAGATTTAATCAGGGTGGGCCATTGTCATTGAAGATCAGGAGGACAATCTGGATAGTACCAACCCATCCATTGACTTGAATCATCCCAAAATGAGATATCTTCAAGTTTATGATATCCTTGCTCTTCCATCCATTTTTCTAGATTCTACACTCCTTGATCTTCATTTTCTAAGACAACAGAAGGGACCTGATATTTCTAGAGATAAATGCATGTTCCATTCCCTAATTTCCAGCCCAAGTTATTCAAAACATTGGGATTTGTTGATTTACATAACTTTCATATCTTTGATCTCTTTTTTGTCCATTTCTCCTCTTCTGGTATTATCAATCAATTTTTATGAAAGCATTTTCGAAGGAATTCCACCTTCCACCATTCTTGAGAGTATGAAATAAGTCTCCATATTAATTTGGATCCCAGAGTTAAGTTCCTAAAGTCTGGTTCCTTTATGGCAAATCCTCCTTTTTTTTTTGGCAACTTGAATATGTTCCAATTCACTGAATGGAAGCGTTTTTCATTCTTTTTTCCCTATTTCCATAAGAATTGTGACAACCCCAATCCACGTTTCCTCTTAAAAATGCAATGTAAATATTTTTACAAAATATAAAAAAAGGGTTGAGTCAATGAGGGACACATATTCTAGAGTCGAGGAGGTCACTTGCTTGGGATGTGTAAGGTTTCCTTGTGTAAGAAATATGAGTTATTTTCAACAACTACTAAATATTGGTTGGTACATGTTTTTAATAAACTAGTTCTTGAATTAAATGGGCTGCAAAGAGAAGTACACAGGCCCATGTTGCTTGAGAACCACAACAAGGCAAAAGGACAGTAAAGTTATGGAGACTAGACATTGCAAGGTAGAAAAGACAAGGAAGTAAATCTTTGTGAAGAAAAGAAAACAAAAAGGAAAAGTAAGGGGGTTCAACCACAAGGAGGAATCATTCCCTCATTCATGTATTCAAGAGAATTGATCCATTCAAGCAACATTCAACAAGAAAGTTCGGGAGCGAAGCAGAGAAGAGGAAAACAAGTTTTCTTGTAAGTAGGGGGTTTGGGAGAACACATTTAAGAGTGAAGGAATTGTATCTCAAGTCCTCGTTACCCAAAGAGTGGAGATGGAATTTATCAAAAACTATTGAGGGCTGGGGTAGAGAAATTACTCTTGGAAGATTCCTAAAATTTCTAAAAACTCTTTGTTGTTTATTCTCTTGGATTTTGGTTCTAGAATCCCTGTATTTGGGGTGGAACCATAATGCCTCAATGCACGGTTTATGCTACAAATCTATTGTGGGAAGAGAGCTAGCAATATCTCTGGCTTATGGTTCATCAATTGGAAGTATTTGAGTCTCAAGTCAAACCCCTTAGACTTTGGAATCTGGCTTGGGTGACAAGTGCAACTGAGCTTTGGATGCAATAGTCTATGGTTGGGTGGAGAGTCCTTGTCCTAGAATCAGTTTACCATACGTTTAAAAGCTAAGTTTTCTTTTTATATTTACCTTATTTATGAATGAATGTATCTTTTATGTTTGAATTATGGCATCAATAATTGAGTAATGGATTTAATCTTTCTATTTGTGTTTCACTGTGATCTGCCTTGGAACATAGAATCTTGGTTAAAGACATTGACATATGTTTTAACTGTTAAAATGTGTGTTGCATTTATGACTTGAAATGGTTGAATCTATTGTTTATAACATATAAATAGATGACATATTGTGTAAGTTCAAAGAATTAAAAATATTTATAAGGAGTTAAGCAATGGTTACATGGAGGACAACATGTGTTGAAATTTATGTGTGCACTGTGTTGAAGTGTGGTTACAATTCATTCATTGTGTATGCTAGGGGTTTTAACCCTAGTCCATATTAAAGCAAAATAATTTGTAAGTTTACATAAGGGGATTCTCAGCATGCTGCAATAAGTTCCCTAGTGTTGGGTCTACATTGTTCACTTGACCAGATTGGTTTAAAATATCTGCATGCGTTCTTGAGCGGGACATCTCCTCATGGGAGGAATTGATTCACATTATATAGTGGTTGAACCTTCCTAGGTTGGAAGCCACCCTCTATGTGGTATCTCGATGTTGAGATGTGGTGGCATCCCCTTTCCTGAAAGGTTGGCAGCAGTTAGGGCATTCGAGGTGTTAGCATATTGTCCATAAGGGATAATGAGCACATCAATGTTAATAGGTGAATGCCCATGAAATCCTTAATAAGCACCACAATTTCGATTGTAGGGTCGTTGTATATATATATAAGCAGAAAAAAAAAAAAAAAAAAAAAGAATTAAGGGGTAAGTTGGGTGTGTTGTTACAATAATTTCCTCAACAAAATGCTTATTTGATGGATAATACTCTTCGGTGCAAGTAGCATGTACCCATATACACTAGTAGCGATGAGAGCAAAAACTTAACAAGGATAGTCTTCCCGGACATATTTAACCATTTAGCACTCCAATAGAGGATTATTTTCTTAAGTTTTTACAAAACATAGTTCCAATATTCCCCATTAGAGTACCCCCTAAGGAGATGTGGATACCAAGATATGTGAACAAACACCATTCATTCACCACTGGGAATCCCAATATTTGGGAAATATCTGTCAATGTAGCTTCTGAACAATTCCAACCAACTAATGGAATTTTATTTTTGATGATTAACCCACCTAAAAATTTCAAATAGGAGTCGAGAATTTTTTTAAATCAAGATGTTATAATTCTGGAGTCACCCTAAAGCAGGAGGGTGTCACCAAAAAATTAAGAATGATTAATCCCTTTGACATTATGGGCTACGCATAAACCAGGAAATTTTCCATCTAGCCTGGATAGTTCCAAATTTTGACTTAGAATTTCTACCATTATGATATACAAAAGGGGGGATAGAGGACACCCTTGCCTCAATCCCTTGATGCAACAAAGGAAGGAATTGGTCTACCATTTACCAATGGAGAAACCCAAGGGGATCTAATGGATGCTTTAATCCAATTGAAAAAATCTTCACAAAACCCATTTTTTAAGGATAAGAAACATGAAAGAGTGGTTTACCCAATAAAAGGTGTTAGCCATATTCAACTTGATGACCATCCCTGCTTCTCCTGCCTCTTTATTAGAATGAGTAGCTTCTTGCACCAGGAAAATTTTGTCTAGTATATTCCTTTGTTGCATAAATCCCCCTTGGTTTTCAAAAATAAATAAATGAAGTAGTTTCTTCAATTATTTGGTGATAATTCTGGTCAGAATATTATAAGTTGCATTGCATAAGGAATAGTTTGGAAGCAAGTGAAATTCACATGGTTTGATTCCTTCAGGATGAGAGCAAGAAAAGAATAATTTCTCCCCCCTCCCAATTTATTTTTCGTGCAAGAACTATTTAGAATCCAAATCAAATCCTTCTTAATTACAAACCAAAAGGCGCAGGAGAAAATAATAGTAAAGTCTTCAAGTCTGAGAGCCTTGTCAGGATCTAAATCCTATATGAATTCTTGAACTTCATCTTTGTCTATTTCCTTGATGAGAGACAGATTGGAGGATTAAGAAACCACCATTGGAATGTCATGCAAGAATTCTTGAGCCTAATCTATAGAGGGACTGAAATTGATTAAATGCTTCTTTCTTAATGTCTTCAAAGGATGTTATGTTAATACTTCCATCCTGGACTATTTCTTTTACTATGTTCCTTAGCTCTCGAGCCTTTGATTTTTTATGGAAGAATGAAGTCTTATGATCCCTTGCTTTGAACCACAAACTTCTTCTTTTGAGTCACCATATTTCTTCTTTTTTCCTTATTAATAAGAATATTTCCCCAGTTAAGTCCCTTTCTTTATTTAGATGCAAATTTTCAGTAGGGGTGTCATCCATTAATCAATGGTTCTCTTCATTTTGTTTAACCAACTCTTGTCACTTCCTCTTGGGGGGTTGATATGAATACTTTAACCAATTCATTAATGTTTTTTTTTCACATTTCTCAACTTTGTTTCCCACACAAACGCAAGATACCCTAATACTAGGATTCTCTAGGCTTCAATTATCAAATCCATGACTCCTTCCTCTTGAATCCAAACTGGATGGTACTGAAAAGGAATGGTACCGAAGTTTTCTTAATATTCCAAATTTATGGAGATTAGACAACGATCAAATTCGCTCTAAGATTGTATTGAAGAGGTGCAATTTATCCCCTTTAAAATCCAACTATTATGTATTAAAAACCTATCCAAACATGTTGCAATGTGATTTTCTCTGCTTCTATGATTTTTGCATGTCTGTTTCCTTGATTTTGGAATGATGTCGATCAATTAATGACATCTGGAAATTATATCCTTCATATGATCTCTAAAAACATCTTTGAATATACTCCATGATACTTTTCCTAAAGCACTTAGGATTGTGTTGAAATCTCCCCCCATGATGCAATTATTGTGAAAATCTCAGTTTATTTAGGGTAGTCTGAAAACTCTTCTTTATCAACATATAGTACTAGGACATAAACATTAATTATTGGAATTTTCTCTCTTGTGACCTTAGATTCCAGGAGTGCCAAATCCAAAAATTTCAATCAGTTTGAAGTTCATACCTGACTAGAATATGCCTGGATCACCTGACGCTCCTCTAAAACTTTTCACCAGTCCTTCATTGTTGTTCCAAAAAATACCTGATGCTTTGAATACTTCCTACTCTTTAAGCTTGGTTTCTTGCAAGAAAGAATCCAAGGTTTTCTTGCCTTATCAAATATTTTGTTGCTAGGGATTTTTTGGGACTCCTTAATCCCCTTGTATTCCATGATAATACTTTCATTTGGAAGGAAGATTTTGAGAGAGGCCTCCCCCTTCTTTTCCTCCTTTTCCTTTGAGGGCTTCAATTATTAGTGGTAAATTCCCTAACTTCTTATTTTGTTCGAATTCCACTTCTCGCACTATTTTTTTGAGTGGATGAGTTTTTTTCTTGGAACTATCCATTTCGTGACAGCTACTCTCATAAGCCCATACTAGGTTTTGGACCATATTTTGTGTTATAACCCTAGTGGAAAAAGATCCTTCCTCGATTGTTCCTGCATCGGGTGATTTGGGCACTACTCTTGCGTTGGGAGATTTGGGGAGGGATTCTTGAGGAGGATCTGATCACGACAAATATAGAATGGATGGAGGTGGGTATTCTTCATTAATTTCTCCTTCCTTGTATTCCACGTTATCTTATTCATCTTCATATGCTTCATTGTTCTTATCAGGGTTTGGACCCTTCTACCCTTCTCCCCCTTGATCCCGAAGAGTGTTGAAAGATTAGATAAGGAAGAGGCTCCATTGCTATTATGATTTTTCTAGGATTCAAAATATATTTTTTACCATGATTTCTCCCTCATCTTTCTTTGCCACTAATCCACTAGGGGAGAAGATGGATCGTGCCCTTTATTGCTCGAAACCTTAGAATAGTCCCTAGAAAAATTACCACATTCATGGTAATGCCAACATATGAAGGGGATTTACTCATAATATAGGGTTTATTTAAGGATTCAATCCCATAGGGTTACATTGATATCATAGGGAACCCTTTTTCTAGATCTACTTCCACATTGATATTTGCACAAGAAAATTGAGATCCCTTGGGTTCTTCCTTGTCTAGATATTTCCCAACACTATTTCATATAGCCCTTAGGCAAACATCACTCCAACATGACAAGGGAAGGCGAGACAACTTTAACCACACCAAGATCATACTTGGGATATCCTCATCAGGGTTGCAATCTAAATTCCACTTATTTAGGTACACCCCCTAGATACGAAGAAATGTGGCCCATCTCTAAATATTACATCTCAATCTTCTTTAAGTTCAAACAAACAGGAAAAGAATCCACCACTGAATATATACAATGCAATGTTACCCTTAATATTTGATCTCCATGTTTTCTCGATCCATGACTCCATAGATCTCAAAGATGGCCACATCCTCATGAATTCATCGGTCAGAGCTCACTCAGAAAAGACAAATGCGGTTCTTCGAGCTCATAGAGAGAGAGCCACATTACGAATATATTCATTTTTCTTGACGAATTTGGATTGTGTCTCTGAGGGTCGAGCCCACATTGGAAGAGAGGATACCAAAGCTTGAAAGGCAACTGCCTCATCTACATATGAATTGGGAGGGGGAGGGGGAGGGCCCCCCCCAAGGCTCGCCATCGCGAAGAGAACCTAGGCCCTTCTGCATTCGATGAGAGAACCGCAAAACAAAAGTTAAAATAATACTAATACATTTAAATTTTTATTATTAATTTCATTCATAATTGTTACCATGTTTATTAGGCCAAATATAATCTTTGTAAAATAATATTTTTGATTCATTTAATTTATTAAAAAAAAAACCTATTGTTATGTGTGTGTGCATCCCTAATTTCGTGCATGGTAAATTGGGTACACAATAGTCCCTGATTACGAGGCCTTGCCCCAAGGGAATTGAAGTGAGTCAAACCTGTGATTAGCAATAAGTAGCAACAATATCAAAGAAGTTCATGCCTAGATCTAGATCACTTGAGATAACCCTTGGGGATTCACACACACACATATAGCCCTAAGGTTAGCTCAATCAGTCAAGTTCCCGTCGTTAAATCACCTTGCTAATGGGATGTCACATGATCAATTCTCCTTGACGCTCGTGGGGTTAGGATCTACAAATGATTCGACAATGATGAGATCCCTTCAGGTGGATCTTCCTAAAATATTTTCCATGGTCATAGCACTCACCGATCTCTGATGTCTATAATGTGTGTTTCATAGAAATCAGAGATTAATGAGTATTTTGTCAATGGAAACTATTCGGGAAGATCCACCTGAAGGGATCACATCTTGTTGGCTCATGAGCATAGGCTAACCATAAGAGAGTCGATGATAATTGATCCCGTGACATCCAACTCAAGGGAATCCTGGACAAAAGGATCAAATCCATTACAAAGATAAACTCATTATGAGCTCAACATGTCACATGCGGGAATTGAACCCGAGTGGAGGGCATAATAACATTTCTCCCAACCACCTAAGTTACATCCTATATATATATAGGATGTAACTTAGGTGGTTGGGAGAAATGTTATTATGCCCTCCACTCGGGTTCAATTCCCGCATGTGACATGTTGAGCTCATAATGAGTTTATCTTTGTAATGGATTTGATCCTTTTGTCCAGGATTCCCTTGAGGACTGAAAGATGTATATTTTTCATATGGAATATAAAGATGTCTTTTCAAGGAATATATATATGACTTTATTACATTGAGTATCATTGTAAAAGAGTGTCACATACAGATGATCGAAAGAAATTAGCCATAATATAGGAGTCAAGCAAGGGTGTCCCCTACCATTTTTAGTATATACATTAACAAGCTAAAATATTACTTGAAAAAAGTGTGTTATCTTAGCCCATTTCTTGTTAGTGTAATCATCATTATTCTTATTGAACCACAAAAAAGTAGAAATTGATCCCTTCATGTTAATCTTTGTTATATGTATAAATATTTCATGGACATGAAAGTCAAAAAAAATCAAATTTCACTAACTATAAAAAAGAATAAAAAAAAATAAACATAAAATTATCAACATTAAAAATAAATCATAAAAGCATAAATATAAATGTATTGTTAAATTAAATAATTGTTCAAAAAATTCTTTTTTCGAAATGTAAATATTTAATTAAAAATAAAAAATTACATTAGATTATTTTTTAAAATTAAATAAAATTGCAACTTCAATGAAGTGAGACCGCAGTTTTTAAATTCCACAAAAATAAAAACCAACGGCTTTGCTGGTTCAAAATAATAATATTTAAAATCCCATAATAATACTTAAATATTATCCATAACGTGTACCAGAGTTTTTCGATCATAACGTACGTTCTAAGAACATGCAGTATTTGTTGGATTATTCAATCCTGCAGTCAAAGTAGGTACGGGATTATGACGTAATATTATCCCACAAAATTGATTAACAACGACATTTCTACTCCTGTTTTTATCAAAACCCTTTTTTAATTAAAATTTTCCATCATTCCTTTGATGATCCAGTTGTTTTAAATAACAATTGAGTTAAAACATAAAAATTAAACAATTAATGAAATGTCCCATAACCTTAAAACTAAATTTTAATGCCCACTTTATAAATTATTGTAAAGTCCACATACTTTTTTTTAATTAAAATTTTCCATTATTCCTTTGATGATCCATTTGTTTTATATAACAATTAATAATTAAAGGATAATAATATAATGAAATGTCCTATAAACTTGATCCATTTGTTTTATATAACCATTAAGAATTAAAAAATAATAATTTAATGAAATGTCCAATAAACTTACAACTAATTTTTAAAGTACATTTTATAAATTATAGTAAAGTTAACATCATTTATACAATTATATTCCCTGTAACAAGATGATTAGTGATGGCTTCGTGAATAACTATATTAATCAGAATAGCAAAGTTTGAAGTTGTTATAATAGATAATTTCATAAGTTTTTTTTTAAATAAAATCTTAAATTAAATAATATTTTAATATAATTATAATATAAAATATTTTTAATTTATTTAATAAATAATATTTTATTATTATATTAACTATTTTTTATTTATTTTAATTTTGAATCTATTAATTTAGGAGAGGTATCAATTTTTTTTTTCTCTTTAAAAGAGATTTGTATTTTAAGAGAGAAATTTGATACCTCTACTTTAAGTAGATCTAAAATTAAGATAAATTTACGCTCTTTTAATTATTAGTTTTCAAATAAACCACATTAAAAAGAATATCATGAAAAAAACTATAATTTAAAATACAATGAGAAAAGAAAAATTTGGAAAATTATATATATATATATATATATATATATATATATATATATATATATATAATTTGGATTAAATCAAAATATTAAACATTGCATTTCTACAATTTTAAATTAGAGACAACTCTCTTCCATCCAATAGAATAACTATTAAAAAATGATATATCTTAAAATTTAAAATTATCAATATTATCTACTTTATTATATTATATGCAATATAAATATTAAATTAAAATAATTTGTTTAAATTTTATTATTCAATATTATCTTTATTATATATTTTTATTTAAAATATTTATAAATATTATATATATATATATATATATATATTTCATCCATGGTGTTATTCTTTCAGATTTTTTTTTAAAATAAAAATTATGAGGTTTTAATGTAGGCAACCATTATTTCCTAATGTTGATGAGCATAGGCAATGTATGCTCACCATTAAATTTAAACAAATTTAAATTTAATTAAGGGCATATACTACTCACAAACATTAAATAATCTATAGTTTGAGAAATATGTGTTGCCTTTTAATGTATGATCTTAAATGTAAAGCATTACAAGATATGCTATGATTTGACTTCTTTTGAATAATGTTCAAATGACATTGATATTTAGTAGATATTTATTATTATTAAATTGTTTTTAATTTAAAAATATAATTAAAAAATAATATAAATTAAAAAATATTTTTCATACTAGATCAATAATTTTAAGTATTTTCATTTTTTTTTTAATTATGTCTTTTATTATACATATTTTTTTTCTAAGTAAACGTAATCTATTAACAGTGAAAATTATGTACAGCAGGCCATAGTCATTTCCTTGCCCAGTGTAGTGGCATTTTGAACAAAAAACCAATGTTGAACACTGCCCTTCAAGAGGGAAACCAGTGCTGAGTGTTTTTCAAGAAAAATCCCACGCAGGGGAGACATGGAGTTCTGAGTTTTGATATCATGTCTAACAAAAAATGAAACATATACATCATAATAGACAGGAACAAGCCCTGAAGAAAGGGCAGAGACAAAGCACAAAAAACAGAGTAAGAGGGAGGTGCTACTCATCAGGAGCTTCTTCAACGACCCTGCACCAGAGTTCATCCGGTTCCCCGTCGTCCTTGTACAGGTCCGCAGTTGAATGAATCACCTTCCCTATGACAGAAGGAACCTGCACCGCGCTCGCTTGACCCTCTGCAGTCTGCGCCTCGCTCGTTTGTCCTCCAGCATTCTTCATCTCGCTCGCTTGACTTCCAGTTTTCATCTTTCCGCATTCATGCTCAGCATCCCGGCCAGCGCTGACAAGGTTATCTAATGAAGTGACCAAATTCCCTAGTGGAGAAGGATGGGCCTGCTCAGCATGTGCTTGACCAATGTCGTCTTTCCTCACGTTCGGCAGCGTACTAGGCTAACCAGCCACGCCTTTGCTAGCGTTGTCCTGAGTGTCTTTGCCCACCACATCCTGCAAATTCATGTTTTCAGGGAGCTTCATGCCAGCATTATGCCCCGAAATCTGGGCGCCCACATTACTGCATTCCGCCCTGCCAAAGCAAGGAGTTATGTTCTGAGGAGTTTCCTGAAAGACGACCGTGATTGAGGCCATCACTCTGGGATGATTAAGAGAGCTATTGAAAGAAAAATGCACAGTGTGGAGCTGAGCAGGAGGAATCGGAGGATTGGGGGCACAAAAGCTGCATCCAGAGAGATGAAGACGACCCCTATGTGCACTAGAAAGGCTGTCGGAGTTGGTGGAAGACGCTGAGGAGGTACTGGAGGAGGTGGTGGAGCACCGAATCTGGCGTCTGGTGGATCCTCTTCTGCAACGCATCCTATGCCTGAGACGCGGCATATCCTCGGATGAGATAGCAATGTGGGGAGGCGAATGCAGGACTGAAGCTGGGGGCGTTTGAGTAGGCAAAGTCACCGATGCAAGCATGCAGGAGCCTGCAAGAGAGTAGTGGAGGCTATTGCCTAACTCCAAGCAGCAATTGAGACTGGTTCTCTTGCCAGTTACAGTGCGCTCGGAAGAACGCCTAGCCTCCGGAGTGCAGCATCACTTAACAGGCTGAGGAGTTCTGCTAGAGCCATGACCGCGCGCGATTCTATCCTCCCAATATACCGTGCAACAGTAAGTCCTTCGCATTAAACCTTCATAAATTTGAGCTGAAGACATGGCCAGGTCGCAGCGTGCGAAAAGGTCTCGAGGATCGGAGGCGAAGTTGTTATGAGCACCGGTAGTTAAATGCATTAAACTCTGAACATTCCAATTGATGAACCAAATGACAGCTTCGAGGCAGGTAGGCATATGACGACCCATTATGCCCCTCGACCATCCCATCACCTTAATTCGTTGCATCGTCACCCGCATCCGGGGGTCTTTTATTACACATTAATAAATTAAAATTATACTATTTATATTAAATAGATATGTCAACAAATTATATCTAATTTAATTTTAATCAGTTTTATATTATTTTAAAATTTTTGTAAACAAAATATTTAACACACATTTTATTTATTTATATGTAATTCTAAATTCTTCCAAAATAGATAAATTAGAAAGATGCAACCTAACCCCTGAAGTATGGTAATGTTACTATTAAAAAAAGTAATGTTACTAAAAAGGTGCATGAATCATTTTGCAAATTTGTTCAAATATGACATGCTATCGTCTTATTGGGAATATGTTTGAAATTTGTTCCCTGGGAAAATATAATTTATTTCAAAGTTTAAATTTCAAATAATATATATATCTATATCTATATATATATATATATATATATATATATATATATATATATATATATATATATATATATATATATATATAAACTAATAATATGATAAATATATTATTTTTACAATTAATTTTTATTTTTTTTTTAAATTATGCGGAGTTATTTACATTAATCAAAAAACATATGTTACAAAAAGAGTCATTTTGGCTAATGTCCGTAGAACAAGGAAAAGCGCTATTGTCCGCAGAACAAGGAAAAACGCAAGATCAATCCCATACTAATGGATCTGGAAACAGGGGAAACGAAACTGAGTAGGAAGACCGAAAACATGGGCAAAATGAAAACAGTAAGCATGCAAGCTCAACGAAACAAAAATTTGAGGAGCAGGCCAAAACAAGAGAGAAAGAAAGAATTAAAGGCCCGAGGGGGGCGGCACCGGATCTTCGTTGCTAAAAAATTCATCAATGTTGATCGGTCTTTCGGGAGTACCTTCTTCCAGGTCAAAGCGGGAGCGTTGAGAAGGTTCATCCCCCAGAGGAGAGCCCTTGGAAGGGGCCTCGGCCTTAACCCTGAGATTAGGATCATCGTCTTTCTAATGAAGCACCGATTTTATTTTCAACATCTCGTAATGTGGGGAGGAGCTATCAACAAATCTCAGATGATGAACCATCTTGACATAGGTTTCAAATTTTTCCGAAAGAGCTTGAATCTTTTTATCCAGCTGCCTGCTAACTCTTCTCTACTCCTAGAGCACAAGATAAAGGAGAGTTTTTGTATGGCAATGAAGGTCTATGGCGCGTGTGTAGAGGTTCTCCCTACTTCTTGTTAAACTCGGGTCCGGAATCCAGTGGAATTCATGGTCCACATTCTCAGTTGGGGTGGCCTGATGACGAGCCGCCACTTCAGCTTCCAATTCATTCAGAATCTCTCGCGCAGGCACTGAGGTGTTGTCCCTGTAATGACAAGATGCATTACGAACCAGAGTCTCCGCTCTGGTAACAGGGTGACGGGAGGGGTTCTCCCACTGGGTAGTGCAGCTGCGCCGAATAGGAGGGGAAGGATGTCTACGGCGAGGGGCCATGATGGGAGGCTTAAACCACAAAGGAAAGAGAGCCAATGATAGGCACTGCGCCGGGAAGTCGAAAAAATTGCTGCAAGAGGGCTTGAGGGAGAACAGGGCAAGGGAGTAGAAGGCCGAAAGGCAGCAGCGAAACTTAACGAAGGGGGAGTTGAACCACGAAGTGAAGTGAGGAAAAAAAGCCATGTGAAGAGAATTTAAGGGCACAGGCCCAGGTTGGCTTGCCGTGGGAGAACGACTATGACGCACATACATATTTTTAATGGAGTCATGCTGGGAATAAAGGCTGAGCATGGGAGCGTGCCATGGTGACCTAATCAAGGATTGACCACCTCCCAAAACAATCGAATGAGCGTTAAATGAGTACATTGTCATCATGAGCTTGAGGATCGGGCGACTGCGACATGACCCCTGCCTTGTGCAAGTCATTGTTGTTGATAATAAGACAGTCCTTCTTAACTTCGGGTGATTCGATTGTGTTCCACTCATGGGAGACGAGTTGATCCTGGGTTGTTACCCCTTGGTTTGCTATGTAGTCGGCCAGACTATTGGCCTTTCTTCTAACTGCGTGAAACGATATCCCCCTCGCCTCCCTGATGCTTTCATTGATGTGTTGGCGAATTCGATTGAGGCGCCAACTGTCTGAGACTTTAGCCACACTTCAGCCCTATTGCAATTTCCTGCAAGCTTGGGTAGTGACATTTGAATCTCCTTCGACCTGAAGGGGCCAATAGTTATTTTGCTTGGCAATAACCAGACCTTTGGCCAGCGCTTGGAGTTCAGCCACATTGTTGGTAGTATGCCCTAAATTTCCATAGTAAATCCACAAGATGGAGCCCTGAGAATTGCGAAAAACACTGCCAAAGCCTGCCATACCAGGGTTGTTTTTGGACGCCCCGTCATAATTGAGCTTGAAAAAAAGTTGCTCAGGAGGATGCCAGATTGTCAAGGGATTGGGATTGATAGAGTCTGATCGGGATGAGGAATCAATGAGGGGGGTGGGAAGATTAAGGAGAGAAATGATTCTGTAGTCAGTTGTGGATGGAGGGTGAGGGGAATCTTGGAGCTTGGCAATGGAGGTAGATTCTCTCAAAGTGAGCTTGATATTGTTAAGAATCTGTTCTTCCTTGGAAGCAAAATTCCTGAATATTCGAGAATTTCGTTCTTTCCAGAGAGCCCAGCAAATGATGCCTGGGAGAAGGTTCCACGCCAGATTGATGAGAGGATGGCTAGAGAAGGCAGGGCACCATTTTTCCAGGGTGTTGTGAATGGAGTCAAAAGAGCGGTCAGAGGTTTTGAAAACCAACAAGAACCAAGACCAAATGTTGGAAGCATAAGGGCAGGTGTTGAGGAGGTGGTTGGTCCTCTCAGAGTCAGAGAGGCAAAGAATACAAACCGAGGGGCCTTTGAAACCTTTCTTTTTAATGTTGTCCCACGTTAGGATTTTCCTGTGCGTGACAAGCCAAAGAAAGAGAGTGATCTTCAGCCAATGCTTCTTACTCCAAAGTCTTTTTCGTCTGCTATCCGCTTGAATAGAGGTTGGATTTTGCAGGATGTTGTATGTTTCTTTGATATTGAATTTCCCTGTTGGATTGGAGCCCCAGTGAAGAATGTCAGGACCGTCTTCTTTTTGAATTTTCCTATTGCTGAGCTCCTTAGCTAGAGAGTTTATAGGCTAATGGAGGTGGATAGGAAGAGAGTCTTTGAGATTCTCCCAGTCCATCTAATCTGAAATTTCTGTGGGTTTCCAATAATCTTTTACTCTTCTTTTGTTTTGCTCTTCCAGATATTCTTTTACCGGCATGTAAATCTCTTTATATAGTCTAGGGCATTGCTCCCAAGCATCCTCCCAAAATAGAGCTTGCTGACCATTTTCGATCTCCCAGAAGTTGTGCTTTTGAATCAACGATCTGTTTTCCCATGCTTTATTACACATGGGAAAACCTTTAAGGTTGCCCGAGAGCCTGATGAGAGAGGCCCAAGGAGTCATGGGGGCATATTTGACCTTCCAAAGCATAGCCCAGTTGGTGGAAGGATTAGTTATCCAACGCCACCAAGTTTTTGCACCCATGGCCTACCCAGGAGATCAAGATCTCTAAGGCCAAGACCTCCTTCATGAATGGGAGTGCACACTTTATCCCAAGCAACCAGAGCCCATTTACCTTTGATGACTTTCCCTTTCCAAAGGAAGTCCCGTTGAATTGTTCTGATCTAGCTTGAAATGGAACGAGGAGCCGCAATGGCCGAGAAAAAGTAAAGGGGCATGGCTTGAAGGACAGATCGAACCAGGATTAATCTCCCCACTAGATTAAGGGCCCTAAAATTCTAATTGGAGATTTTCTTCTTGAGCTTCGAAATAAGAGGTTCCTAGTTCGAATAGGCCGGAGGTTTGTCAGTGAGGGGAACACCCAAGTATTTTGAGAGGAAGAAGCTTTTCTGGAAACCCAGGACGCGAGCAATATGAGTTTGAATGGCCGCAGGGGTGTTGAGGAAGAAGATTTTGGATTTAGCATAATTAACATCCAATCCAGAGGCCAAGGAGAAGTCTTTCAGAATTTTTTTGAAAGCAAGGGCTTCCTTAACCGAGGGGCAACCCATGAGGAGCGTATCATCAACAAACTGCTGGTGAGTTGAGGGAGGGAGCTGGGGATAGAGCTTGAGGCCGGAGATAAGACCTCTATAGGAGGCTGCCGAAATGGATCGACCCAGCCCCTCCGCCAAAATGAGAAAGAGGAAAGGAGATAGAGGTTCCCCTTTTCTGATGCCTCTCGAAGGATTGATGATCGAGGTGGGGGATCCATTAAGGAGGATGGAGAAGAAGGCTCCAGAAACAAGGGCCATGATCCATCTCATGATCTCTTTGTTGAACCCGAATGCTGCAAGCGTAAATCTAATATAATTCCAGCTGATCTTATCAAAGGCTTTGGACATATCCAGTTGGATTAGCATCCCTCGTTTGCCTTGGTCTTTGAGCGTGTGGATGATTTCCTGAGAGAGAATGATGTTGTCCATGATCTACCAGCCTTCCACATATCCCGTTTGGTTTGATGAAATCAGGAGAGGCAGGAGAGGTTTCATACGATTGGCAAGAACTTTGGATATGATCTTGTATATGACACTGCAAAGAGCAATGGGCCTAAACTGATCGGGGGATTCTGCTCTTTCAGATTTAGGAATGAGAGCAAGGAAAGTTGCGTTGAGAGAGGGAAAAATGGATTTCTTCATTCTAGATTCCTCCACCAGATCATAGACTGAGTCCTTTATAGTGTTCCAACAGGCTTTGTAGAAATCGATGGTGAATCCATCAGGCCCAGGGGCTTTTCCATTCGGCATTGACTTCTTCCAATTCCTCCATGGTTATCTTCTTTAATAACATCTGATTGTGTTCTTTAGTTAGGATAGACATGATATGATTGGTGATTTTCCTGATATGCTCTTCATTGTGCAGGTTGATTTTAGTAAGGATGCTCGTGAAATGCTGATGACGTTCTTCCTCTATTTGCTGATGAGTGTCAAGCAACTGCCCTTGGTCGTTCTTGAGGTTGAGGATCCTGTTATTTTTCCTGTGTTGGATCATAGATTTATGGAAGAAGGATATATTTCTCTCCCCATCTTTGAGCCATTGGATCCTTGATTTCTGTCTCCAGAGTGTTTCTTCCTGAGTTACTCGAACCTCCCAATCTCTCTGGAGCTCCATTTCTATTTGTTTGGTTTCCTCCGTTATCTCATTCTGAATGATTGTTTGTTGTAGTGATTTCAACTTTGAATCTATGATCTTTTTCTTCATAGTGATCTCTCCGAAGGTTTCTTGATTCCATTTTTTTAGTTCTTGCTTGATGAACTTAATTTTTTGGTGGAAATCATTCATCTTACTCCCCTGAAGGAGAAAATATTTTATACACCATTCTTTGATTTTGTCTTGGAATTCCGGGTGGGAAAGCTAGAAGGCTTCAAACCTGAAGGGAGCGTTTTTTGGGCGCACAAAGATCTGGAAGGTTAGGACGATTGGCCAATGGTCAGATCTCGCCTGCGGAGCAATAATAGCCTCCGTTTCCATAGAGGAGAGGAATAAGTCTTAAGAGAGAAGAAAACGATCCAGTTTGGAGGCTATCTGACGCTCTCCCCCTCTTTTGTTGCTCCAAGTGTGGATGCCATTTTTGGTGGGGTTATCTATGAAGTTTAGGTCCTCAATCATGCTTTGGAAAGCTTGAGAGTCTGAATCCAGACATCGGATACCTCCCCTTTTCTCATCCAGATTTAGGATCATGTTGAAATCTCCCGCCAGGATTTGGAGCTTGTGATCAAGAGGCCGGAGAAAGATTTTTAGTTGATTGAGCCAGGCAAGATGCTCTCTGACAGTATGAGGACCATAGACATTGGTGATACATATCTTCTCTTTGGTACCTATGATTTGTAGAATTGTGGTAAGGGCATGCCTATATGCAAAGGAATCAATCAAATGAAACCTTGAGTCTTTCCAGAAAGTGGCAATGCCTCCCACAGTGCTCATTGCAGCAATGGCCACATGACTGTACTGCTTCCTGAAACATGCCTGCTGAATGTTCATCATTTCAGACAATCTGCTTTTTGTCTCTTGCAACATTAGAATGTCTGTTTTCCCTGAGATTATTTTGGATTTAGGAATCCTTTTTTTGTAGGGCTATTGAGTTCCCTGATATTCCAAGATGTGCAGATTAATAATATATTAAATAAGATATAAAAATAAAGATTAATAATATTTATTTAAAATTTTAGAACAATTAATTTATTAATAATATTATTAAATAAAATATAAAAATTAATAATTAATAATATTTATTTAGAATTTTAGAAGTTGAATCCATTGGGTGGTTAGGATGGTTAAAGGGTTGAAATCTATAATAATAATTGTGTCAAATTTTTTAGTAATATTATTTATTATTTTTATTATGTTTTTTTATTAAAGTGATGATTAATGTTATTGAAATGTTCAATAATTTATGAGACGTGGAGTTTTACGAGTTATAGTTAAAGTCCAAAGAGTTGTAGAGCAAGATTTTTTGAGAAAAATTTGTGTGGGTTGTTATGCATCTAATTAGAGATTATAAATACTTCACGGAAAAAGTTATTTCTAATAGTCATAGAGGTACAAGATTTAGACTTCTAGTTCTTCAAGAAAGTAGTTGGCTTCTTCTTTATAAGGAGAAATTGTCTCTTGCCCAAATTCTTCTTTTGAAACGTCTAGAAGTAACCCCTTTACTATTAAATCATAAAGTATATCACATTTCCTTACATCTCTGTCACATTTCACATTGATAAAGACCTTTCCTTGAGCCTCTAAGCTAAAAAAAGAATGCAACCATTGATATAACAATGATAATGATCCATGACACCTTTCAATCCTCAACAAATAAACCAATTGACACTTAGAACCCATATAGGATTGAAAACAAACAAAACTTATGATTGGGATTTGTGTAAATGATGTCATTGAGTTGGACCCCCTAGGATATTATCCCTCTCATAAGGTTTCGTTCAATATGAAGAAGGGAAATTTGTAATTCATGAATGGTCCAATTAATCCCAAACACATGACCCATGACCATTATGGTATGTTTCTTGAGGGCAATGTCTAACTATTCGATGTTTTTTTCTTTTATGTTGGAATTCAATAGCACAATTTTTGGTGAGATCACTATGTTTTGTTGCTTGAACTGCATGCATTAATGCATAAATAGATTTGGAACTTTGAAAAAATATTAGGGCACTTATTTTGTATAGATTTAACAATTCAAATATGCAATTCCAACCATTTTTAACTCGATTTGGAGCAAATATGAGGATATATTTAGCTGAGAATTGGGGGCGGAGGGGAGCAGTGTGGAGGACTGATGGGGCCATTTAAAACTCCTTCTTTGCATCACCTTTGAGACTAGTCAAATTTGACACAAAAGGTGTAATTAACATGTGTTAAACATTAGACCCACTTAAATTATACAAATCAATTCACAAGCACACCTCTGAAATTGACGGAAAATGATATCCACCCATCTACACAACATTGAGTGTCGCAACAAGTGATGTAGAGGTTGTTGGATTTGAAAGCATTTTAAATCGAATGACCTATACACCACCAAATATAGCATTCAACGATGTGCAACAAGGTGAATGTTGACCATTAAAATTAATAATAAATATTTTGATGATAACATCAAGTAACTCAATTAAACTTAAGGTTCCTATCATTACTATATAATGAGTAATTAACTTATTAACTTTCATTAATAAATCCATTCTTATCAAACATAAGGCTAGTCTAACTCTTTGACATTTTAGCCCTTCTCCAGACATATTTTCCAATGAATTTGTTGGAATCATATGCTTTAGTTGTGTAATCTATATAATTTAAATGCCCTAAAAAAATTTAGCCATTAAATCCATTTATATATTGAAAATGTCGTGGTCTATTTGTTCTATTTTCTGGCATATTTTATGGTCTAATTGGTCCAGAATCTGACAAAGATTTATTGGAATCACAAGTTTGAGTTGTAAACTCTGCACAACTCGAGTGTCCAATAGATTTTTCAGAGTGTTGAATCCATATATGCAATCAAAAACACATTTTAAATAACAAAAATTAAGATTTAATGAATTTTTTTTTCGTTAAATTCTAACAAAAAAAAATTTCATCGAATTCTAGTAAAAAGTAAAACAAACCTATAAACAATATCTATACCAAAAAAATACATTTAAAATAACAAAACAAAAAATTATACAACTAAATTTCCAAACCAAAATATCAAATAATTAAAATACACCCACATTCTCATAATTGATCAATTGCTTGTGATGATGAAATATTCTCATAACATTTGAGAGTGACAAACTTCTTGTTGCTTGCACATTAATAATATGAATATGAAGAGGATGACAAACTTGTTGGTTTATCTATGCCGTAAAGATTTGGTGTAAAAGACACATGACCTACCATTATCCACTACAAGTCATTTGGTGGGACCCATTGCTACGTATCGAGCCCTTAAAAGACAAAACGTACATCACACGGCCTTTCGGCCCCTTAATTTCAGGTCAATTTTTAATAATTTCTTTGACATTCTCACAGGAAATATATTTGTGTGGCATAACATTAAATATATAGAAAATGTTTGTATCAATGTTGACAACATAAAATTTAATTTTATGACATGATAGAACCATTTCAATGGCAAATGGGGTTGGTTCACTAGCAAGGAATTATTAGATGGGAGGATAGGAAAGAAAACGATATTTAATTTAATGATAAACATAATAATTTATTATTATTATTATTATTATTATTTAATTATATATTAGGGAATATATTTTTTATTTATTTATTTATTTTTTCTGTTATAGTGAATATTTTTCACGGTACATTTATGTGGTGAATGTATATTCATGTATATCTTTCTTTACAATATATACCAACTTTGCATTGAACATATATCTAGGTCTAATATTTTATTTTTCTACCTTCCACTTGTTTTATCTTTATGGCTATATAATCTTGAAGGTGAATATATTTAGAACTTTGGATAGTAGAAAAATGTAGAGAAGAAAGAAAAGTGAAATTTCAATTAAAATTGAAAACAATGTTTGATAATAATTTTAATTCCTTATAAGAAAAGATTCAGATATAGATAAACAATAGAATATTAGGAGTGGAGATTCAATTGTAAGTAATGGATGCTATATTGCAAGAAATTGAAAGATAAAGTGAAGAAAACAAAAAATCAACTCAAGGTGAAGATGTCAAAGAAAATCTTAATCTTATGGACAAGAATAAAGAGCTAGAAGAAAAATTACAAAATAATCTAGCCCTAAATAGATTAGAACATAACTTGGATATCAAACCCATCAAAGAATAAATGAATAAGTTCATAGAGTCAGACCATGAACATAAAAAAAGAGCCTTGAACCTTATCATTTTTTGTATTAAAGAAAAGAAAAATCAATACACGCTAGCAATGCAGGAAGAACTAAACAACAAATCACAAATTAAAACAAATTATTTACAAAAACAAAAAGGTTAGGAGAAATTACTGACCATAAAGATAGACAAATTCATGTTGAGGTAAGCTTTGATGACCATAAAAATAGCATGCTAGGAAAAACACCTAGTTTAAAAGGGTAATAAATATTTATAAACAAAGACCTTATACGAGATGACGAAGAAAAATAAAGGAAGTAAGTTAAAATAGTAAAATAGGCTAGAAAGGAAGGGAAATGGGTAATAATTAGGAACTGAAAACCTATCATCACTAATAGAGATCAAAAATATAATAATAAATAGGAATTTGGTACACTCTAAATCTTTGCATGGAACTATCATGGTTCTCCATAGAGAAATTTTTTTATATTAAGTTGGGTCATAATTGAAATGTATATTATATTTCTAGTTGAAACTTGGGAGCATGAAGAATCTAAGGTTTCTCATATTGAAGGATTTGCATTGTGGTTTGCATGTAACAATAAATCCTCCTAAAGGGGGATTGGAGATGTTAGTATGAATCTTTCGTCGTAAAAGATCACTTTAGCTACGCATAACAAATAGCCCTAACATCGATTATGGCTGAAAAATATCTTTAAGTTTGCTGCACAAATTCAGATCTAAGCACAAAAGACATTAAGCAGATAAAATATAATATGGCTCCATAAATCCAATGGACAAGACAAGAAGAATGTATTTGAAAGAATTTTGTATTATATTAAAGAATGGGGCACCTGAGAGGAAAACAAGAAAGGTGTCTTCCGGTTCTCCTCAGTGGGATGGGTTCTTGAAAGTCCTCAGTGTTTCAGATCTAACATTTCTCTCTCTTATGGGTGTAGAAAAGCAAACATAGAACTCAATGGGAGTTCACAAAGCAAAAATGGAAAATGGTGACCAAGAATAGATCTAGTGTGATCTAATGCAATGAAGGTGACTAATGAATGGGGAAAACCCTTCTATTTATAACAAAATATTGGGGTGTTCTAGAACTCGGTGCATGAATAAAATATTATTAATCAAATTCTAAAATCACCCTTTAGGAATATTTTATTATATTTGTTGGAAGGAAAAGGTCTTTTGACTTGGGTCAATTCCTTTATTTATAAACAATAAATAAATAAATGATTTATTTATTATTTTAGGGAGATGGTGGGAATATAATTAAATAAATAATGATTTATTTAATTATTTAAAAATGATTTATTCAAATTTAACTAGGAATATTATTTAAATAATGATTTAAATAACTTATTCATAGGAAATAATTAAATAAATAATGATTTATTTAATTAATTTCCTTGTTTTTGGGTTAAATATGACCAGGAAATATAGACAAATGTTATTTCATATGGTGAAAGCAATTTTACTTAGGGTAAAATTGGTCTTACATGGTGTACTTGGGTTCATCTAATGATAATAGGTTAGATGACCAAAAAAATGGTGTAACAGATTGCCCCCCAACGTACGAGTGTTAGGAGAAAATCGTATGACCGAAGTACGTTGTAAGAACTCAATCACTAAACATCAAGAGGGGAGTGAGAGAGAGAAATGTAAGGTAGTCTAATGTGCTAAAGGACTAGACCCTGAGGAGACGAGACTTACAGGTGCAACAAGTCTCTAGTTGATGAAGTGGTACCTATGTTAAAGGCGGCGGGGGAGGCATACCTATGCCCGCCGAGACAATAGTACAAAGAATAAGGCGTCCGGAAAACCACGGAATGCAATAATGAAACATGTGCTGGCCTAAACATGAGCCAGATAAATAAAATGATGAATCCTACATACATGCGATGCCTGGAATAACCGTCAAGACTTATACAATAATATTGTAGTACATGAGATACAAATACACCCAAATGCCCCCTACACACGGGGAAGGGCTCGCAAAATCTGACTGATACATGCAAATTGAAGAGGTGCTGCAAGCGGCTGAGGCCGATATCATCAAATGAGAGGAGCTGCGTCAAGGGTTGAAATGAAGAAGTCATTCGGGCATGTGGGGGGATACCTGCAGGGCCACCCCTTCAGGAGGGTTGAGATATCTCACACACGCCCGGGAATCACCAAGAGCTACTGCTGCATCACTGGACCATCAAGTGTATAGATCACGATCATGCTGAAAAGTGCTTGAACCAAGGTACACTGCCCCCTAGACCTGGCTTCTGGAGTAAATGAGCGGATGTCGACAGAAGTAGGTCCGCCATAGGTGAGGCAATAAGGAATCCCCAACTAAGGCACGAGAGAAAATAGTAGAGAGACGAATAGACGAACACTAATGATGATGATGAAATGGGGGATACTGAGTAGCGGATGGACGATTTCCCTTGTTAGAGCATAAAGGGCAGGAATGGCTTGGCAGTGACTGACACAATATCATGAAGGATAGGGGATGATGGGACGAAGGCCATAATGTGCGACACGAGAGAGGGACCAAGAAATGAAGGATGGAGGACTATAGCGGGGTACAAAGGGACTCGAGATAGACTCCATGAATGCAATGATGATGCAACTCAGATGCTCTAAACAAGGGCGAATCGATGGTGCTGCCACATAATAAAGGTCCAATGGGGAAACATGAAAACATGAGTACAAGATGGTAACTCATGACGAAAATCAACACGAACTAGTACAAGTATGGAGGCAAAGTGGTGCCTCAAGTACAAGTGTTGTAAGTGAGGAAATCTGATTTTGAGGAGAGGTGAAGAGACCCTTCGTGGGAAAAATGTGTCCTGATGAAGTATCAAGGTACTAAAAATTAACAGGTACCCAGAGCTCATGAACAGGCCAGGTCACACTTTTTGGAGTCTGTTCTGTGGCCTAGGTAGCAGGTATTGGGCAGAAAACTGCGTCCTATCCCAGGAAATGACCTGAAAAGTGCGACCTGTCAGAGAAAGGGGATTTCAGTGTTGTTTCTGGCTGAAATCTGGGATTTTTATGGCTGGGAGGCATAGGTGCCCCCAAGCATGTTGTGGTTATGCCAAAATGTATTTAGAAAAAAGGGGAATCTAAACACATTTTAATGATATGTTGCACCATTTGTTTTTGTTATGGTTATGCAATTTGAGAAAGGAAATGGAGGATTACCAATCTCTTTTGGTACTGCATATATGAATCAAATGGAATTTAAGTTTTTGGGTTGGCATACCTGGTGTCACTATCCCAAAAAGAGGATTTGGAGATAATGAACTGATGCTTTCTTAGAAAACTTATAGGTTGGTCAACAACAATGTCTAAAAGACTGGGTTGCTGATGTAAGATGAAAGAACGATAAGGGGTATCATCCCTAGAGTAATCTGAAGTGATATGGGACTCGAGAGCTTCTTCTAAATGTGGAAGAATAATGGTACTAAAGTCGGCACGACCAAATACACTAGGAGAGTTGTGGAGAATTTCTTCTCTTGGTCTCGCAAATATGGGTGCCCCCTTACCCAAACATTGGGTTTCAATGTAATGTCCACAAGGTGGATGTGGTGTGAACGCAAGGGTTCTATGTAAGGGGGAATAGATAAATTCAGGAGTGGGGATTTCTTCCATAATGTCGTCATTGGGATAGAAGATGGGGTGACTGGTGGAAGAAAGACCACCTGACGCGACAAAGCTACTTGACTCATCATCATGAGGTTCACATGTGCATCATCACAAGGGGTGATAGAAGAGTAAGTAGATAAAGGATCTACCGATGTTGAGCTTAGGGTGATCGCAGAAGGAAGGTCAAGCGAAACAACAGGGGAGGATTCAGAGGGAATGTTCCCCGAGGGTCGCATGGATGATGATAGGTAGAAAATGGTGGATGAAGGCTCCGTCATCTTGACATCAGGAGGGGGAATGTCAATAGGATCAGTCATGTCCGGTAGTGCTGTCGAAGCAAAACGCGCAAATAGGGGAGAGGTGGACTCGTTGCGCTTGGCCTCGATTTGGCGGACTGCAGCTAGAGAGTTGCGGAAGTCCTCGAGGCGGGGACAAAGGTGGGTGTAATGGCCATGGAGATCACACAACACACAGGGGTGGTTGGTGTGAATAGTATTAGGGTTCTTGGCTGCGGTCGTAGAAGGAATAGAGGCGTCCGGGACCGTGGATGCAGGGAACGTGACATTAACCATGGGCTTGAGATGAGGAAATTCAAGACAGGTATGGGTGGCGTGACCGACAACATCACACAAAGCACACTGGATGGTATGTTTCGGAGGCTGAGGCGGGGCAGGGTTTGTCGGGGCAACCTTGTCCTTTGATGCCCCTTTGCGAGCTTTGCCCTTCTTACCTGAAGCGGTCGCAACAGGAGGGGGCTCCTGTTGAGGTGACTGAGACACTGTTGCGGCGGGAGAAATCATGGGGACCGGTTGAACCGGGGTCAAAGCAAGATAAGGTTTGGGTTGACCAGGCAGGGTTGTGGCTGGAGGATCAAGGTACCAGACGGGAATCCGAAGGGTCAGGTTAGGAAGAGAGAGGGTGGCCATGACAGGTACCGTGTACATTCCTGGTGGGGGAGCTAGGAACGGGATCTAACCAAAGGGGTAATGGCCAGGAGGAGTGTTCGGGGAAGGAGATTCCGAAGGAAGAAGGTGGGCTAGTGGGGTCGAAGGGCTAGGAGCTGGGGGAGTTGGGTGAGAGTGTGTTTGCTTACTAGCCAGGATGGGCTGTGCAAGGTCAGCCCATGAAGAAAGCATTATGAAAACATTCGCCATGCTAGGATCGGGTACGGGAGGAAGGTCTAAAAAGGTTCCAAGCAAGGAGGAGTCTTTATAGACGCCAGGGGAAACACTGGTCAAAGAATCAACGGTTGGTTTATTGGTGACAGTAGAGATGGTGGACTCAGGGGAGGTCTGAGATTTTGGTTCATGGTATGTCAACTGGTCAATGGTGACAATCTTGCCATTATGAGGGAAGAACATTTTGCGGTAGACTGCGGATGGGACGGCAGACATGGCATAGGTGTAACTACGCCCCAAAAGTGTTGGGTATGTGTTATATTCTTTCCACGACTAAGCACGCGTGGGGGGGTAAGAGGGGGGGCGTTAGCCCCCCCTGTCAGGGTCCGGGGCAGCGCCCCGGCGAAAATTTTTGGTCCTTAATTTCCGGCGGGTAGTCCGCATCCATGGTTTTGTGCATGGTTTTGGGGTACGATGGTTTTCGGCCCCTGGTATTTTTTGTAGATCCGGTCAAGGGAACTATGGTTATGTTCTAATCCAGGGTTTATGGATTGGGGTTTATGTATGCTTCTGCATGTATATATATGTGTTGTAACACTGAAAGGAATATAATGAAAAATCAAGCTGGTCGTCCCGATTTGGGATCCAGGGGAAAATCTCTGTGTTTATCTATTTTATGTTTTATGCTCTCGCTATTGTTTATTTTCTGTTATAAGATTCGTGTGTAGATAATTTCTGTTCAGGGTTAAAACCTACAAAAAGGATGTTGTAGTCAAGAGGGGAATCGATAACTTCAACGTCGACACAAACAGTCTTGCCGGCAAGGGTGATAGGACAGTTACAAAATAGGCTAATGGGCTGGGAGGCATGGCCATCCCACGCGCGAAGGGTGATGGTGGAAGGGGCCAGTTCAGGGGAGTCGAGTTGTTTCCAAACCGAAGCGGACATTACGAAGGTAGATGCCCCCTCATCAATAATACACCGAGCAACATTGGTGTTTCGGATTTTGACTGGGATTTGGAAAGCAACCGAAGGAGGAAGAGGGGGATGGTCTGACTGATGGGCATCGAAAACAATTAATTGGTCATCAGCAGGATCTACAGCGCCCACGGCAGATAGTAGAGCCCTCTTTTGAGAAGGACATGACTGGAGGAGTTCCAGTGTTGAAATGGCAGCAGGAGATTGGGCCAGATCATCTACTATGCTGTATGAATGGGCAGCCCGACTAGAGGCAGCATTTCAGCGTAATGGTCCCTTAGGAGGCTTGGGATGAACCTCGGCTTTGGGTGGAGGGAGTTGCAAGGGACCATTGGGTGTAGATAGAGGCTCTGTAGGACCTGACGATGGAGACTCGGAGATAGATGGAACGGGAGGTGGGGAATACTGACGGGACCGAGTTTGAAGGTTGAGGTCGACGGTGAGAGGTGGGTTAGAGGCCATCATGAGAATCTGGTAATCAGAGGAACCAGAAGGGGAAGGTTGAGTAGTTACCGGGGCATGAGGGGGTTGAGTGGCCACAAATCCTTGTTGAGGGAAAGGATCAGTAAATACAGCGGGTTGAGAAGTAGCTGGGGTAGGAGGGATAGTAGGGGAGGAATGTTGTCCCCGCACAGTGGCCTGAGAGTCCCACATCTGCCGCATTTGTGGTAATAAGGGACAATCGTGACTGTAATGACCATAAACACCGCAACATGAACATGGCTTATTGGTGCGAAGTGGCCTGTTCGGCTGGGGCTAAGAACCCTGTGGCTGGGTAGCAGTGTGAGGATCAATACTTGAAGGATTGGATCCACGATTACCAGGGGCAGATTGATTTCCTTTCCTCTTTCTTTGAGAAGGAAGAAAATTAGGTGCCCCCTGCTGTGCAAAGACTTGCCCTGGAGGGGGTAGTAAGTGCGGTTGCATGGGTGGAAAAGGCAGGGGAGTGGGAGGTCCAAATGCTGGAGGGGCTGGGACACCAGGTTGCGAATACGGATAAGGGGTAGGGTGGGTAGCAGTGAGGTAAGCAGGAGGGTGGGAAAAAGGAGGAGGCATGCCGTATCCTGAATACATGCTACCTGGAGGGGAAAAAGTGCCGAAGAGGCTGGCCTCTAAAGGGAAACCATGGCCCGGAAGAGGTTGGGCAGAGGTATGTGATAGGGCTCCAACGATACCGTCGGCAGAGTGAGATGCCCCCGAGGCATTAGGGCCACCGGGCTTGGGAAGGTCAGGAAGGACGGTATAGACATAACCAGATTGGGCGTAGATAAGGTCATATTTCAAGGCTATTTGGAGGGCGACTTCTTCGGTTTGGGGAAAATGGGATGCGACATATTTGCCAATGGGAGGTAAGAGAGAGCGAAGGAACCAATCCATGTAAACCTGATCTTCAAAGGGGGGAGCGCGACACAAGCTCCGTCTTCGCCGCCATTCCTGGACATGAGCAGAAAGGCAGGTCGAAGAGGATTGATGGAAAGAAGTTAAGAGTTCAGTGCCAGTGTCGTATCAGAGAGGGAGCTGGAAATAACATAAAAAGGCTTGGGCAATGGTCGCAAAGGTGGTATGGGAAGAGGTGGCTTGATCAACATACCATTTGGAAGCTTCGCCGGTAAGCGTGCGCTGGAACAAACGAAGACAGATGGAGTCATTGGTGATGGAATTGGAGGAACACCACATGTGGAAAGATCAGATATGGTTAGAGAGATCTTCACTAGCAAGGCCTTCGAACTTGGGAATGTCGGAGGGGAGCTTGGTTGGAATAGCAGGCCAACTAACATCATGGCGAATAGGATCATTAATCAGCTGATTGAAATCGGGGAGACTGAGGCCGGCCATATAAGGGAGTAATGGGGCAGTCGAGGTAGGTCCTGTAGTGGTTCCACTGGAAATGGACCCAGCAATAGAACTGGGGTTAGGGCTAGGTCCTGAACTAGACATGGTGAAGGTAAAATAGGGAGAACCAGAAGTAGTGGGAGAACCCGAACAATTAGAAGAAGAGTCGGAGTGCGGACTCAGGGGAGGACTTACTCGAGGATGACGGGAAGGAGGAAGTCGACCGAGCGGAAACTGAGGGTGAAGGCCAAGAAGTCTCCGGGAGAAGCGCCTTGGGGGCGCAATGATGACGGGAAGAAGAAAAACCAACAAGGGCAGGGAGGGATAAAATCAAGTGAGGTCAAGGGCGGAGAAGTGCAGTGAAAATTGATTTTAAAGTATTTGCCAAGCGGTGTTAACCAGGCTCTTCTTCAATTAGGTTCAGTGTGTGGTGTGCGTTAATTTTAATTTTTTAAACCCAGACGTTTTGAGAGTAAAAGAAAAAGTGTGCTGTGTAACTGAAAATAAATCTGCAGTAAATAAAACGAAAAGAACAGAAAATTAACAGCTACTAATGCATCAATTTAACCCAAGAAGGCGGGTCTCTCAAAACTAGTCTATAAGAGGGAAAAAACTAAGCCAAGCACACAAAAAGGAGGCCAATAGATCTAATGTCAGGAGGGACTGGGATCTAAAGAAGAAATCTGGTGAAAAGTGGTGCAGAGAACAACAAATAGGCAGAGGCAAGGTTGCTGCTAAAAAGGAGGAGATCAGCTAAAAATAGAAGAGACAAGGCGGTGGCCGTGGAAATGAACCCAAACAAAACGATATGAGGTGATTTGAGAGGGAGAAGAGCTGATCTAAAGGGATCTGAAAAGGAGGTATCAGATCTGAGAAAAATAAGGCTGAAACTCTGAAAATTCAGACTTCTGAAACAGCAAAGACTCTCCCACAAAAAGTGGAGGGTACTAGAGCCCTAACGGGCAAGATTCCCTCTTAGTTGAGTGAAGCAGATCAGAAACAGGTCTAAACGGGCAGAGACGGAGGCTGGAAAACCTTGACAGAAGCTTCAGACAAACCCAGAAAAAGTGCGGAATAATTTGCAGAAAAAATGCAGGTCGCAGGTTCTGACCTATTTTCAGTCCAGGTCGCAGGTTTGGGGTAGAAAAGTGCGTCCTCAAGCTCAGGTCACACTTTTTGGGCCGATAAGTGTGACTTGTAGATCCGGCTCTTTCGGCGGCAGATTTCAGAAAAATTTGTCGTCTCAGCTGCGGTTGATGTCTGTCACCTGCGCAATAAGGCCAAAAACGCATGGAAGTTAGAAATTTGACTGTTTGAGGGTTTTAGAGGTGAAAAGCACCATAAAAATAGGAAAAACGGGAAACTGAAGAGAAACCCTAGGGTCTGAAACAGCTGGATATGCAGGAATAGATAAAACGACAACGTTCATAAAATAAAAACCGTGTGGAGTCGCCAATTGTTAGTATGAATCTTTCGTCGTAAAAGATCACTTTAGCTACGCATAACAAATAGCCCTAACATCGACTATGGCTGCAAAATATATTTAAGTCTGCTGCACAAATTCAGATCTAAGCACAAAAAGACATTAAGTAGATAAAATATAATATGGCTCCATGCATCCAATAGACAAGACAAGAAGAATGTATTTGAAATAATTTTGTATTATATTAAAGAATGGGGCACCTGAGAGGAAAACAAGAAAGGTGTATTCCGGTTCTCCTCAGTGGGATGGGTTCTTGAAAGTCCTCAGTGTTTCAGATCTAACATTTCTCTCTCTTATGGGTGTAAAAAAGCAAACATAGAACTCAATGGGAGTTCACAAAGAAAAATGGAAAATGGTGACCAAGAGTAGATCCAGAGTGATCTAATGCAATGAAGGTGACTAATGAATGGGGAAAACCCTTCTATTTATAACAAAATATTGGGGTGTTCTAGAACTCGGTGCATGAATAAAATATTATTAATCAAATTCTAGAATCACCCTTTAGGAATATTTTACTATATTTGTTGGAGGGAAAAGGTCTTTTGACTTGGGTCAATTCCTTTATTTATAAACAATAAATAAATAAATGATTTATTTATTATTTTAGGGAGATGGTGGGAATATAATTAAATAAATAATGATTTATTTAATTATTTAAAAATGATTTAGTCAAATTTAACTAGGAATATTATTTAAATAATGCTTTAAATAACTTATTCCTAGGAAATAATTAAATAAATAATGATTTATTTAATTAATTTCCTTGTTTTGGGTTAAATATGACCAGGAAATATAGACAAATGTTATTTCATATGGTGAAAGCAATTTTACTTAGGGTAAAATTGGTCTTACATGGTGTACTTGGGTTCATCTAATGATAATAGGTTAGATGACCAAGAAAATGGTGTAACATGAGGCATAGCTTTTTATATAAAAACAAGAGTTTCTCCTCACATTTAGCTCTTAATCAGTGCATGTGGATGGGGATTTTCAATATTAATTCCAGGAAGATGTATATCCACTGGGAAAAAACTGAAGAATATTCCTGGCATGCTGACTGGGCTGCCATTTCATCAACCTGCCATTGTTCTACAATATTTTTAAAAAATTTGCATGTTCTGAACGACGGTCAGCAAATTATAACTTCTTCATCCGAAGTCAATTTTCGACAAAACGAATTGTGTCGGATTTTTGGCGACGAGTCTGTTGTTGTCGTTTAGTTTCTAATCAATTCTGAGCACTTTCATTTTTGAGCTTAATACTGAGCCTCTAATCATTCCTCCCCACTAGAAGCCTTTTGGACCCCAAAAGCTCTCTAATTATTGATCATGTGGATGAGGGTATTGTTCCCTCACCGTTCCATGTTAGATGATCCAAAATAAATTTTATCATAGGTTATAATGTTTGAATAAAATATTTATTAATTTAAGATATTAAATTAATAATTATTATTCTAGAATATTTAATAAATCTTTGAGATATTTAGAAATAGAAATTTGTTATTAAAAATTAGGACTCTAGAAAAGATTCGTTTCCTAGGCTCTAAGTTAGGAGTAAAGTTAGTAGATTGGTTAGAAGCTCATTTATTGTAAATGGACACTTGTTTATTTTCCAAGTGATCCATAACTAGATTAAGTTACAACATAGAGCTTATAAATAGGTTAGTTTCCTATTTTCAATGTAGTGTGTAATGAGAGAATGTGAGAGTGTGAGTTTACGTGTGTAAACTCTTGTAATTTGCTATGTAATCTTTTTGCATGATCAATAGAGTTATGTGTCTGAGGACACTTCTACATTTACATGTGAAATATGCAGAATGCAGCAGAAATTCTTTAGCGATTTGGAATGCAGGATTGAAAGACTGTCCTTACCCCTATGGAACAAAACTTAAAACTTTCAAAATTTGAAGGGGGGGAAAAGGTGGACAGCACTACTTATAGACAGTTGATTGGCAGCTTGATTTATTTGACAACCACTCGTTCTGATCTATCTTATGCAGTCAGTATTATTTCACCTTTTATGCATGAAACACTAGACAGCCACTGGAATGCAGCCAAAAGAGTTCTTCGATATATCCAAGGAACAAAAGATTTTGGTCTTCTTTACAAAAAGACTAAAAATTTTGTACTTGGTGGATTTTCAGATGCCGACTTTGCTGGCAGTATTGATGACAGGGCATCAACCTCGGGTTACTTAATGAAAATGGGGACAGCTGCAGTTTCCTGGAGTTGCAAGAAGCAAACTACAGTGGCCACTTCTTCAGCAGAAGCAGAGTACATTTCCTAAAGGCAGTAAAAGGAAAATAAAGGCAGTAAAAGGAAAGGAAATATGCAAAGTCAACCAACTTCACCAAATTGGTATGAACTTGATTTCCTTCCTCTGAAGATGAGTCATCAAGTCCGTCTACTTCAAAAAAATCATCTGGGTCTTCTAGCAGTTCATCAGCGTCTCCAAGCAGCAGCAGTTCTTCTGACAGTGATTCTCCAGATTCACCACCTGAATGACGAACATAAGTTTACATTAATCCCCTTTACAATGATGGGGACTTCTCAGAACCTCAAACAAGTGAGAAACAACTTCCAAAATGGGCAGTTCAACTATTGAAAGATGTAAGGCCTAATGAACAAAACAAAACAGGAACAAGGGCATCAAAACGAAATGAAGGCAATTTTGCTTTGATAGCAAATGATTTTACTGAACCTTCTTCTTTTTAAGAGGCAGTAAAACATAAAGCATGGCAACAAGCAATGGTTGATGAATATCAGGCAGTTCAAGACAACAACACTTGGCAACTTGTTGATTGTCCTCAGCATGTTAAACCTATTGGATGCAAATGGGTTTATCGAATTAAGTACAAGCAAAATGGTGATATTGACAAGTATAAAGCACGACTTGTTGCTAAAGGTTTTGCGCAGCAGGAAGGGATCGATTATGAGGAAACGTTTGCTCCCACCGCTAAATGGAACACCATCCGCCTCACACTTGCCTTAACAGCTCAGAAAGGGTGGAAAGTTCATCAAATGGATGTCAAAAGCGCTTTTCTCAATGGGGACTTACAGGAAGATGTATATATGACACAACCACTAGGGTTTGAAGTTGAAGGGCAAGAACATAAAGTCTGCAAATTAATCAAGGCTTTATATGGATTAAAACAAGCTCCTCGCGCTTGGTATGCAAAAAATGGATGAATACCTTCGCAAAGTTGGTTTTCATCGCAGTGAATCTGATGATACTTTGTATGTGCGCCAATAGGGAAAATATCTGGTCATTCTCATTATGTATGTCGATGATTTGATCATCACAGGCAACAATGATGATCACATTGAACAGGTGAAAAAGGAGTTACATGCAGGTTTTAAGATGACATATTTGGGACTACTTCACTACTATCTTGGAGTTGAAGTATTCCAACGTCCACATCAGATCTTCATTTCCCAGAGTAAATATGCAGTAGAAATTCTTCAGCGATTTGGAATGCAGGATTGTAAGCCTGTCCTTACCCCTATGGAACAAAACTTAAAACTTTCAAAATTTGAAGGGGGGGAAAGAGTGGACAGCACGACTTACAGACAATTGATTGGCAGCTTGATTTATTTGACAACCACTAGTCCCGATCTATCTTATGCAGTCAGTATTCTTTCGTGTTTTATGCAGGCACCATTAGACAGCCACTGGAATGCATCCAAAAGAGTTCTTTGATATATCCAAGGAACAAAATATTTTGGTCTTCTTTACAAAAAGACTAAAAATTTTGTACTTGGTAGATTTTCAGATGCCGACTTTGCAGGCAGTATTGATGACAGGGCATCAACCTCAGGTTACTTAATGAACATGGGGTCAGCTTCCGTTTCCTGGAGTTGCAAGAAGCAAAGTACAGTGGCCACTTCTTCAGCAGAAGCAAAGTATATTTCAGCATGGGAAGCAGCATGTGAGATTGTTTGGTTACGTCGAGTTTTACAGGACTTGGGGATTCCTCCAGCAGAAGCTACTTCATTATTCATCGACAATCAATCAGCAATAAAGCTTGCCAAGAATCCAGTTTTCCATTCAAAGACAAAGCATGTGGACACCAAGTATCATCATATTAGATCTCTCATTGCAAAGGACGTCATCAAGCCAGTGTTTTTCCCTTCAGAAGATCAGACCTCCGACATTTTCACGAAACCTCTTGGCAGAATAAAATTTACTAAGTTCGGGGATGAACTTGGTATTTGTTGTAATGTATCTTTGGATCATAGGGGGGAATGTTAGATGATCCAAAATAAATTTTATCATAGGTTATAATGTTTGAATAAAATAATTATTAATTTAAGATATTAAATTAATAATTATTATTCTAGAATATTTAATAAATCTTTGAGATATTTAGAAATAGAAATTTGTTATTAAAAATTGGGACTCTAGAAAATAGTTGTTTCCTAGGCTCTAAGTTAGGAGTAAAGTTAGTAGATTGGTTAGAAGCTCATTTATTGTAAATGGACACTTGTTTATTTTCCAAGTGATCCATAACTAGATTAAGTTAGAACATAGAGCTTATAAATAGGTTAGTTTCCGATTTTCAATATAGTGTGTAATGAGAGAATGTGAGAGTGTGAGTTTACATGTGTAAACTCCTGTAATTTGCTATGTAATCTTTTTGAATGATCAATAGAGTTATGTGTCTGAGGACACTTCTGCATTTACATTCTAGTCTCTATCCACTGAAATTTTCCCAATTACATCATTTGGAGCTTTTCACAAAAAGTTAACTTTTTCCTTGATTCTTGCGACCTTCTCTTGTTGTCATTGACATCGTCATGCTGCAATTTTTCTGAATTTGCAGGGCATCAAGCTATTTTTACAGAAACAATCTTTTTCCTACCTTGGTCATTAATCAAAGGAAACTTAGAAACTGTCTCACCTTGCACACTGTCACCATGGCGATTCTTAACTGATCTTGCTTTGTACTTGTGTCAAATCTTGACCAAGTATCATCGCCATTGCCATGTACCTTTTCGAAAGCAATAAAACGCATTTTTGGAACCCATGCCTTCTTTGCCAATTTTCTTTGTCACTTTCTCTTTGACCTTTGCACTCTCTTGCACCAACATCTTATTTCCAACACTACTCAACACTGATGTTGACTGCTGTAAATGTTTTACATCTTGTTCACCTCCTTTCAAAGGAAACCTGTTAGAATCCAGAAACATCTCATTACAAGCATAATCATCTTTTTGAAAAGTTTGATTCAAAACTTCTCTTTGTTTGATCATTAACAATGTCAATTTATGACTTGCATTCACTATCCTCTTCATTTCTCCTGCATGTATAAGAGACAAGCTTGTATTCTTATTATGCGCTCTATCTATGAACTCAATACCATCTTTAAACAAGTGATACTTATTCTCATGACAATGAAATACTGCTTTCCTATCATACAGATAAGGACTTCCAATTACAATACATGATATCTCAAGCGGCACCACATCAAGTTCAACTTCATTAATAAATTTTGAATTGATGGCGAATCTTAGTATGCACTTCCTTATAACCTGCAAGTTTGCATTATTTCATATCCAACCCAAAGGATATGGTCTTGGATACCTCATAGTTTCAAGCCATAGCTTCTTAACCAAGTCTTCATAAATCAAGGTAGCTTGTGATCCACTATCAAAAAGTGTATCAATCTTGGTATGTTTAGAAATAACTCTAATATGGAAAATTTATATTCTTGTATCTTCATCATGAGTAACATCTGAACAATTTGAAGAACTAGTGCTTGCAATATGTTTACCTTTCAAACCCATGGTTGTAATATTTGTCTCATCTCCTGAATCTGACCCTAAATCATGTTCAACTATAGCAACAATTTTCCCCTCTTCTTTGGCTTCAACTCTGGATGAAGTTGCCAACAATGGTCTTCATCATGGCTAGCCTTTGAAAAAAATTTGCATGTGAGTTTTTCCTTCTCTCTTTTGACAGTAATTTCTCTTTCCTCTTCCATAAAACTTTCCCTTTCCTTTACCCTCACTTTCACTTTTCTCATCTATGTTATGTTTCCCTCTTGCTTCTAAGTGTGTGGCTTGAACACAAACTTCATCTATGTTTGTGGGATTAAACATGAGAATAGTGTGCCTAAGGTAACTGTCTAAACCCCCAACATACTTTAACAAAGTTTCTTGAGAATATAAATTAATACCCAAAATAAGAGCTCTTCTCCTAAATTCATGAGTATAATCTTGCACACTTTGCCCTTTCAACTGTCTAAATGATTTCCAATCAATAATAGCCTTTTGCATGTAAGCTAAGGGATAGAATTGTCTTTTAATGGCAACAATAAAACTTGACCAAGACATGGAGATATTACTTTAGTTTTTAATCTCTTCTTGAGTCCTTGCTTCCCACCATACAAGTGCAGATCCTTCCATCCTCAAAGAAGAAAATTGAATCTTTGTGTCATCTTCATGAAGGTTATGAATTCTACAATACACCTCCAATTGACGTATCCAATTGTCAAATATTTCTACATCTACCTCACCATTATGCATTGGAAGCTCAAATTTGACATCAAGTTTGAATAAGGGTGGTTTTCCTTTTGTGGCTTTTGAGTGAGTGTGAGTGGTTTTTGTGGTGGAAGTGGAAGATGATGCTGATGGAGAAGATGAGGATGATGAAGATGGTGGATATGGAGGTGGCTTTCCTCCACTACCCTTTGAAATCTTCTCTTCATCCTTCTTATCATTTGAAGTTCCTTCTCCATGTGGAGGCTTAGAACCTTCTCCTACCATCCCAGCAGTAAATGCATCAAACATAATTGTAACCATCCTCTTTATGTCATTGAAGTATCTCTTGACATCATCCTATTTTGAATGACCTTGAGTGTCTCCAACACCTGACATGATGGTTATGGATTCAAGCTCAGATTCTGATGCTTGTACCTCTTCAATCAAATCAGCTTCTTGTACAACTTGTACCTCTTCAATCTAAGCTTCTTGAGACAAGACTTGAGGTGCTTCAAGTGCAGATATGAGTGGAAATTTAGGTGAAAATGGTGCTCTTGTAGCTCTCCTTCTTCTGTTCCTAATCTTAGGACTTGCAACCAACAATTTCCCTTCACCTTACTGAAAATTTAACCTTGTCAGCATCACAAATTTGCAACCATTAAACTTGCACAAAATTCAAGAAAATATCAAGAAAATAACCTTGCCTTTCAACCAAGCTCTGATACCAACTTGACCTGAGTATGAATGTTATTTTTGTTGTGCTAATTTCATTTTCAGATATATAATTTATTTTCTGATATTATGCTTGTTGTACATAGGTTTCCTTGTTGCTTATGTGTGTCAAACAGGTAATTTAACTAAGTTTTATGAGTAGATTCAAGAGCATAAAGTATGAAATTTAAATTTTGAACAATAGCAACATAAATAAAAACAAACCATCACAATTGATCCATCAACATAGAGTTTTGATGAAGGATTTCACCCCTCCTGGGCTACATCTCCTTGGTCCATCTTCCATGGCTTGGGCCTTTGTATTAGCTCAAAAGTGCGAAAATTGCTATTTACATGCATCAAATTCCCTTGAAACATACTCCAATGAGTTCATAATGTCAGAATATATCATAAATGACTACTCATCCACTAAGTTTGGCCTTCAGCTGATCTAGGCACGACCTTCCCTCTTGGTGGCCCTATGCTTCAATTTCCTTCAAAGTGACAAAAACACATGTAGAATTGCTCCTCTGCCTTTGAACTTGTTCCAATGTGTTCAAATCATGTCAATCTACTAGGAAAGACTCTTCGTGAGACAAAATTGGTCGAAAATTGCTCAAGATATGTTCAATTTAATTTTTCCCTAGAATCCTCCTCCAAATCTGGAGAAGACTCCAGTTAAGTCCGACAAATTGGCGATTCCCGCCGAATTTGGTGAAGTCCGTTAAAATCCGTCGCTATTTAAATGGAGGATTAATTAGTTTTTAACTGCGCTTTATGGTGGATAAGCGTGTCTTTACTGCGCTTAAGCTCATTTCATAAAACATGATTTAATTAGCACTAACCATCTGATTAGTGGATTAAGCCTCAATTAATTAAAAACTCTATTGTTCAGATTTTCACTCCGCGGTCGTGGTTATGTGGAAAGGTCATATGGGAGGGGGCCAGCCCCCTCCATTTTCGCCGTCAGAGAACATAATGTAATTCAAATGAAAGTTGGATGCGGAAGCTTTACAAGCCCTGCCCCGTGGTCTGTTGGTAAGTCATGGTAAGGTTTGGGGGGAGGTCACGGGTTCGACCCTGACCTCCCCCCCCGCCTATATATATATATATTCCCATATTTAAAATACGCCTCTGTAACATATCTCCGAAACCTTAACTTGTGGAATTTTCCATAACCTTTGATGTTTGTGCCATATATTAAACTTTGAACTTTGGTTTATATATGTGCTCCACCATAAACATATCTCAGACTTTGCAATAACATTCAATTTGGACCATGGTTTATATGCAAAATGCGGAATTTGCAATATATATGTTATAACATAGTTTCGGACCTTAGGATATTACTCATGCCACCATATAAAATTGAAATTTGAACTTAGGAGCAGATTCTTCATAATAATAAAAAAAATCGAATTCAACCTTAGGAGGACATTGGGAAATTTCACCTTCTCAAAACCAAACTGGCGAATCTTGTTGTGACACTTGTCACAATGTCATTAGTAAAAAACTAAAGAATATTCCTTGCATGCTGACTGGGCTTCCATGTCATCAACCTGTCATTGTTCTACAATTTGTTTTTTTTAAATTTGGTTGTCGTGAACGACGGTCAACAGGCTATAACTTCTTCATCTGGAGTCGGTTTTCGACGAAACAAATTGCATCGGATTCCTGGAGACGAGTCGGTCGTTGTTGTTTAGTTTCCAATCAATTTTGAGCACTTTCATTTTTGAGCTTAATACTAGCCTCTGATCATTCAAAGTTTTCGAATTTATTTTATATTTATATATCGTTAATTAATATTTAAATACACATAAAATAATTGTCACTTAAAAATAATTATTTTAAAACCTTGACAAAAAATATACATTCTGCATATAGAGATAATTAAAAAAATATGTATTTTAAGACATTTTCACTAAAAGAGACATGTTAAACAAATAAAAATTATGGAAATTTTGAATATTTTTTTTGGAGAAATAACAAATTTTATATAAAAAAGACGACATTTCCGAAATAAAAATTCGAGAAAAATGATTTAGATAACATTTTAAGTATTAAAAAAAATTAAAATTAAAATTAAACATACAATTTATAAAAATAATAGAATCATAAACATAAAAAAATACAATTAAGTTATAAAAAAGTAAATCATTAAAAATAACAAAATAATAATAAAATTACATTGAAAAAATAAAACATAAAAAGAATAATATATATATATATATATATATATATATTAAAAAAATTAAATAAAACAATTTAAAAACATAAACAAAACATATATAATTAAAAATAATAATAATAATAATAATAATAATAATGAACGAATTATTGCATCCCTTAAGTTGTTGGTGGCCTGAGGGGTTACAGCTATGCCCACCCATGCCAGACAGCTCCTCGGGCTACCAACGAGCTCAAAGAATTGACTTAGAGCCATTGGTGGCCTGACGAGCCGCCTGCCGTGGGTGGGCGGAGCTGCAGCAACTCTGCCCTCCCACGGTAGGTGGCCCCTCAGGCCACCAATGGCTCAAAGCTGATTCTCATAATCGGCTTTATTGACTTTGAGCCATTGGTGGCCTGAGAGCCGCTTTTCGTGGGCAGGCGGAGTTGCTGCGGCTCTGCCCTCCCATGGTAGGTGGCCCCTCGGCCCATCGACGACTCAAATCCGATTCAAAAAATCGGATCAACTTCGCCCGCCCATGGCAGGCGGCCCCTCAGGCCACCAATGACTTAAAGTCGATTCTGAGAATCAGATCCAATTCTAAGAATCGAATTTGATCCGTTTGTGGCCGCCTATCATGGCCGGGCATATTTGCAACAGCTCTGCCTGCCCACGGCAGGCGGCCCCTCGGGCCACCAACAACTCAAATCTGATTCTAAGAATAAGATATGATTCTCTGAATTGGATTTGAGCCATTAGTGGTCGCCTGTCAAGGGCAAGCGGAGCTGTTGCAGCTTTGCCCGCCCATGGCAAGCAACCACCAACGACTCAAATTTGATTCTGCGATCCATATCTGATTCTCAAAATCTGATTTGAGTCGTTGGTGGCCCGAGGGACCGCCTGCCATGGGCGGGCGAAGTTGTAGCAACTCCGCCCGACCACGGTAGGCGGCCCCTCGGGCCACCAACGGGCTTAAAGCCGATTCTGAGAATCGACTTGAGCCCGCTGGTAGCTCAAGAGACCGAATATATATATATATATATATATATATATATATATATATATATATATATATATATATATATATATATATAATTATTAATCTTTTTAATCAATTTTATTCAATGTTAGTTATTTTTTTTATTTTTTCAATAATTTTTTGTTTTAATGTTTTGTTTTATTTATTTTTCATGTTTTCCTTTATTTATTTAAATATTTTTTATAATTTATTTTTTTAATGTTTTCATTTTTTAGTTTTTTAATGTTTTTTATTTTTATTATTTTGATTTTATTTTTAAGTTTTTTAATTTTTAAAATTTTTAATTTTATTAATTTTTTTTAAATGTGTTTTTTTTTATGTATAATTTATTGATTTATTTTAATGTTTTTTTGTTTGTTTTTTTTTTTAATTATTCAATGAAGTATTAATTTTTTTATTTTTATTTTCTTTCCTAGATTTTTTTTCTTTAATTATGCTTTTTAAAAATAATTTTTTATATTATTATTATTTTATTATTTTGATTTTTTGTATGTTAATTTTGTTTTTTTTTACATTTTTAAGTTTGATTTTTTTTGTTTTGGCTTTTTATATATTTGATTTTTTTTTGTCAATTTTTAATTTTATGTTTTTTTTCTAATATATAATTTTATTTACCTTTTATTGTTATTTTAAACTTTTTTTTGTTTTGTTTTATTCATTGTTTTAATTTTTTTGTTTTTTTGTTTTTATTTTGTTTTTATTTTTCTTTTGAAATTTTAAGGTTTCTCGGAGTCATGATATTTTATCTTTTATTTCATTATTTTAAAATGTTGAAAATCTATCCTGAAGAAAAAAAGTTGTATTCCAGCATCAACACTTTTTGTTTTCAAGGTGTTTTTTGCACAAAAAAAAATTGTTTTCACTGCCATGTTTAAAACACATTGAAAAGTTAGTCCAAAAAACAAAGTTAGTATTCCAACATCAACACTCTTCGTTTTCAAGCTATTTTTCTATGTTTTGGTGGTTTTTTTGCTAGAGTTCTCGTTTTCAGTTTATAGTTCCCATTTCATAGTTTACATTGTTTAATAGACAACAAGTGAAGCTTTTCCACTATCAACTATGGATCCTAGGAGATTTTGGAGGCAAATTTTGACTCATAAAAGTAAAGAAAGTAATATGATTCCATTGAAGGAATGGAGTTACTACCTCAAAAATAATTATGAATCCCCTATTGTCGTAGACAACATTCTAAATGTTCATTTATATGATGGAGTGGTTTTTTCCGAAGACATAAAGTTTGGGGTTATGCTGACCACAAATAGGAAATCTAAGGACATTGAAGGCTACCAAGCTGGAATCTTGAAAATTGGAGTGCATATCCTCGTCCCTCATATACACAATATCTTCAATGTAGTAGTGAAACGAGGATTCCTTAAATCGCGAACTCAAAGACTCGTTGTATATTTTTTTGGACACTTAATATGTAAGGTTTGACATGTAAGAAATCCAATAATCACGTAAGTCCAATAAGACTCTTGGAATATGAAACCAAGGGTTACACAATGCATTTATATGTACATAATTGTGAATAATGAATAAATTCATGTGTATCTTTCATATATATGGTTGCACATTCCAACAATGGTATCAAAGCTTGCAAAGTCTGGGTGTTTTATTGACCTTGTCATCTCTACACTCTACCCTGACCTTTGAAATTTGCAGGTATGTCCCTTTGAGACTGATCTAAATGGGGTATGTTAGTATTGTTGTGCTAGTTCCTCTTTCAGATTTTGAAAACAATGTTTTATATGTGCTTAAGGGTTCAAGTTCTCTTGCAAATTATTGAGTCTCATGTGTGTTTTTCATGTTAATTTTATGAATAATTTAACATAAAAGAAAGATTGAACAACAGAAAATAAAAGTACAATACATCACCATACAACACATCAACACAGGGATTTGATGAAGGAGTTCACCCCTCCTGGGCTACATTTCCTTGGTCAAGCTTCCATGGCTTGGGCCTCTATATTATGCTCAAATTTGAAAAAAAATTGTGTTTACAATGCTTTTCTGCTCCTAAAACCTGCACCAATGAGTTTAGAATGCCCAAAAATAGTGCCTTAGCCTCTTTATGCTCCTGATTTGGTAAAAAACTGACTGAGTTATGACCTCTAACACTTTGTCCACAATTTTCTCCCCTAAATTTAGTTAACTGCCACTAATTCGGGTAGGGAAAATTTTAAGCGTGGAAGTTTATCTTAAAGTTTAGAAACCTTGGCAAATATTACTAGTCCCTAATATGCAAATTGTAAAAATTTTGGCGATATTTTTGTAGAAATATTTATATTTCCAATGATTTTATATTAGTCAATATAATATTTTGGCGATTTTTAAGGTAAAATAATGGTGTACTATAAAATTTGGGCGAATCATTTTACAAAAATAATGGAAATTGACGAACCTTTTTTTTGAAAACGCATGGAAAATTAGCCCACCTGCGAATATTAGCCCCTAAATTTTTCCCTGAATTCGGGCTAGTTGGCACCAAAATTGCAACTCCGCCGAAATTATTGGACTGCCAAACTAATCTGGTTTAGATAAATTAAACCGTACAGTTAATTAGCGCTAACTGTGCTTAGTGCTAAATCCAGATTAGTGCTTAGTTAATGGCGTTTAGAGGTTAATCATTGCGAATTAATGGTTTAATTTGCGCGCTTAAGGTTAAGCCCTCCGGGTGCTCTGTCGTGGTCTCCAGGCTGCGGTCATGTGCATTGGGGGCTGGCCCCCATTTTCCCCAATGACATAACATTTAAATGTTAAATATATGTGGAATATTGATATGTTTAAGGAACAAGAGGTAACAGAGATGGCAGCGCGTGGTGTTGCCAGGGTGGAGGTCCTGTTTTCGACCCCCGGCGGTCCTTTCAGTCCTTTGCAAATATTTTATTGCACTATGAGGAGGGCACGTGGCAGACCCAGGCTGAGCCACATGTCCCCTCCTCATCGGCCTTTTCAAAAACCAATAAAAAATTCCAAAACACCATAATTCCGAACCAACCAGATGTTGCCACTTGGCAGTCACACATTCGATGGAGGAAAATTGACCAAAATTGACCCTGCCTAGTAAGCATGCCACGCCAACAGTATAGACTGCTAACTGGGCTCCATGTCAGCATTTTTTTGCATGTTTAGTAAATCAATTAGAACTCATTTCTAAAGCCATATATAGTCCATTTCACGTGAAACGATTTGCGTCGGATTCATAACAATGAGCGCTACGCAGTCGTTTAGGTTTCGAGTCATTCTGAGAACTTTGATTTTCTAGCATAATTCTGAGCACTTGATCATTCCTCCACAATGGAAGCCTTTTGGACCCCAAAATCTCTTTCATTACTGAACATGTGGATGAGGGTACAATTCCCTCACCCTTTAAGTCTTAATCCACTGGAATTTTCCTAAATTCAACAATTTGAACTTTTCAAAAAAACTAATCTTTTTCCTTGATTCTGGAGACTATGTCTTGCTGTTGTAGACATTATCATGCTGTAATTTCCCAGAATTTGCAGAGCAACAAGTTTTCCTTGAATAAACAAACTTTTTCCCACCTCGGTCGTCAATCAAAGGAAACTTGAAAACTGTCTCACCTCGAACACTGTCGACATGGCGATTTTTAGCTTGACTTGCCTTGTACTTGCGTCGACTTTTGACTAAGTGTTTTCGCCATTGCCATGTACCATTTTGAAACCAAAAACAAGTACTTGTGGAACCTATGCCTTATTTTTCAAATTTTTTTGGCGCTTTCTCTTTGACCTTTGCACTCTCTTGCACCGACATCTTGTTTCCATCATTGTTCAACACTGATGTGGACTGCTGAAAATCTTTCACATCTTTTTTACCTCTTTTCAAAGGTAACATGTTAGAACCCTGAAATGTCTTATTACAAACATTAGGAACTTCAATTAAATCATCTTGTTCATTTTATGCATCTTTTTGAAAGGTCTCATTCAAAACATCACTATGCTTGAATATTAACAAAGCCAAATTTTGACTTGCATTCACTATTCTCTTCATTTCTCCTGCATGTATAAGAGACAGAAGCCTCTTATTCTTATGTGCTCTAATTATGTACTCAATTCCATCCTTGAACAAGTGGTACTTATTCTCATGGCGATGAAATACCACCCTCCTATCATAAATATAAGGACTTCCCAAAAAAATACCTAAAATCTCAAGCGGAACTACATCAAGTTCAACTTCGTCAAGAAAGTTTGAATTGATTGCAAACCTTAGGATGCACTTCCTTGTTACTTGCCAGTTTTCATTCTTTCATATTGATCCTAAAGGATAAGATCTTTTATGTGTGACAATTCTAAATTTAACCTCTTAACTTAGTCTTGAGAAATCAAATTATCTTGAGAACTAATATCAAATAATGTGTCTATTTTGGTTTGTTTTGAAACAAATCTAATATGAAAGAGTTCAATTCTTGTATCTTCATCTTGACTTACATTATAATAACTTAAATAAGTAGTGCTTTCTATGTTCTTACCTTTAAAACAAATTGTTGTAATCTTGGTTTCATCTCCTGAATCTGAACCTAAGTCATGTTCAATGATTGCAACTGTTTTCTCCTTCTCTTTGGTTTTAAGTTTATTTGGCTTCAACTCTGGATGGAGTTGCCAACAATGGTCTGCATCATGTCCATTTTTCAAACAATTTTTACATATGGGTTTCTCTTTCTCTATTTTAATAGAACCATTTTTCTTTCCTCTTCCATTAAACTTACCCTTTCCTTTACCTTCATAATAAAGGAAACTACCAATTTTCTCATCTACACTATGTTTCCCTCTTGCTTCTAGATGCGTGTCTTGAACACAAACCTCATCTAAGTTTGTGGGATTGAACATGAGAATAATATTTCTAATATAGTTGTGCAAACCCCCAATATAATTTATCAAATTTTATTGAGAAGATAAGTTGACACCCAAAACTAGTGCTCTTCTCCTAAACTATTGTGTATAATTTTGAACACTTTGTCCCTTTAGTCGTCTAAAATTCTGCCAGTCCATAATGGCTTTTTTCATGTAAGCTAGAGGGTAAAATTTCCTTTTAATGACAACAATAAAATTAGACCAGGACATTGAGATCTAACCAGGGTTTTTAATCTCATCTTGTGTCCTTGCTTCCCACCATACAAGTGTTGCACCCTTCATTCTCAAGGAAGCCAATTGAATCTTCATATCATCCTCTTGAAGGTTCTGAATTCTGTAATAAACCTCCAATTGATGAATCCAATTATCCAGATTCTCTGCATTCACTTTTCCATTATACATCGGGATCTCAAATTTGACATCAAGTTTAAGTAAGGGTGATTTACCAGTTCCTTTTGAAGTATGTGGATAAACAAATTGAAAGGTTGTGGTAGTGGAAGCTGATGAAGAGGAAGGTGTAGATGGTGGTGAGGATGATGGTGGAGTGGATGGTGGTTTCCTACCATCTCCATGGCCTCCTCCTCCTGGAGAACCCTCTCCTCTTGGAGGCCTAGAACTTTCTCCTTGCATCATTATGTTCCTCTCCTCATAGAGTACCTTTATCATCTCAGTCATATCAAAAAATTCCTTTCTAAATGCTCTCTCATCTTATGTCATGTTAGGTTCTCCTTCATGAGACATTCTCAATGAAGACTCAACTTCAACTTGAGGATGTTCTGGTGTTGAAGAATTTGGAAACCTTGCCCTTCTTCCTCTTGAGCGAACTGCAAGGCTTTCAACCAACTTCCCTTCTCTTCTTTTGAGTTTTAACCTTGTAAGCATGACACAAACTTGCAATCAATTAGATCCCTTATTGCACAAAAAACCTAAAGCTTTGATAACAAAATTGATTTGAATGGGGTATGTGAGTATTGTTGTGCTAATTCCTCTTTCATATTTAGAAAAAATGTTTTATATGTGCTTAAGGGTTCAAGTTCTCTTGCAAATTATTGAGTCTCATGAGTGTTTTTCATGTTAATTTTATGAACAATTTAACATAAAAGAAATATTGAACAACATAAAATAAAAGTACAGTACATCACCATACAACACATCAACACAGGGATTTGATGAAGGAGTTCACCCCTTCCGGGCTACATCTCCTTGGTCCAGCTTCCATGGCTTGGGCCTCTATATTATGTTCAAATTTGAAAAATTATGTGTTTGCAATGCTTTTCTACTCCTGAAACCTGCACAAATGAGTTTAGAATTCCCAAAAATGGCGCCTTAGCCTCTTTCAACTCCTTATTTGGTCAAAAACTTGTTGAGTTATGACCTCTAACAGTTTGTCCACAAATTTCTCCCATAAATTTACTTAACGGCCACTAATTCGGGCTAGTTGGCACCAAAATAGCAACTCCGCCGAAATTATCGGACCGCCAAACTAATTCGGTTTAGATTAATTAAATCACACTAGCACTAATTAAGTGTGGTTAGTGCTAAATCTGTGCTTAGTGCTAAATCTAGATTAGCGCTTAGTTAATGGTGATTAGAGGCTAATGACTGTAGATTAATGGTTTAATCTCCGCACTTAAAGTTAAACCCTCCGGGTGCTCTGTCGTGGTCTCCAGGCTGTGGTCATGTGAATTGGGGGTTGGCCCCCCTCTTTCCCCGACGGCATAACATTTAAATTTTAAATATGCGTGGAAGACTGATATGGTTAATGAACAAGAGGTAGCGGAGATGGTGGCACGTGGTGTTGGCAGGGTAGAGGTCCCGTGTTCGACCCCCATCGGTCCTTCCGGTACTTTACAAATATTTTATTGCATTGTGAGAAGGGCACATGGCGGCCCCAAGCTGAGCCACATGTCCCCTCCTCATTGGCCTTTTCGAAAACCAATAAAAAAATTCCAAAACACCATAATTCCAAACTGTACAACCATATGTTACCACTTGGAAGTCACACATTTGATGGAGGAAAATTTACCAAAATTGACCATGCCCAGTCAACATGCCACGTAAATAGTATGGACTGCTAACTGGGCTCCCTGTCATCATTTTTTTGCCTGTTTAGTAAAGAGATTAGAACTCATTTCTGAAGCCATACAGAGTCAATTTCACGGGAAATGAGTTGCTTCGGATTCAGAACGATGAGCACTATGTGGTTGTTCAGGTTTCAATTCATTCTGAGAATTTTTATTTTTTAGCATAATTCTGAGCACCTAATTAGAGACTCTGAAACTCTATCACCCAGGCTTGAAATTTTGAATATACTCTCAGCTAAATTCGAGTTACATTTTCTGTCAATCCATTTTGTTCTCTATCTACTCGGATCTTCTCCTCTAATTTTTTCTATCATTCTATGACCTCCCACAAGCTGAGGTAACACATGGTTCCCTACCATCTATGTCTCATTCCCTCCTTAAAAAATTTTCATCTTCCATGTTTTTTAGGTTTGGAACCTGTCTATGTGTTATACTTATCCATTACTATCTTTGTGCCCAAGTTATGCAACACAACGAGTATTTCACCGACCCAGAATTGAAAACTACAGAGGAATCTATGTGCTCCAAAATGTTTTTGGGAAAATTCAGCTCTAGACCGAGGACGTTTTTTTAGGGTTTTACATCCTTCATCCTTCAGGGTTTAAAATTCTCCATATGTATAGCGTTATCCATTTCTCTGCTTTGTTGTGGAAGAAACTTATAGAAGAGAAGTAATAATTTGTTCAGGAAAAGGAAAGGGAGGAAGGCATGAAACATCAAATCCAGAGGTTCGTCGATGCCATAGTACTAGTAAAAGCCATGAGAAGATGATTCAGGGGAAGTTTAGACACTTTTCGATTGTGGAAAATGATGAGGCCGTTGCTCTGCCTGATATCATGAGTACCTCTATGATGCCATAAGAAATATGGAGAAGGTCGCAGAGAAGGGAAATGTTATTTCTTCTGCCATCTAAGGAATCCAAAAATAATTTTGAGATGCTCCTAATACTTTTATTGAAATGCTACAGGAAAAAATATTCAGGCCCTCTTTATCAATAGTCATCACGAAAAATGAAAAGATGGAAACAATTTCACCATCTGAATATGTGTATATTCAGTGGATCATCCTCTATGATTTCGGTGCCATCCATACATCAACAATATCTAGAGGTCCATGTCCCACACTAATGAGGGTTCACTTCTAGCACCACCACCCTTACACCTAGAGAACATCAAAACCAGAATTAACCTCAACTACAATCACTATGTAATTTTCAAGCACTATGTCCAATGTGCAAAAATGTTTATGCCATGATGGCATTCAAGTGCTTCAGCTATGAAGCACTATTTCTACATGTCAACACTATATACAATTTTTGTATTTAACTCTTGTATACAATCACCTTGCAGTCTCACTATTTTTTGTACCGTATAAAAATCCTACATGCAAATGTTGTATTGTCTTAATGTTGCTACATTTCTAGTTGCCATTATTCGTATTGCTTAATATATATTCCAAATAACAATTTAACTTGTTCAATTGACATAGTTGTTGTATATCCTTCCTATCACATGATTTCCAAATCATCTGCAATATGTTAAAATAATAATTTTCCTCCAAATCCCTACTAATCTGCTTAACGTATTCATTGTGGTGATTAATCATAGGTTGGACTTCTAGTCGATCTTTATTCATCTCTACTGCCCAAGTTTTACTAAATGTTTTATGACCTATGATAAAACCTTTCCATAACTGGTGACATATCTATTACCATCCCATGATATAACCATGTAAAACATGTTATAATACCTGTTAGGAAACTTTTTGTAGACCCGCTACAACCTGTGTACAAGACCTGTGTCTAGTTCACCTATTGTAAACCTATTATAACCTATTATATATTTGTCATGACCTATCCAAAAACTTGTTAATTCAACATAATACATATCACTTTCATGTGACTGACCATGAGTGGTAATCTTTCATTTCTTATAGGAAACTTGTTATACCACCTGTGTCTTGTATCCTTCTAATAAAATCTGTGCACAATCCCTATACAAGGTACCTACATTTAATTCATGGAAACCTCACTAACTATCATACCTATAGATAATTGGATGTTAGTGAATCACACATTGTCAGTGAATGTGTGTGATTCCCTTGGTTACGTTTGCATCACACAATCCCTTGGTTACGTTTGCAGATATAGTCACAAAATCTAGTACAATTATTTAAATCTAATTTGATATCGAAGTACTAACCCCACTTCTATTTCATCACCCTAGGTTATAGTTTACACTTTCATGTAAAACAAGATAAGTTGTCTACAATTGAATTTGTGACATGATTAAAGCATACAAGGGAATTCAAACTTATCAAATTAATGCTAAACAGGTTTTGGTTTTTTTTTTTGTTGAATTTTTATTGAAGATGTTTAAAGTTATCTACAATATGGCATTTAAAATGATCACACCAAATCTAATCATATGAAATAAATCCAAACTAAAACTATCGTATGGACAACAGGAATTGAGCATGCAAACGACTCGCAAGGGTTCAAAAAACACTGGTTGCAAAAATAATTTACAAAGTTTAAAACTACAAAATTTAAAAGGTTTCCTCAAACTCATAAAGACGTCTAAGCATTGAACAAGCAACAGGAAAGTTATTCCATCATATCATTATCATTTTTATTTGCAGTCCATATACACTTGCCAAAATTTCATCTGCGTTACCAACATAGACATCCAACACATAACATAAACCCTAAAAAATTGATAACTTCGAGCACAATATTTTCCTTGATAGGCATCTATATTTATGCGATACGGTCAACACTTTCCAATTTTCCATAGAAAGAGACATACTAGAAAGCATAAAAAACATAAAATATGAATTTCATTGTGTTCTTTGATCTTACTTCTCCAATGCCTCTAAATTTTTTTCTTCCTGATTTCAAAATATATTTTCACTAAGTATCGATTGTCATCCACTTGTTATCTCTCTGCATGTTCCCACTCTCCATCGAGGACCCGGTCCTCAAACTACTTCATATGGAAAAAAAATCCTCGATTCCTGCTCAAGCCTTACCAAGCAAACCCTAGACGATATGACAGAGAAAAACATGAGAAAAAACTCCTATAAAATCACAGAAAATAAAAAATATTTTGTAAATGAAAAAAATAACTAAAGATCTTATTACTTGTGGACCATTTCCTTAAAATTTTCCTAAGAGAAGACATGGCCAACAACTTTGGCACTTAATGGACTTTAAACTTTACCCTCAATCACCATGCTGAGAAAATTCCATGTTCATTATTTCCGACCTCAGGGGCTTCTGCATAAGAAGTCTGTTACTTTTATTTTTAGGTCCTTCAATATAGATAATAAGGTGGATATAATAAGGTGGATGTCAGTGGTGCTGTCAACAATCATTTTATATTGTTGTTGGTTTACAAGCCCATGGTTTTGGTAAACAATAGTATCCACTCGTGGAATTTGAAAGTTGGAAGAAAAAAACTAAAAATATAATTATATAATTACCTTTTACCATATATAACCATTTGTTAGTTTTTACCCTATTGATTTATTGTATTCATCTATGGTTTTGTGTAACCCATGGTATTTTAAATATAATAAGAATGGAATACTCTAGGTTAAAATGCACTCATAAATAATATAAATAGTGTCACCTTCACCATTATAAAATCCATGAAGTTTCTTATGATGTATTTTTTGGGCACATTTTACCATTTAATAAAAATAATTAAGCTCTTTTTATATTATTTTATTCTTTACATTATTTCTTTCATGCAATTTTGATGTTTTCTAATGTCAATATTTAGTTTTATTCCTTATAAAAATCAGTGGTATCAAATAAATATACTCCTTGTCATTACCCAGTGCATCTCCCCAATGAGGTCAAGGTATAGAGATTTAAATTAAAAGCTAATTTCACTTGAGGACAACCACTCTCGCCAGCCCAAGTGACCTCCCATGTTAGAATAAAAGGGAAATGATAGAGCAAGAGATCCTATCAATTTTTTTCTCAAGGGAAAACTCACACAACAGAGGAATGATATGATGGAAAAATTTTGCATAGATCCCTCAACAACTACCAAGAACATTTAAGGCACCTTCAACAAGGGGAAATTTTGGAGTTTCAACACCCTTCAACATACAAGTTAACTTTGATATCCCTTTAATAGAAGGAAAAAATATGTTGATGATTTGGATAAATAGTTAAACCTATTATATTACCATTACTCTATCCAAAAAAAAAATCGAAAATGAGAAGATCACCTCCGCACTCTTGAAAGCCTTTCCCCATGTTAAAGATCAATGGGAAAGTTACTAGGAGTGATATAGTGAATATGAGTCTATAATTTTCAATGCAAGATGCACTTGGATTGCTTTTTTGATACCCTTAAGGAGGAATTCTACCCTATAAGAAACTATGATGATCAATACATGAGATGGACAACTCTTCAACAAGAGAGAAACCAGATAGTGCCAGAGTACAAAAATATTTTCCATACCTTACACTCAAATTTGGGTACCAAAGACTCTAAGTGGCACCTGTTTTTCAAGTACCATAGCGGCCTACATAGGTACATCCATATGGAGATGGATTTCCTAGACATCTCCTCACTAGGATCGACTTATCAATATGTTGTAAAAATAAAGCATAAATTGAAGAAAAGGAATAAGAAGGATTGTGGATTTTCAAATCCATTGCCACATAAGCCCCAAAAAGGAGGCCCTAACTCACAAAACAAGGGAACAAGTAAGGAGATATAACCTTAACATAACTAACCCAAGTCACAGGAAAAGAGGGGAAATGGGAAGTTGAAGAAAGACACTATAAAGTGTTATGATTTCCACAAAACCCCTAGCACAACACTGATGAGTATCTCTTGAAACAATCATCGTTGGTTGAGCTTAAAGAGAAAAAATAGACTCTAGCTCATATTCTAATTATGATCGGGATAAAAAAAAGAAAAACTAAATTCTACCATCGCAACTATGAAGACACAACTAGAAGATTTAGAGGAGCCTAAGGAGGGGAAGCACATACTCCATTCCAAAATGTTGTTGAAGGGGACCCACTACATTTCATTGTTGATAGTGGTACCCAAAAGAACCTAATATCGTCCAAGATTGTCAAGAGATCATAGCTCCTAATAGTGTCACACACCAATCATATATCATTGATTGGTTGAGCTATGGAATATACATTCATGTCAACCAAAAATTCTACCTATCCTACAACATGAATCTCTTCAAATATGAGTATTGTGTGATGTTTCCCCACTCAAATTTTATGATTTTCTTCTAGGAAAACCTTATATGTGGAAATGTTATGATTATTTTGAATATTGACTTTGTAGTGTCATTGTTACTCTAGAGGATCAACTCTATAAAATACTAGAGGTAGTGAAATTCATTATTCTCGGAAGAAAACAAAAAGAGGTAGTCTCTCAGATTGGCAAGTTTGTCCTCTCCATGGTTCAATAAAAAAGGTGAATATAAGTTGATGTAACCACTACAACTTTGACATGATCCCTCTCTACATAACACAAGCAACTGGACAAGCTTGTAACAGGGTCCAAAGACATATTCATCTCACCTACAAGGGTGCCTCTACACTTCCAGTTCAAACATTCATATACATGGGATGAAAACCTTCCATATGGTTAGCATGGATACAACTGTGAAAATTTCAATTCAGAAATATATTTCTGCAGTAATAGATTTATTTCTCATATTTATGTCTTCGAAGTTATTTACAGAATACTTTCAGTAAATTTCAAAATAAATACTACTAAATCATTCACTAAAGTATATGCAGAGAAAGGAGCAGTAAGAAACATAAGCATAAGAAACAATCACATGTAAACACTTATTTTTGGATAATTGTCCCCGGAAAAACCCAATGTGGGAAAACCAGTGCAACATATGAGGGTTTATGTATTATTCTTCAGAAACAATTTCTTTACAAGGAATATAGTAGCAGATTCATTTATAAAACACCTAAGACAAATTTCCCGAATCCTTCCGAAGATTTTCTGACACCCGGAAGATCCTCTGTCTCCCTCTGTGTTTCTCTGCGTGCTTCTCTGCACAGTCCCTGTGTTGGACTGCGTCACTCTGCATGGGCTCTGTATGGGTACACTCTGCTGTAGCTCTGTGCTGCCTTATGTGGCCCTCTGTGTCCCTTTCTCCTCGTTCTTAGTCATTATTGACTCCCTCTTATCCTTCTGAATTTGCAACTCTCCCTCTGAAATCAAATTCTATTCCTTGAAAATCAATCTCCTTCGAGTTACTGAGTGTGCACTCGTCTTACTTTCCAAATGACCCTCAAGCCTTCTTTTATAATATTCTCATTGATGAATCAACAGTCTAGATTAGAAGTCTAATCAATGGCTACGACTAAAACTTGAATTGATATTTGTTCTCTAGAATATTCACACTCTGTCTTATTAATACCCATTAATTATTTAATTTCCCTAGGTTTAGATTTAGGGTCTCCATTAAAATAATTAATTATTTTAATAAAACATGAACCGTGAGGAATTTACACAAACAGTTTATGGGTTCTTTGGAATACTTATTTCCAAGCCTCCTCACAAATTTTGAGACTTGGAACACTTTTCGATGCTACAAAAACAACACTCCCTCTTAGAGAGGAAAGTGCTATAGCAATATGCCTAATGCATGCTGCTCTGCTTTGAAGCATCCTCAGTGTTGTTGATCTCTGGATGTTTCCCCTCATCTGTTGCACTGCTTCCCTCTGTATTGCTGCCCATGACACTGCCACTGTCAATGACTCATCTGTACTACAACTCCCTCTTAATCTCTATCTTATCCTTCTTACTACTGAAATGGATTCTTGATCATCCCCATCTTCTCTCTGAAATAGACAAACTTTGTCTTCCCCAAAGCCTTCGTGAGGATAACTGCCACTTTTTCTCCTGTTGGAGTGTACTACAACTGTACAACTCCTCGTTGGACAGAGTCTCTGATGAAGTGACACTTGATGTCAATGTGCTTTGACCGATCATGAAACACAGGATTTTCAGAGAGCTTGATGCAACTTTGATTATCACATAGAATACTGGTCGCTTCCATCTTTTCCTTCAGTAAGTTCACAAGCATTTTATAAAGCCACGTGGCTTCACACAAAGTCGTGCTAGTTGCCATATATTCTGCCTCTGTTGAGCTCAGTGTCATGGATTTATGTTTCCTGCTACATTAGGAGGTCATTCCTGATCTAATAATGAAACAGTACCCACTGGTACTTTTCCGATCAACTAGACTCCCATCCCAATCTGCGTCGGTGAGCCCACTCGACCTGATGTTATTTCCATGAGTGTATTTCAGTTCAAGCTCGATTGTTCCTTGAAGGTATCTGAGAACATGTTTGGATGTTGCCCAATGAGCCCTCCTTGGTTCCACCATGAATTGACTCAGGGTATTGAAAACATAACAAATGTTTGGCCTAGTGTTGACCAGATACGTTTGAGATCCTATGAGCTTCCTATACGATGTAGGATCAACCTCATCATCTTCAGACGTGTTGAATTTCTTCCAATTGGTGATCATTGGAGTAGTCATGGGTCTATAGTCCTCCATCTGAAATCTTTTTAGAATTTTTTTAGTATACCTTCCTTGACCAAGGAAGATCTCCCTCTTCTGCTGCCAAACTTCCAACCCCAGAAAATAATGCATCAACCCTATATCCTTAATGTCGAATTCTGCAACTAAATTATCCTTGCAGTCCTTGATGAGCCTCGATGACCCTGTTAGAAATATATCATCTACATATAGAACCAGTATCAGAGGATCACTCCCTACCCTTAAATAGTAGAGATTGGGATCTTTGTCATTCTTAACAAACCCCATCTTATGCAAGTAGTTGTCAATTCGAGCATACCAAGCTCTAGGGGCTTGCTTTAGTCCATACAAGGATTTCTTAAGACCGCACACATGATTCTTCTTCTCATGCATCTCGAAGCGCTCTGGTTATTCAATGCATACTTCCTCTTCTATCGCCTCATTCAGGAACACAGTCTTGACGTCCATCTCATGAATCTCCCATCCCATCTATGCATCAAGGGATATCACAGATCTAATGGAAGTATATCGGGCTACTGGGGTGAAGGTCTCTTTATAATATATCCCTTCATTCTGAGCATACCCCTTAGCCACAAACCTGGCTTTAAATTTCTCGATGCTGCCATATACAACATATTTGATCTTGTAAATCCACCTTAAACATACAACTAATATGTCCTGAGGTCTGGGAACCACTTCCTAGACATCATTCATCATGATGGAACTGTATTCTTATACCATCGCATCTACCCATACCTGGTGCTGACCTGCTTCCCAAAAATTAAAAAGTTCCCCAACCTGTGCTACCAAGGCTTGGTATCTTTCAGACTTCCAACGCTACCTCTTCTCATTTTGGGGGGCTCCGACAAAGTCCTCTGTGTCCCTTAGAATTTTTCGTAGTTCCCCGCTCATTCTACCACTAGTAGTGGGTGTATCTACTTGCTCTCCTTCCTTCAAGTCCTCGGGAGAAGTATCCCTTGGATCCCCATGCCTTGGAGAGGCACTCGTATTACCCTCCGTAGGTCGTTGTGGTTGGACCATCAGATCCTCCTCAGACTGCGTAGCAGAAGGCATCTCCTTGGATTTCCTGAAGGCCCTCTCCTCCATGAATTTCACATCCCTGCGCACTACAACTTTCCTTCTCTCCAGAATGTAAATGTGGCAAGCCTTTGCATTTTCGCTATATCCTACCATATATCCTTTTTCCACTGCCATATCCAGCGTCTTCCTCTTTTCATCAGGCACATGAAAATACGTTGCACTGCCGAAGATCCTAAAGTGGCTCACTCCAGGCTTGTTGCTAGTGAAGACACTTTCTGGAGTGATATTCCCCAATGCGTTGTGAGGAATCCTATTCTAAACGTAGACATATGTGTTACAAGCTTCAACCCATAGAAATTTGGGCATGTCTTGATCATATAGCATTTCCCTTGCAACCTCGATAATAGTTCTATTATTTCTTTCTGCCACACCATTATTCTCTAGATTATATGGAGCGGTCCACTCTCTTCTGATACCTTCCCTTACGCAAAACCATGTGAAGTATTTATCAATGTACTCTCCACCATTGTCTGATCACAACACCTTGACCCTCTTTCTTGTTAGATTTTCTACCAGAGCTTTAAAATCTTTGAAACTATTGAAGACTTCGTCCTTGGTCTTCAGAAAGTAGATCCAAGTCTTCCTGGAATGTTCATCAATAAAGGTGATGAAAAATTCGGCACCACTAAGAGCTCTAGTGGACATTGGTCTGTAGATATCTGAGTGTATGAAGCCCAACACACTCTTATCCCTATTGTTTCTTCTATGATACACTTCCTTGGCATAATTTCCCAATACACACCCTCTCCAGACATCGTCTCGCTTAGTGCTCAGTTCTAGAACTCCCGTGACAGTTTTCTTGAGAATCTTTAACTCTCCATGATGCAAATTCCCCATTCTCCTATGCCATAGTTAATTTAATTCCTTCTCATCAATGTTGCCTTTTAGTTCCATTGGGGATTTGAGCTTTAAATTGTATAGTTTATTTCTCCTGACTCTGATTTGTTCTTTCTTCTTCCAATTTGGGTGTTTGACATATACTTTATTTCTAATGAAGTAGAAGTCATAGCCTTTGTTTTGAATTTGAGACACTGAGAGTAATTTCATCTGCAAACCAGGCACATGCAACACATTAGTGGCCTGAATCTTATTTCCAACTTCTGTTTGAAATACTATGGTACCTCTTCCAATAGGGGTACATTTTTATTTATTACACATGGTGATTTTAAAGTTCATCTGCTCTTCTTGGTAGTTTGAGAAACATCCCCGCACTCTCGTCATATGAGCAGAAGCCCCACTGTCAATGTACCAGACTTTAGGAGAAGCAGTGCTTGACACACAAGCAAATTATTCTTCCAATCTAGATTCCGAAAAAGAAAAATCGTGATCCATCTGTTCTTTCATGCTTTCCTTATTTTCTGGATAACTGTGTGAACCCTTTCGTGTTGCCGCAGCAACGTGAGATTTAAATTCAATTGTCTTTCCTCTGCTCCTGTTACTCATCTCTGGCTCTGATACCATTTGAAAATTTCAATCCAAAAATATATTTCTGCAGTGATAGATTTATTTCTCCCACTTATGTCTTTGATAAGTTATTTACAGAATTCTTTCAGTAAATTTCGAAATAAATACTACTTCAACATTCACTAAAGTATATGCAGAGGAAGGAACAGTAAAAAACATAAGCATAAGAAACAATCACATGTACACACTTATTTTTGGACAATTGTCCCCAGAAAAACCCAATGTGGGAAAACCAGTGCAGTAGATGAGGGTTTATGTATTATTATTTAGCAATGAATTATTTACAAGGAATATACTAGTAGATTCATTTAGAAAACACTTGAGACAAATTTCCCGGATCCTTCCAAAGATTTTCTAACACCCGGAAGACCCTATGTCTCTCTCTGCATCTCTCTGCGTGATTCTCTGCACAGTCCCTGCGTTGGATTGCGTCACTCTGCATGGGCTCTGCGTGGGTACACTGCGTTGTAGCTCCGCACTGCCTTCTGTGGCCCTTTGCTTCCCTCTCTTCTCTTTCTATGTCATTGTTGACTCCCTCTTCTCCTTCTACCTCTGCAACTCTCCCTTTGAAATCGAATTCTATTCCTTCAGAATCGATCTCCTTCAGGTTACTGAGTGTATGCCCGACTTACTTTCCAAATGACCTTGAAGCCTTCTTTTATAATATTCTCATTAATGAATAAATGGCATAGTTTAGAAGTCTAATCAATGGCTACGATTAAAACTTGACTTGATCTTCGTTCTCTAGAAGATTCACACTTTTTCTTATTAATATCCATTAATTATTTAATTTCCCTAAGTTTAGACTTAGGGTCTCCATTAAAATAATTAACTATTTTAATAAAACATGAATCGAGTGGAATTTCCACAAAGAGTTTATGGGTTCTTTGGAATATTGATGTCCAAGACTCCTCACAAATTTTGACACTTGGAACAATTTCCCATGCTACAAAAGTCAACAACAACATTACTCTTCACAACTCTTTTAGCGATAACTCTTTTCAAACGTGTTCAGGGTTCTAGCCAACAACCCCCATGGATGTAACTCTTCTAATTATATCTTCATTAACAAATTCCTCCCATGCTCAAACCAAAGTAGATCAAGCGGCAAAAATTATTGAATAGATCCAACACTTCTAAGAACAGGTTCATGATATCTTGCAAAAAACCAATTCCAAGTAAAAATAACAACATGAATAGCATCGAGTTTCACATAAGCTTCATGCTACATTGGATTGAATCATGAAAGCAAAGATGAAGGATATTTTCCAGTAGAGCATACAACTCTACCAAGTTCTCAAAGCAGGTTGACTTCTTCAAGAAGGAATGTGGCTCACTAGGATCCAAATTCTGCAAACGTTTCCCCATCTAATAAGGGAACTCGATGCAATGGAGGCAATTTATTCCTAAGGGGAGAGGATTTATCCAAGTGTATGCTAGTGAATCACCATGATTAATAATTTTTTTCTACTATTGGTGGTTTACAATCCACCCATGGCATTTGAAAGGTCAAAGAAAACAAACTAAAAACATAATCATACAATTAATGTTTACCATATACAAAAATCCATCAGTTCTTACCATAGTGATTTATGGTATTTGCCCATTTTTTTGTAATATGTGGTGTTTACCCATGGTATTTGAAATATAATGAAAGTGCATGACTCTAGAGGAAAAGAAATCCATAAATAATATAAATACAAACCTTCACCATTGTAAAATCCATGAGGTTTCTCATGATGGAGTATGATGACATATTTTACTATTTAATAAAAATAATTAAGTTATTTTCATTTTTTTTATCTACATTATTTATTTCGTGCACTTTTGACGTTTTCTATTATCCATATTGAGTTTCATTTCTCAAAAAAATTAGATAAATATGTTGTGTAAGTCACTGGAAAAATACAAGGCTATGCATGATCAAAATAAAACAAATAATTCATTCAAGTGGGAGATAGAGTATGGATACAGTTGAGCAAAGAGTTGCTACAAAGTCTTGGTAAGAAAATCAAGCTCTGTTATATGTTTCCTTTGAGATATTGGATAAGGTGGGATAAAATATCTATAGACTCAGTCTACCTCGATACATGTGCATATACTTAGTGGTGAGTGTAGAAAATTTGAAACCCTAATAGCCTTCCATGCTGGATCAAGAAGTGAAACAAGTCCTACATTTTATATAAGATTTAGCACCAAGAACTCAGGAAGAGTTAATAAAGGATATAATTTTGCAGGAGAATTCTAGAAGTATAATATAAGGGCGACATGACCTTTGATAGATTGTATTAAAAGGAAAACTTCCAAGCAAGGCTAAATGATACTCCATGGGGAAGGTAGAGGAAAAATTTCTTCACCACATTCAATAAAATATTTTGGGAACCAAAAGCATCCCAAAATAAGGAGGTATGATCTAGGTTGGGTCATTATATTATTTTTCATCCATATTGATGTTTTCAAAGTGGAAAAATAGAGGAATCAACTAACAAGACCATTTTTACCAACAAGTCCTAGTTTGGTGAATTGGGGACTAAAACCTTTTGAAAGCAGTTTGAGGAAACAAATAAAATTTTTGGGGTTTAAAACTTTGTTGCTTAAGTTATACGCCCATAAAAATATTATATAGTTATCTACCTTTCCAAATATGCAAGAAATACCTGAAACAAAGTCTATATGCAAAATTTATGCGAAATGGAAGTTCGCCTTCCTATTTTCACAACATGATTTGATAGGATTCCATGTCAAGCCCCATTATTCATGGAAAAGTATATTCACATAATCATGATGAAGAGGAATATATAAGAGTAAATATTGTAACTCTAGTTAGGAGTTGAAGGAGTCAAACTTAACCATTAGTAGACTATCGGGTTGTGTTATAACCAAGCCACTAGGAGGAAAATGGGTTCCATTATATTTGAGTATTTATTTTGTTCCATAGATGACCAAAGTAGTTGAGAATGGATAGAGAAAGAAAATAGAGATGGTTCATGCATTGTAGTACCCCATGGGACACAATTCCCATTGATTTGTATTTGCATCCATTTCCATTCAAAGAAAGAGATAACATAGTAGCCTCACCTTTCAGTTGGGTTTTCTTCCATAAGGGTTTCCCACAACATATCTTGTGTTCATTGCGGTTTGTGAGATTTATTATTTTTTAATCTATTTTCCATATTTTATAATCAACATATCCATAAATATAAGGAGAAATTAACCCTCATAATGTAGGTTTCAGATTTTCAAATACATTTTAGTAGATCTATTATGACGAACTATCTAGTGGAATATCCATGGAAATTTATAGATTAATATGTATACCAAAAATAGGTAGTATAATACAAGATGTTAACCAAGGAAATTCCATCCACATGACTTGTGGTTTGGGTCACGTGGCACTAGGGCGACGCATGGTATATTAGCACAAAATTGGTAGACTAGGAATTCTACCAAACAAGGCCCAAATATTAGAGATGTGACACCAAGACGATGAAAAAGGCATAACTATCAAAGGATAGGCCCAGTAAGGAAAGCCCCACCATAGGGCACATGGTTAGGGTGCATGTGGTTTCATGTTACTGAATGGAATATTGGGGCAAAAGACATAGATTATCAAAGGATGGGTTTGCCAAGGAAGTTTCTATTGCAATACATGCAGTAAGGAAACATGAGGCACCATAATGAGGTATGGACTATTAGAGAAGATTGTGTAGACTATAAAATAAGAGGTCCACCAAGGAAGTTCCAATCATAGGCCACATGACACCATGGTAGTGTATATTCTATTAAGAAAAAATGAATAGATTATCAAAGGATGAATCAACCAAGAAAGTTATGGCCACAAGACATGTGGACATGGAATCTTAAACAATAGGTCCCACAATAGAGGCCCAATCATAGTACATGTGGCAGGGTCCACATGGAAAGGTGGCACATAGTAGGTGGCACGTGGGATGATGATAAGCTATAGGCTATTGGAGCAAAACTAGTAGGCTATCAAAGGAGAGTTGTAACAAGAATGGCCTAACTATAACACATGTGATATGACGGTGGGGCATGAACTATCACAAAAGAATCAATAGAATATAAAATCATAGGTTCACCAAGAAAGCTCTGGCCATAGGATATGTCATGTGAGGGTGGACCATGGACTATCAAAGAGAAAACCGTATACTATCAAAAGAGAGTCCACCCCGATCTAAGCAGTAATTAAATTATTAGTTCTTCACCCCATTGACTCCTAGCTAAAAAATTAAGCATTTGGTTATGTGCTTGATCAATAGAGTTTTGGGGTAATAGCCTGCTCCATTAACTCTTCAACCATACTCAACCAACAAAATTTTACATGTCTGCAAGATTTGATATCTATCAAATATTTTCATCTCATTCTCAATAATTTTCAAATCATCATATTTATTTGAATATCATCTTCGTTAGAAGGAATATTATGAAAATAAATATGTTTGAAACATAAAATAACATAAACAAATCAATATATAATTACTATATTTATGAAACAACAAAGATCCATCTCAATGTAAGATCTACCAAGCATCGAGTGAGATCAAATCTCTCAAAATGCAAACCTATTTTTGAATGAAAAACTTGAGGAAAGGGTCACACCTTTAGAGATTTGATTCCTCTGAGCTTGGTAGATTTGATTTCTCTATGATAGTTCTAAATAATATTATTTATATTTATATAAATTTCACATATCTATATATAAAAATATTCTTATTTTTAATTTTATTAAAACAATGATAATATCTATAGTTATATATGTATGAGCTTGACATTTTCCTTTGACATGTTTTATAATTTATAATTTCATTTTTTAATACGATATGCGCAATATTGATTATAAATAGATAGTTATATAGATAGATTAGAAGGAAAAAAAATTGTAAATATTAAATTTATATCTACTTATTATTTAAATTTAAATACAAAGTTCTAAAATATTATAGCTATGATTATGAACCATTATTTTAATTTATAGGTGAATTGGATATGTGTGTGTGTGTGTGTGTCACATCTCTTTATATAGAAATATTTTATTTCTAACTATATGTTTTATTAATTGAATTGATTAATTTTTTATGTGCTTATTAATTGTATGTTCTAAAATGCCCACGACGCATAGAGAGATAATGACAAGGTGTTTTATTAAGGTACTTTGCGGTTGTAAAGGTTTTTGGTTCGAAAATCCGTGGGAAAAAAAACTAGCGACACTAAGGGTTGGTGTCGCCCGGGCCGAGTGTGATCCCTGGGTAATTTTGACGGGTTAAATTCCCCTAGGTCGCGACTACTCAAGCCACATGTTAGGTGTGCCAATCATTTCAAGATTCACATTACCTAACAAACGAGAAAATAATTGTATGTTATGAAATATCGCAGCGTTGTAAAAATGAATCATTACTATTTAAATTTGTTTTAATGTGATATGTATATTATGATTTTTTCCTCAAAAAATTATTTGTAATTTTATTAATACCGGTCCCTAGATCCATCTAACTCGGATCTATCATGTGCCGAGAGGTATCAAATACTTCGAGTGCAAACCTTTCCTCAAATTCTACACTCCAAAAAGAAGGTTTGCACGTTGAGGGATTTTAATTGATTATTTATACAATTATTTAATTTTTTTATGAGTCCACATTATTTAAATGTTTTGTATAGTTATTTAAATTTTTTTCATTTTTAGATTCTTGGGCCGACATGAGAAAAATTTCAACTTTGATGACGGAAGGACACCCTTACACATCATACTAGGTTGTAAGAATGCACCCTCGCCGCAAAAAAATAAATAAATTACAATATAATAAATTGAATTGAGTTGATTTATTATTTTTATTACTTGTAACTTTTTATTAGTTTTGTAATTGAGACGAGATCATGTTTTTATTATTTCTATTTTTTTAAGTAAAGTTTTTCTCATTTCCTTGGGTTAAAGATTTATAATCATGTCCTCTAAAGCATATTCTATTCTACCACTACGGAAACCACACTAGATATAAAACTTCAATATTGCAAAAATATAGAGTGATGTTCAGAGTTATATAAATCACAATGAAAGTACTAATTTTTGGGTATCTAGGGCCATTTGGAAACAAAAAATTGTAGAACATAACCATAAAAGTATTATAAACAAAATAATTAAAAAACATTCAAACATATTTATTTGAGTTGGTGGCTTCAATTGGAATGGCCTTCTTGTTCTTTGCTTTGGTAGCAACCAAGGTTAGGAAGAATTCCCATATGCTTCTTAAGATGTGTTTCTACCCATTGCAATCATTTGCCCTCTCCATCTAATTCGGGGGTCAAGATAATTTCCTCCTTGATTTCATTTTTTTCCCACAAGTACTTTTCCCAAGAGAAACTTTAAATTCCAATAGATGTTGACCATATACATATGTTGATTGCAACGAATTGTTTTATGCCCCATGACATCCGAACCCAATTTTATACCTGCGCCAACAATTTTGTGTCCGTAGAAGGTGCATTTCTCATTTTCTAATTAATTCCCTCTTTTGCTAGGATTATTTCCACCTCGAAATGGTTGTGTGGTAAGCTCCCTAAATCTAGTAGTTGAGCTCTCATACGTCACTTGTACTCTTGAGTACCCCTCATTCATAATATTAAGCTACATCACTATGTACCCTTTCTCTTTCGATTTGAGGCATTGGGAGAGTCAATGGAAAGAGCCATGCTCAAGAGTGGATACATTGTCACCTTAAATTGTGTCTAACCAATACATTTACATTGCAGGGGTTGAATGTGACTAGAATAGTGTAGAGCATGAGGCTTAGACGTGAGATTAGAGCCCTGAATTTTGTTAGAAATTAATGGAGAATAGGTTACGTAGTTATGATTTTGCCTTTATTTGACATTCGATTCCTATTAATTAGAATCTGTTTTGCCTATGTATCTATTTAATTTCTTTTGATGCTTAATGAAGAACTCCAAGCGAATGAATTTGCGGTGGGGAGCTCCCCGTGATGCCGCACGCGTGAGCTCCCTGTGTGTTTGTCCAAACTTACGTATTGCTCGCAATTTGTTGACATGGTATCGGAGCTCGGGAAGAGGCGAGAGAGGCTATGCGTGGTGGCTCGTTGGGACCGGAGCTGCATTTTCCGCGTGACGTGAGGCGGGGATCACGAGGGCGTGAAGGCAATCTTGTTTGTGGAGGCAGAGGGACGGTAGCCTGCGGCGTTGAGAGCCACGAGCGCTCAATACTGCTGGATGAGTCGGTCATTTAATTGGAGATCGAAGAGACGACTTTGTTCGGCGAGCTTCTCGAGACAGGCGAGGGGGAGAGCCTCCTCATCACGCACTGGGACCGTTAAAGTTCCGCTTTGCTAAAGGCTCAGTACGGCGTCCCAAAAATCATTCTTCAATTTCTCTCTCGGCCCACCAGAGGACTCGCGCGAGCTCAAATTCGGCGAAATTCGGCTTTACTAGGTGAAATTTGAATTGATTTCGAAGGTTTTTTAGGTCGGCTGGGGAAGGAATTTTGGCTAATTTGAATCTGCGAACGGATGCGGCTCGAAAACCCCATGGTTGTGTCCCGATCGGGGCAAGAGACATTTTTTTGTGCGCTTTTGGCGGTGCACAAATAATTAAATTCGCATAATTATATTAAATTTACCTTCGGCGAGGTCACTGTAATTCATTTCTCGGAAAAGCCGACGACCTCTCCGTCGGCATCTAGTCAATAGTCGGCGAACTCAAGTTGCCGCTGTAGTAATGGAATTCACGGTAACGATGCGTGCTTGAGCTTTGAAAGCAGAAGCATATCAAGGAGGACGCGAAGAAAAGAACAGGGTCCCAAGAAATTCGATCGATGTGCCCAACGAGGATATCATCTTCTTTGGATTGTGTTCTTCGTTTAAGGTTTCTAGAAGTTGAATTAACCGAGAGCAAGTCTCGGCCTCTGGTACTTCGATCAAATCCCATTCTCGACGGATCGTCAGACCATATCTCGCCTTTGCCCTGAGCAACTGCATGGACTTTTCTCGCTTTCAAGTAAAGCCGCTTCCTTGGATTTTTGTGAGTCGTTCTAGAGCCTCGTAATCTTCTTTGCAAGAGTATAATTTGGTGTCGCGCGGCTTTGATCTGCGCCTCAAAAGGTGCCGAGAAGAGCTTCCAACGGTATCATGTCCTCATCTTTTTGAGCGGCATATACCCTTCTCGTGGGCTGATTCTACAAACAAATGTGTGCTTAATAGCCGCCTCTGTCATCATTTAATTTTTTTATTTCAAGATTCTTGCTCATTACGATAGCCTCGCTTGACATTACGCTGTCTTAATTAGCGTATTTATACGGCGTTATTTTTTTTATGCAAAATAGTTTGGCATCTAGTTTATGCAGAGCGATATCAACGCTTTCACTCAAACAAATTTCTGAAGTTAATAATTAGTGATCTGCTGCTTATTCATAATTTGTATTTCACAACTGTTGTAAGTCACAACCATATTTAATTTGTTGTGATAATTGAGAATTGTTCATTTTTTAAGTTGCCGGGGGTAGCCTGTGTTTTTTTTTTCCTCCAAGATGAATTCTCAAATGGCAGATTACTTAAATGAAAGCAGCAAGTTGGATGGTTCCAATTACACAAATTGGAAATTTAAACTTCAAACTTTGCTTGAGGGTCAGAATACCTATAGCATTGTCATCGGCGATGAAGGTAAGCCGACTGTTGCAAATGGTGGAACGAATGCAACAATTCAAGAATGGGAGAAAAGGGAGTTGAAGGCAAAAGTTCTACTAAAATTGTCAGTTAAAGATTGCATCATCCCTCATATTCGGGATTGCAAGACAACGAATGAAATCTGGACAACTCTCAAAGACATGTATGAAATCAAGAACACCAGCCGAACCTTGTTCCTCAGGAAGAAGATCCTCTCAATCAAGATGGAGGAGAATGAGTCTGTTTCGTCATTCTTATCCCGGATAAAGGAAGTTAAAGATAAACTATTTGATATCGGTCAAACCGTGGCAAATGATGATCTGGTGACAATCACCATGAACGGTATGACAGATGATTATCAGATGTTTATAACTGGATTGAATGCAAGGGAAAAGCCTCCGTGTTTTGAAGAGCTTACTGGAATTTTGCTACATGAAGAGGAAAGGAGGTCGTCTCTCAAGCCTCAAGATCCAGATCTTGCATTAATAACAAAGTTCAAGCCAAAAGGGAGAGCGATGGCTGATCAGAGGAGGGGCAACACATCAAAAATGACACCACAAGGTATGACCTCGTATAAAAATGACTCTGCTCTTGAATGCTTTTATTGTGGTAAGATAGGCCATATTGCTAAATTTTGTCGCAAGAAGAAGGCAAATCAAGAGAGGTACAAGCAGAGAAGGTATGCAGGTCATTTGGCGGATGCAGATGCAGATACAGACCCAGATCAGAATCTGGATGTTAGACTATTTATGGCCGAGGCTGACACTGCTACTGAGGAGGATGAATTAGATATTTGGTTCGTGGATTCTGGAGCCTCCTCGCATATGTCAGGTAAAAAGCAATGGTTCAGAAATTTTAAAGAATCCAACTCTGGAGTAAAAGTCTATCTTGGAGATAATAGTGGGTATGAGATCAAGGGACATGGAGATGTCCTTGTTACTCTGCCTGATGGTAAGATCAGGAATATATCTGATGTGTGGTATGTTCCTGGCATTAAGAAGAACCTGATTTTTGTGTCCAAGATTACAGATCAGGACCTCAAGGTAGAATTTTTTAAATCTCATTGCATTATTAAATATTTGTTGCATCATATGAAGCCCATTGCTACAGGTATTCACATAGGAGGAATCTACAAATTGGATGTGAAAAGTACGCCTCAGCAAGCCTTGATGGCGTCAAATAAGTCTACTGAAAATTTGTGGCATTAGCGACTTGGGCATATTAACTTTGGTGATCTCTTTCTGCTGCAAAACAAAGGTATGGTAGAGGGTCTTCCTGTTTTGAAAAAGTTGCATATTGATTGTGAGGCATGTGCGTTCAGTAAACAGCATAGAGATGAATTTCCTGCCGTTAAATATAGAAAACAGAGGGATATACTTGAACTTGTACATACTGACTTATGTGGCCCGATGCAGACGAGGTCGTTAGGGGGGGCCTATTATTTTTTAATCTTTGTTGATGAATGTACAAGATTCACATGGGTGTATTTTCTTAAACAGAAAAGTCATGCTTTTGAATATTTCAAGCAATTCAAAAACATGATTGAGAAGCAAACAGGAAAGTTCATCAAGATTCTTCGATCAGATCAAGGGGGGGAATTCAAGAAAGGAGTCTTCATCAAATATTGCAACGAGCATGGGATACAGCAGCAATTCACAACACCTTACACTCCTCAGCAGAATGGAGTTGCTGAGAGGAAAAACAAAACACTGGTGGAGTGTGCTCGCAGTATGTTGAAAGGTAAGAATCTAACCAATGGTTTTTGGGCAGAAGCTGTTAATACTGCAGTGTATTTAAAGAATAGGAGTCCTACTAAAAGTCTTGAGTATAAAACTCCTTTTGAAGCATTGTTTGGATTCAAGCCTACAGTAAGTCATCTTAGAGTATTTGGCTGTAAAGCTTTTGCACATGTTCCTAAAGAGAATAGGAAGAAGTTAGATTCAAAGGCCATTAAATGCACGTTCATTGGATACTGCAGTGAGTATAAGGCTTATAAATTGTTTGACCCCGCTACTCACAAGGTGTTTGTCAGTAGAGATGTATTATTCCATGAACAGATTGATGATGGAAATCCTGTCCAAAACAATGAAGAATGGCATGTGCCCTTACTCTCAGAAGAGGATACTGAAACAGGAGTCAGTGAGCAGCAGGAACAGAAGCAGGAACAGCAGCAGGTACAGCAGCAGCAGGATAATGTGGAGTTCAGTCCACAAAGGGAAGAAATAAGCAGAATAATTGAACCCCCACCACTCAGAAGATCAAACAGGCCAAGACAGCTACCAGCTCGATATAGGGATTATGCGCTTATGACTGGTATGTTAAACATTGCAGAACCTTCTAACTTTTATGAAGCTAGTAAAAGTCTTGAATGGAAGAAAGCAATGAATGAGGAATATGAATCCATCATTAAGAACAATACTTGGGATCTAGTAAAACTTCTTGATGATAAACAACCCATAGGTTGCAAATGGTTATTTAAGTTGAAATTTAGAGCAGATGGGTCTATTGATAAACATAAAGCAAGGTTGGTGGCAAAGGGATATTCCCAGATAGAAGGTATTGATTTTGAGGAGACATTTGCCCCTGTTACAAAATTAAATACCATCAGAATGATCATTGCTTTAGCCACTAAACATCATTGGAAAATACATCAATTAGATGTTAAGTCTGCTTTCTTAAACGGTGATTTAAAAGAAGAAGTATACTTAGTACAGCCTGAAGGATTTGTTAAGAAGGGAGAAGAACATCTAGTGTGTAGATTAAAGAAAGATTTATATGGTTTAAAGCAGGCACCTAGATCCTGGTATGAAAAAATTGATTCTTTTTTCCTCATGAATGGTTATGAAAGGAGCAAAAATGATCCCAATTTATATACCATGTTTAATAATGAAGGGCAGATAGTGGTGATTTCTTTGTATGTAGATGATTTGATAATAACAGGAAGTGCAGACAATCTCATTGAAGAAATCATGCAGCAATTATCACAGAAATTTGAGATGAAGGACCTTGGAGAAATGCAATACTATTTGGGTCTAGAAGTTTGGAGAGATTCAGGTCAAACTTTCTTGTCCCAGGGTAAGTATGCAAAGAGTCTGTTATCCAGGTTTAAGATGGATGAGTGTAAGCCTTCATGCATACCTTTATAGCAGAATAGCAAACTTCAGATGGATGATGGTTCGAAATATGCAGATGCAACATTGTACAAACAGTTGGTTGGTAGTCTTATTTATTTGACTACAACAAGACCTGACTTAGCCTATGCAGTAAGTGTTTTGAGTCAGTTTATGACTCAACCCCATGATAGTCATTGGAGTGCAGCGAAAGGAGTATTAAGGTATCTGCAAGGAACATCAGATTTTGGTATTTTGTATTCTGACTCATTTGATGTTAAGTTGACAGGTTATACAGACTCTGATTGGGCAGGAAATCTAGATGACAGAAGATCAATTACAGGTTACGCCTTCAACATTGGTTCGGGGGTCATCTCTTGGTGCAGCAAGAAGCAGCATACTGTTGCTTTATCCTCGGCAGAAGCAGAATATCAAGCCATGTGTGCAGCGACATGTGAGGCAGTTTGGTTGCGTAGACTTCTCCAAGATGCAGGGGAAGAATAGACAGAAGCTACGATCATCAATTGCGACAATCAGAGTTCCATCAAACTGGCTTACAATCCCGTGTTTCATAAAAACACTAAGCACATCGACACTCAATTTCATTTTGTTAGGGAGAAAGTGCAGTCCAAAGAGATTTCTGTAGAGTATTGTAATTCTTGTGATAACATGGCTGATATATTCACTAAGCCACTAGGAAGACTAAAGTTTGATTTGTTTAGGGATATATTAGGTGTGTTTAAAAATCCCTTTCTCCATTAAGGGGGGGTGTTAGAAATTAACGGAGAATAGGTTACGTAGTTACGATTTGCTCTTTATTTGACATTCAATTCCTATTAATTAGGAATCTGTTTTTCCTATGTATCTATTTAATTCTTGATGCTTAATGAAGAACTCCAAGAGAATGCATTTGCTGGTGGGAGCTCCTAGTGATCTGCACCTGTGAGCTCCTGTGTGTTTCGTAATTTGTTGACAATTTTTTCTAGATACCCCGCACAAATAGTGGACCAACGTACAGTGGATAATGAAAACAACAAACTATAAAATAATAAAATCATTATAATTACTCAAACAAAAGGAGAGAATAAAAAAGGTTTTACCAACCTATACGACGATATGGAGGAAGCTTGCCAAGGAGGCCTAAGATGACCAATGACACTAAAAAAAAAAATTGGTATGGAAGATTCTCGCCTCAACTCCGGTGCATGTGGTAGGATTCTTCTAGAAAATCTCTGAGTGGACGAGAACCATAAGGATGGCCAGGGAAACAACTTGGCTTAGTTGGATTTTCCTACTTATACTCCCAAAATGTACTCCAACATTTCCATATAAAACCATTTCAAACCAAACTATGTACTAATTAGGACAAATCTTCTTTATCTAAAAAGATATTAAAAGGAAATTCCCATCTTTGGAGCGCACGTGGCTCTCATTTCGAATATAAAATTCCCAACCTAGGTTATGTACCATGCCTAATGGTGGAATTTCCCCGACGTTGAGGTATGATATTGATTGCCCATGGTTTGGTGCCATTTCATTGTTGAATAAGTGAAGGGGCGCAACTTGGTTGGCTTGTCCAAGGATTTGATAGATCTTGATTAAAATTCCATAAATTTCTTGTATTCTCCTCCACTGCTCAACCTATACGTTTTAAGAAATGATAGACCAAATCATTGAGTGGTGGTCTACAACCGCCTCATGTATTTTTCATGGCATGAATTGAGCCGTTATGGGGTCATGCTACCACAACCCAAAATGTGGGCTAATGGGATGGTGGAAACACACCTACCTTCTCGCTTCTCGAGCACCCCATCCATGGTATGGTTTCATTATAATTGATTTTTTAATATAATGTGTTATTTTACAATTACTACAACATATAATTAACATTTACATGTTACCCTCATTCACAAAAAATAAAATATCTCCACCACAATGAGCTATAGAGCACCTTTTCACACGATGATAATCATTTAAATTAAGAGAAAATTATATAAAATATCCATTGAATAGCCAATCACACTTAGCTAGATATTTGTAACAATGGATTTGAATAAATTGATATCCAAATTATTATTTATAAATATTTGAGTAAAGAAAATGATTTAAAGATCTAAGAGAAAAGTATGCCCATGGGACCTTAGACTTAAGGACATCAGGAGGTTCTAAATTCCATCGTTCCTCTTAAGCCAAAGGATCTTATCCCCACCTTTCCTTATTCTCTAGCCCATCCGATTATCAACGTGAAAGAGGGCAGACAAAAGAGAGACAACGTGAAAGAAAAAGCATCATTATAACAAGGTTTACAATTAATAATTAAAGAAAATATTGATTCAATTATGCAAGACATCAAAAATTAAGCAAAAGCTTCATGTTAGTTCTAAGACTTTTGTGATCCATAATGTAGATAGAAATGTCTTTCGGATTAATCACATCAATAGGATTAATCCTATTGATGTGATTAATCCGAAAGACATTTCTATCTACAAAAGCTTCATGTCATCATGCCCGAGATACCTGCCAAAATTAAATGAATCTACGGAAAAAGCTAGCTCATCTACCTCTACATTATGAACCTTATGAACCTTATCGATATGATTAGGTTGAATCTGTCAACTATTTCAATGACCCAATTTGTTCCAATTAATATTATATATTATGTACAAATGTTGTTTTGATTTACTATATATATATTGGGTAATAACACCTATTGTGTACAACTCCTCCATGTAATAAAACTAATAAGTTTTTGTGGAACATGAACTAACTTATTCATCAGTTGTTTTTTTTCCTTTTTCTTTTTTCTTTTGTATCTAACTCATTTCTGAATATTTATTATTTAAAATTAGAAGAAAATTATGTTATAGTCTAAAAAAATTTATAGAATAACTTAGAAATTTAGATAAGATTATGAAAAATTTTGGCAAATATTTTTGAAAATATAGGTTACAGTGGTTAAATTTTAGTATTTTTCGTGACCTAAGGGTTTTTGATGGTGTTGAATCTATTTCCATCATCAAAAATGCAATTCAAACACTCCAACTACCTAATTTTTTGAATTTTTTTACCAGATTCCAGCAAAAAACTACGGTCTGAACTGTTATGTTGTGTCGATAGACAACTCCAAAATTAACTAAATAATTTTATATCATTTAATAAAGTGATATAGAATATTTTTCTTTCTATTTTTTATATAATAAAGTTGTTGAATCTGAAAAACACAACTATTTTATAAATCGATGCTATGTCAAAGAATTAATTTAAATTTGCTCATGGAAAAAATTTCATAAAACAAACTCCCCATTCTTAAAAAAATCAAAAAATACTTATGGCTTTATTTAAATTTTACCTTAATAATATCCAGAGCAACAAATTTTTGTTTTCGACAATTAATCAAACTTTGTGGTTTATAATTGTTTTATACATTTAAATAGAAAAACTTCCTTTTAATGTTGTTTCATTGTCATCCAATGTCTCTATCAATAAGATAAGTTTTAGGAACAATGGTTTTTCCCAACCCAAATGCCCATACAATAAATTATTATGTTATGTCTCTCGATCTTGGCAATTTTAAGTTCCTAAGTGTTTAAGGGTTTTTTTCTTATATATAACAGTTTCAAAATTGCCTTTGTCCTCGTTAATAACATATTTTCCATTAGGATTTTTTTGAAATAAGTTGCTATTTATCATGTGTATTTTTCCTATATATCATTATTCTATGCTAACTACAATATAATTTGAACTACAAAACACTACAAAACCTTTTAAGGTGGAATTTTTTATTTTTATTTATTTATTTATTTTATTATTTTTTATTTTATCTCGAAACAATTATGTTAAGAAGCTATACCAAAATTCAAGATTACATAAACCACCTTAAAAACTCAAGGTCAATACTTTAAATCCACTAAACTTCATCTTAGAGTTCCCATTCATTAGCATGCAAGTTCTCACATTTTTAATTTTTGTGGCATATTATTTAAAATTACTACCCGTAATTAAAATTGAATCCTCCCAAGCCCTTCCAAGAGGCGTAAACATGTCCTAGAAGGGTAATTCAAAATATGCCCTTCAAAAAAATGTAATTTTTGAAATTGCTTGTCATTAATGAAGGACAACAAATATTATAAAATTTCCAAAGGAGAATGCCATTTTAACAACCTGTCAATCTCAATTTCCAACTCTTGGATTCCCAATGAGAATTATACCTATCATATTATATGAGGATGGATGCAAATAATGAGAAATGTTCATGATTCAGGACCCCTTACTTGCCTCTAGAATCTAAAGACTAAAATAATCTCTACTCTTATTAGCTCTCATTTGTTCCATGATATGGTATGCCCTTCTATAACATAAAATCCATCAACAAGATCATTCCTATATCCAAAATATTGAGTATCACTTAATATAAGCTTCCGAGAGAATCTTGGGCACCTTATATTTATGAATCTCTGCTTGAAATCATGTATTTGTTGATTTTTCCGATCTTCTGGTATGATAATTACTTTCCAATAAATTCTTAGATGATTTATTTTATGTCACATATCATTAAGTAATTATACATAGAAAATCTCAACAGAATACATTAATGAGAGTAGAATCATAAAGAGACAACCAAACACAAGACAGACAAATTTTTACCCTGGAAAAACCCTAACTAAGGAAAAACCCAACAAACTTTAGAGAAATTGTACAATTCAACAAGAGATACACTCAAATTAAACTAGGTCAAACTGACCATAATATTCAATGAGTTAAAGTAAAACGAACCATATTTTTGACCTCCTGCAATTGCCTCATAAATTTGGTCAACTTTGGTCAACAAGGCCAAATTTCGACCTCCTGCAGCTACCTCAGAAACCCTAGTCAACTGCAGCCAACTACCTAGAAATTTTTGGTCAATGTTGCCCACACAAGCGATTCACTCAATGAATCTATGACCTATCATGTACTTCCAGGGCATATTAAACAATATCCATAATTTGACTACATATTGAAAAATACCCCTAAAAATCACATTATTCAACCCCATACCAATACAAACCCAATACACCTTCCTAATTTAAAAAACCCCTACTTCCACTAGATATTGTAGGTTTCAATTTTTTCAATGACATTTTTTATACCCTTTTATATTTTTTCAATAACTTTGAACTTCATTTTTTATACATGTCAATATAAAAACCCTTTACCCCTTATATATCCCCCAATATATTATGCCATTTTTTCCTCAATATATATCCCCCAATATTAACCCACGTGGTATGGTATTGTTCTCCTAATGAAGCCCGTTGCTGCCCAGAACTTGGTCAAATAGATTAGAAAAAAGATTTTTCAATGCAGGTCAAATTTTCAGTCTTCTTGACTAAGATGATATTGTTGATACAAATTTCTCCAAATGGGTGAGGATGAATGGAAATATATAGTGGTTTACATGCTTAAATAGGTGTGTCTTTTCATTGAGCCAACTTGTACCTTTTAGAGGGCCAACTTGAACTTTTGGAGGAAAAAAAAATTCCCTTCTTTTATATTTTGAGTTGACTTAAATCTAATTCATAATTTTCACTCTTTTATTTTTTAGGGCTATTATAATTGAAGAATATCAATCAAACTACAAAAATTCAACTCTCCCTCTTAGCTAGGGAGGTATTCACCTTGAACTCTTCAGATGTTCTCTTGTTGAAAAAATTATCCATCCTAAGAAAAGATTGAATGAGCTAGCTATGTTGATGTATCCATCCACTTCATGTGGAAAGCATCTTGCATCAACATCATGCAAATATATCTAGTCACCCACTAGAAACATCCCCTTTGAAAATGGATCTAGTCACCCACAAGCCAATTACACATTGCTTGGTTAGGTACCCCCTGACACAAGACTAGTCCTAGTTTCATCAACCCACCAAGTTGTCACTTAGAACCATGTCAGGTGCTTGCTGAAAAATGGTGAAACCGTGGGCCCATTTAGCATTCCCACATGTCTTCACATGTTATTTAATGGTAAACATATGTGCCTAATGTTATAAGGCACTCACTCAACCCACTAGATAAGTAACCCTTGGAAATATGGTCAAGTAACCCTTGACCGAGGGAGCATTGTGGGCCTTGATTCTCACTAGGCCAATATCCCTAACCACATTACATGGCTCCCAGTCACTATTCATGACAAGGTTGATACCCTTGACATAGGGAGAATATTCGTCGCTTGATGCTACAACATCAACAATTCCTTTAACTAAGGGAAGCATTCTCAACCACTCCAAGCTAGTCCTAGAAGTATACAAATTTCATCTTGGGATAGAAGCTTTGTGAGAATGTCATAAACCTTCTCAAACATAGAAAAACATTGGAGCCTCACTTTTCCCTTATGTACCATGTCTTAGATGTAGTGGTGACGTAGTGATACCATGTGCTTTGACCTATCATCACGGTCGTCTCCTAAACCTGAAAGAAACAATCTTGTGAGTAGGTACCAAAGCCATACTCTTTCAAAACTCATCAAACAAGTTGTGATATACTCTTCTTCAGTAGTGTTGGAAGCTTCCAAATTATCATAGCAGACCCCAAGCTGAACCAACATCTCGATGTTCTATTCTTGTCTTTAGTACTTCCTACCTAATCAAAATATGTGAATCCATGTAGTTTTACTTTACCATTTGAGACATATCTCAATCCATAGCCAATTATACCATGTCAGTACCTCAAAACATGTTATGTCACATGCCTCAGATAAACCATAAACCGATCACATTCCTTCACTGGATCCATCACCACAGTTATTATTCAATCACCCTGACAGATCCTGCTATGAAGATCCTAACTTCCCCCTTTTCCACTTAGATTCTTCACGTTAGTAACCATAGGAATGGTCGTGGACTCATTTTCCATCATCCCAAATATCTGAAGAATCATAATTATATACTTCCTTTGACATAGGAATATCTCACCCAAATTATGCCACACTTCTAGTCCCAAGAAGTAATGTATCCAACCAAGAAACTGCATCTCGAAAACATAGGTCAACTCCCTCTAACATTACAACAGGGTTTGATTGATCCCTCTATCACCGAAGCAAATCTTCGTGCCATTGATACTCCCTTTGTCATGTGAGTCCCCCTACTTATGTCATAAACAAGTCATCTAACAACAAGAACAACCAAGATTCATTAGATATTCATGATCGAGGTATTGTACAAATATTTCTTCAGTCTGTAAGCATGAGATTCCCTCTCATGTACCTGAAATCCTTGAGGTAGCTCTACATAAACTTCTTCCTCAATTGCTCCATCGAGGAAAGAGGTCTTCACATCCACCTGACATAACTTCCAACAGATAATAGAAGTAATAGAAATAATAATTCTAATAAAAGTGTACCTAGAAATCGGAGCAAATGTTTCCTCATAGTCCTCTCACTCTTTCTGGGAGAATCCTCGTGAATCTCACTTTGTACATCTCTATGTTTCCATCTACTGTATACTTGATCTTGTAGTTCACTTGGGAGTCATCACCAAATTCTCTTCGACACAATTTCCTTCATCATAACATCCTTCAAATTTTTTGGCCTACCTACTCCCTCTTAACTAGGAGCTCTTCCGATCAATTGGCATGTCATTATGATTTCTCCATCTTGAACACAAATCACTCTAGCTGAGTTTATGGTTGATCATGTGAAGGTCCTCATGCCACAAACTTTACTTTGTTCTTCTCGATGCTTCCATCCACTGCTAGAGCCTTGGAAACCTTCACAATGTACTTGCAACCCTCATTAAGAGGTCATGGAAGAAACAATTATAACCAATAAAAAGATACAGAGAAAATAGGGTAACTAATATTAAAAGAATAATAATCAAGGAAGAGATATATGAGGTACTTATCTTTGAGGATTGTAGGGAATTGTCAACTCCCTCTAGATCCTTTCCTTCTTGGAGAAATAATTGAAATCCATATTCAATTTCATCAAGCTAGAAATACTCATCCTCGTCCTCCTCATTAGCATGTTTCTTTCTTTCCTTTCTGGCATGAGCTAGGGTTTCTTCTTTCAGTTGATCAAATTTATTGATATTCAAACCTCTTTTAGAGTGACCAAATGTGATCCCTCTCGGCATTTGGTAGATCTGGAGTTAAGATGGGTCTAGGATTGTAGTATAATTTTATTGTTATAAAAGAGATTTGTAACATCCTATTCTGTCATGTTATGTAAACATCTTGACTAGGTCAAATTTCATACAAAAAAAAAGATAAAGTAAAATAATTGAGGTAAAATAGGCAATTTATCTTTAATATTTTTTTGGCTCCATATTTTTACAACCCATGGTTTTACTATATATATAACTTAATCTTAGATCCATCTTAACTCAGATCTACAAAGCATCAAGAGTGATGAAATCCCTTTTTACTCTAAACTAGGTTTGCACCTCAAGGGATTTGATCCCTCTTGGTAGTTGGTAGATCTCGAGTTAATATGTATCTAGGGTGGCCATCACTTGAAGTTTAGAGAGGCCATCGAAATTGAGAGAAAGTCAATTACTCTCAATAGAAACGATGGATGGAAAATTAGTAGTGGTTGGATCCACACCCTTTCCTCTTAAATATCTTATTCTTTATTTGTTTTCCCCACTAGTGGCTTTGGTTTATTCTTTTCTTTTTGTTTTGTTTGTTTTCAATTTGCTTTATCTCAATATTATTTATTGTATATAATTTTAAATTCTTATAATTTACTTAATATTGTTATTGCATACCATATAATAAAAATACAATGATACCAATTATCAATAATATTTGTCTTCTCATATATATATATATATATATATATATATATATATATATATATATATATATATATATATATATATATATACTCTTTCCCTAAATATTTTAATATTAGAATATTTTGTTCTATTTTCATTTGTTAGAGGTTGTGCTTTTTCTTAACTCTTAGTTTTTCTATATATATATATATATATATATATATATATATATATATATATATATATATATATATATATATTCTTTTCTTTTAATTTTTAATATTAAAATCCTTGGTTCTAATTATTTTATTATTTTTATTTATTTGATTATTTATTTTCAACTGGTTGGTATTTAATTTATTTTTTTGTTTTATTAATTTTTCTTGGTTCTCTCCTTATTATTTATTATTTCTTAATTAGAATTTTGTAATTTTTATTATTATTATTATTATTATTATTATTTTTAATTAGAATTTTGTAATTTTTATTAAATATTTTTATTATTTATTATTTCTTAATTAGAATTTTGTAATTTTTATTAAATATTTTAACCATTAATATGTTTTATTCAATTTGGAATATTATTAAATGATATATGGTTTTATTTTTAAAATTTGATTATTGGAATTTTGTTTTATCTTTACATTTTTTAACTGCATTATTAGATTATATTATCTATTTTGGTCTTGGTCCTGATAATAAACTACATTGGGTGATTAGAAAAACTTAGTTTGTTAATGTGATTTTATAAAAAAAATCCATAATAATATGAATCACAAAATGTTGAATGCAAAAATAAATTAATTATTTAACCTCAATTTTATTTTAATTATTAATTTTATTTATTTGTTTTGTTTTGTTTTTATTTAACGAAATTTGATCTAGTCAAAATATTTACATAATAAGATAGGATAAGATGTTACAAATCTCTTCTATATTGAGCTAAAGAGCACCTCTCGACACTATAAAAATAAAAATATATATATAATAAATAAAATTGAAAATAGAAAGAAAATTTCCTATATTGACACAAGGTTATATGCAAAAATTAAAAAGAAATCAATAGTCAAAGAAATTGGCTCGATGCGGTTTCAAAAAATTGTAGGTTAACATGAGGTGTATAAAATACAAGCCAACCAACTACATTGGTCATTCTAATCCCGACTACAAAGCTCCTCTCTACTCCATTCACCACGTGAATCCATCATAGATCAAGGACGCGGTTTCCAAGCCATTTGGGAGTATAATTGGTTGTAAAGTTAACCACTCAAATTTTTAGGTAAGTTTTTATTTAATTTTCTAATTTAATTTGTATTTAAAATTAAAATAGATTAGACTGATTTATTTTCTTTCTTTAAATCAACTATATATTTTACATGAATACCATGAATCAATACTATAAATTCTCAATACCATGGACTACTATTATAATTATAAAATTATTTTTAATATGTTATTTTTATTTTTATTTTAACTTAATTAAAATGTTTACATTACATTATAATAATCTTTTTATTTAATTTTATTTTTAATTTAATTTAATCAAAACGTTAAATATTACATTAAAATTTTTTTTTTCAGAAATATGCCGATTTATATTAATAGAAAAACAGTACATAATCATCTATTATCTCACTGTGATGAGAAAGCAGTGAGATTCCAACAATATTGACCCATTTACAACTGCTCATTAATAGAGAAAATGAGCCTGGATAATAGGCCAGCAACCATATCTGGAAACAGAGTTCCATCCCATAATGATATTAACAACCTATGAACATTGGATAACTATTCTAATTATACCGATATATAGGATCCGGGCGTACATCTACTAGTGATAATGCAGAAATATTTATGTCATAGTAGGGAGACCGGTGTTGTGAAATGTAATAAACTTTGTCAGTGCGTCTCATTTAGCCCGATCACCCTCATCTACAGTTATGCATTATAGGTCCTGTTCTGATCCTTGACTGTCGCCTGTAGGTTGTATATTGAAATATATGATAGACAGTATTATACCTGATGTCCCATTCACGCTCGCTTGTCATATATCAGGCTCGCTTGATACATTATGCAGGCTCGCTTGATGTGATCTTATATGAGATGAGATGAACCTCAAATAGATACAATAGAATTGTGATTGTATGTCCCTAGACTGCCTGGTGTTTTGTACAGTCCATTGCCATCCTATTCCACGAACATGCTGGTAGTAGGCGTTCAATGAGACACGGTCGTTGTAGCTTTCAAAATTGCATATATATACCTGTGTGAATTCCAAAAACCCCATGATCCCCCTATAGCTTATATATAGCTTAAAAACAAAAAGGTGCAAAATGTTACCCAACTTATGGGATGGGGAAAGAATATGCCCCAATCAGTCGACCCTCCTTTAGATGAGATACCTCCATTATGCCAAATTCTGCTTTGAGGCCCCTCTTAGATAACTTATCTGCCCTGGTATTACTTTCACGGTATATATGATTGATGGGCGGGCTGCCTAATCTATGCCATAAACTCTGTGTCCTTTCAACCCAACCCTGTAGATGCGGAGACATCATAAGACACTTGTTGGTAATCCAGTTGATGATGAGCTGAGAATCCCCATATATGCAGACACCCTGTATTTCCAAATCATGTGCGATGAGGAGGCCCCCCCACAATGCCATAATCTCCGCCTTATTATTAGTCCCAGGACCACCACACCAACATATGTTATACCGCTCTGAACCAGATAATTTGATCCATGCCCCACATCCGGTCATTCCATCCTCAGATGCCCCATCGAAATAGATGGCCGGGATACTGATGGGGTCGAATACAAGCTGAGTAGTCAGGTAGACATGGCATTGTCATAGTACGATCATCCATCCATTCCTTAATCATTGAAAAAGTCTGTTGAATATGAAAAGGCCGATCTTCAAATATTATCCGGTTCCTGGCCAGCCAAATCTCCCATGTGAGATAGAATGGTAGCGATCGATATTTGCAATTGATCTTATCCCATTCCTATGCTGCAGACATAAAGTCAGTTGGCCTCCATGCAGGGTTTATATAGTGATCCCCGAACAGCCTCCAAAGACTTGTAGTTACAGGGCATGTTAAGAAAAGGTGTGAGGATGATTCTTCCTCAGTGCGACATAAGACACAGATGTTGGGACCCATGAATCCCCTCTTTATTAAGTTTTCCCAGGTCAGCACCTTTCCTTTCCAAATCAACCAGCCGAACATTACAATCTTCGTGGGAATATTCCTGTGCCAATATGGGAAGAACACTTTGGAGGCGTAAATCTAATGTGAATATAAGATATTGTACCGGTATGCATCCTTGACGACAATCATATTATTCATCATCGGGCCATTCCAGATCATATTGTCGCCGCCAATAGCATAACAGAAACCCGCACTTCGCAATTGAACCCGAAATAGATCCCACTCATGCGCCAATTCATCTGTTAATCCGATTTGTGTGGCATCCTTGAAAATCGGGGCATTATGTGACCACTGATATATAATTTGAGAATAATATATTATCCCCCTTTGTGTCAATGCGTGTAATAGGCGAGGCGTAGGACGACATTGAGCTGACATGAGATGAATGTTTGTCGCCCCAATTGGTATGCAGCTCCCCTCCCGAAATTGCCATACCAGTCTAGATGCCATTTGTGCCATGATCTTTTTATAACTACTCCAGATGCAGGATAATTTTCGAGGGAAAGGAAGATTGCCACATGATATCTGATGTAAAATATCACCTTGATAATATTTAGCTCTGTTAATATCAAACCATATGCCCTGTCTTTTTATGGCTCTCCAAAAAGACTTCATTAGGAGCGCCTTATTGAACTCACGGGCGTCTAATATGCCCCAACCTTCCATGTCTTTGGGTTTGCAAATGGCCGATAACCTACATAATGCAAATTTCTTGTTGCTTTCTGTCCCACCCCACAGAAAATGTGTAATAATACCATTTATCTTGCCAATGATTCCAGCAGGAATGAAAAGAAGATGTCTCCAGTACACCAACATCTGAGTCAACACTGATTGGATCATGATGAGTCGGCCTCCCTTTGTCAGCCACCGGTGTGACCATGAGTGAATCTTATCCCTGAATCTGTCCATTATCCAATTCCAGTCATTATTCCGGTAACCGGATGGTTTAATGTAATAGCCCAGATATTTGAAGCCCTCAGCAGCCAGTCGAATCTCCACTCCTAGAAACTCAGCAATAAATCTGATCTCCTGAATGTTCCCATGATCATATATGAGAATGGACTTGCTGCAATTTATAGCCAGTCTTGTAGCTGAATAAAAACGGTTAAAGCAGATATGAATAAAAAACCAGTGATTTCTAATCAACTGTCCAAATAGAAGTAAATCATCAACAAATAGGGAATGAGTTGTAGAGACAGAGTTTGAAAATGTGTAGCCCTTGATGTTGCCCTTCTCTTCAGATGATTGCATGATCCGACTGAAACCATCCATAACCAGGATGAATAATAGTGGAGACAGAGCACATCCCTGTCTCAGTCCCCTACCTGCCTTAAAAAATTTTGTGGGCTTGCCATTTACCAAGACTGCATAGCTAATGTTAGAGACACAGGACATCACCCATCGGATGATTCGCATAGGAAGGCCAACCTTGAATAGAAGTATCCTGATAAATGACCAGTCGATCGAGTCATATGCCTTATGTAGGTCAACCTTCATGATCAATGCTTCCTTTTTCCCCGAATGCATGGAGTGCATCACCTCTTGTGCTATAGCAATAGCGTCATGTATAGACCGGTCTTTTAGAAATCCATATTGCGCTGCAGAGATGTGATTAGATAATACTGTCTTGATTCTGTTTGCAATGATCTTCGAGGTAATCTTGTATATGAGATTACATAGAGCAATTGGCCTGAACTCTGTAAAATATTGTGGATCGGCTACCTTTGGGATCAGCGCTATGAAGGTAGAATTCAGGTTTGCTGGCATAATTCCTTGGACGCGGAATAACTCCATCATAGCCGTCAGCTCTGTGCCCAGCATATCAAAGAAGAATATGAAGAATTCTGCAATCCACCCGTCCGGACCCGGGCATTTGTCCTTATTGAATGATTTCAGAACCATCAATACTTCATTCCCGCTTATACATTCATCAATAACTGAAATATCCTCATTATCAAAGAATCTGCAGAAATGATCCAAGACCCAGGCCTGGTTATCCGCAGAAATCATAGGGTCTGCCCTATAAAACTTAGAAAAATATGAGTAAGCTTCATTTTGTATCTCAGGATTGTAATCGTAAAATCGCTTATCGAATTTAACTTTTAATTTTTATGTTATTTAATTTAATCAAAACATTAAATATTACATTAAAATATATCTCTCACATTAAGATAAGAGCACTTCTAAAACACAATTATATATTTTAAATTTGTAAAACAAATAACTATATCAAAAATAATTTATGTAAATTAAATCATTTATAATTTAATTTAAAAATTCATAAATAATTGATAATTTAATTTAAATATTCATAATTATTATCATATTTATTAAAAAAATAAAAGATAAAACTTGTAAATTAAATTTTTTAATTTATCTGGCAATAGTAAATATTATTAATAAATAAATATAAGATTTTTAAAGGCGTAAATAAATTAATTTGTATTATATTAAAATATTAATTCAAATTTCTTGGAAAACAATAAATAAAACTATCTAAACATAATAAAAATATCGAACCAAATATACAGTTTTTAAAATCCAATCAAAGATGAGCGAACAAATATTCCCTGCGGTTACATTTAAATATTATTCAAAAACTGCGTCTGAACTTTTCAATCATAATGCACGTCCTCAGAATATGCAGTGTTTGCGGGATTATTTAATTCAAAGTAGGGAGGTATTATATCATAATATTAATTTATAATTTTTTGGTTCGTTTTATTTAATTCAACGGTCAAAGTGGGGAAGTATTATATCATAATATTAATTTATAATTTGTTTTGGTTTTATTTATGGAGATTTGAATTTTACATAAATAATACTTCGTAATACGGCAATGTTCAATATCCCTAATCTTAACATTATATTTTTTAATTAAAATTATCTTTCCCTGTATTCTAATCCAAGTTCTTTATTATTATTATTGTGCCAATGCTTTGGGAGTGATTGGTTGCCATTTTGTCATTGTAAATAGTAATGAACAATGACCAGTGAAAAATTATCCATAATTATAAAAATATTCATTTAATCAAAGAAATGAGAGTTGGGAAAGTCTTGTTTACTAATGATGGACAAATTATTTAGTGTGAGTTGTTTTATTCATAATTATAAAAATATTCATTTAATCAAAGAAATGAGAGTTGGGAAAGTCTTGTTTATTAATGATGTACAAATTATTTAGTGTGAGTTGTTTTATATATACTTTTATCTAGCCATGTCTCAATTCGAAGAATATTGCTAAAAAAAAAAAGAGAGTAGTTTGGTGCATTACAAAGTTTATATATATATATATATATATATATATTTTAGGAAATTTATTATAATTCAATGGTTAAATTAATAGTTGGGTAGTTGTTATTCACTAACGTATGTTTGTTGGAACCTTGACAATATTGAGAGAGGAGAGGTAAATCAATATTGTAAGATGGATCAACTTTTAAGTATTAATTTCTTTTTCTTTGCAATTAGTTGATCATTCAATAATTAGCAAAACAATATATAGCAGTAGATCTAAGCACGGTGTAATAAGAAGATAACACATGCATAAACCATGAGAAACATATAATCAACAAGGCACATAAAACACCATCAAGCACATGAGGACACCAGATGTTAGGTGGAAACCCTTCCGGGAGAAAAACCATCACATGCTTTGTTTTTTCTTCTTTTTATTAATCAAAATCTTATTTACATCATGCACTAGCCACCACTGATGTGCAAGCCCCAATTTGTGATGCATGCGAGCAACCACTCGCTCCATGCCACTACCTGATGAAAGCCACCACTTATTCAACAATGCAGGCCCCAATATGCTACAGGCCCCTACCTTCAATAGTTTCTCATACCACCATTGAAAGGAAGCCACCACTTGCCACACTGAAGGTCCAAACCTTTAGACTCGTGTGGACCACCTTTCGTACATTTTTAGACTGGGCCCACTATTCTCAACTCAAACACTTGTAGGCCTTGTTTCATCAATTTTCATACTAGACCCACTTAATTGTCTTCGCTCAAACACAATCTCAATTGAATCAAACCTCTTTGCAACATATCAATTATGCCCAAACATCTCATTGAATAGACTCACTTTCTACCTCAATCAACTCAACAACACTTCAGCACTTCAAACTCAAACAACATCACATCCACTCAGCTCATAAACACACTCACACTCAACACCAATCATGTCCATTAAACACTAACATAGATAACTAGCACCACACATAGTAGTAGTATCAACTCATACTAGATCACGCATACAAAATATTACAACCACTTATATAAAACTATATATTTTCATCTCACAATCCCTTATATACTCAACTATGACAATACAAGGCTATACATTATATAAAATTTACATCAGTAGTGTCAAGACCCTAGCTATAAACTCAGCCCATAACTTCAATACTTTTTCCATCAGCCTATGAATCAATTACTAACACATCAACACATCTGCAACCATAAACTGTTAGAAATACACACAAATACTAAGCAATAGACCATGTTCTGACATACTTCATTATGTAGACATACATTGGATAATTGGACAATAACTTCAACACTTATCAATCAACCCATTACTCCGTGTGCACTGACATCATACTCTATTATAGGTGTTCAGATAAAACGACAAACCATTCTCCTCCATAAACATACGAGCACTAACAAATTCAACACACTTGTAAGCAGAGACACATCACATTGCACTTCGCCATTGCACACATATACTCCACAAGAGAGCACCAATCACACTGCAAATCTATTCACTCAGATCGGTCATATGTAAGCAACCCAGTCACTAGCATTGCTTCAAACCACCAATGTTCTACCAACAATCTCCTTCAATAGGAAACCACGCGAAGTGAATTGATTTCATTACTGTATTGGAGTATTCAATCAACCACCAATACCCATAACAACCAAACTTCAATTGAATCAACAACAATATCATTTAAATTAATTCACCCAAGGTAAATCAACCCAAATCACACACATTAAACTCACTCCATTACCCATGATGAGCAAATCAATTGGATTAAGTGTGACTAGATCAATACCATACGTTGAAGACCAAAAAAGGACATCGATCACAGCTAAAACCATGGGAAAATTGTTGGTTTAGCCCGAGGTATTTCATTTTTGCAACCTACATGCAATGTTGCGGGGAGATAATGGGAAGCATGCAACAGTGCCATTGTGAAACCATGACAAGTTGTGGTAGTGTCGTTCCTTGACAGTGCCAAGCCTATGACAATCTCTGTAAACTTGGTAAACTTAAAACTCTCCAAACCAGATATTCAAGTACCTGCAACACCACTTCTGCAATCAACATGTTAACCACCTATAGACCTCTAAAACACTTAAACTCATCAATATTCTAACCACAAGACACTACTCATGTTGATATCAATGCACAACTAGTTGGTTGACCCTCTGGTTGACATCAATGCCAACACCATGCTGCCAACAAGGTTGATTCATCGTTGTTATTCAAGGAAAACCACCCCATGGTGGTCCATAAGGGTGCAAGCTTTCACTCCTCTCAGATGCCTCTAGGTCTTGGACCATTAACCTGTTTCCCTACTTTCGAGAAATATAATCTCTTAACCAAAGAAAATATAAAAAATTATTATTATTTTATTATTATTATTGTTATTATTATTATTAACGCTTTACTCAATTAATTTAATATTTAAAATAATTTTAAGTTACCATTTTTATATAAATAAAAATTAAATTTTTTACAAATAAAAAATTTATTTGACTATGATATATAAATGGAGTTTTTCAGAGGAGAAAAAACGTTGTTCTTTATATTAGAGAAAGAAACAATACATATTAAGAAGGGATTTTCAAAAGAACCCAAAATTGGAGATGCATAGCTCAAGCAAACATCTACAGATAGCAAGAGAAGGGAGCACAACATCTCTTCTGCTAATTACCAAGTATCATGCCACATAAGACCTAGAATAATTATCGCGAAAGAGTCTAGATTAGACAAAAGAAGGATTTGTAAAAAATAAGAGCGCCACCAGCATGTGGCAAAGGAGAACAAAAATATAATATGCAGAGATAAACCTAAGGAAGAGACAATGTGTAGGAGCTCGATAAGATAGACCCCATCCAGTGCTCAATGTGCAGAAAGCGAAAGAGTCCAGATTAGACAAAAGAAGAATCTGTAAAAAAGAAGAGCGCCACCAGCATGTGGAAAAGGAGAACAAAAAGATAATATACAAAGATAAATCTAGGGAAGAGGCAATGTGTAGGAGCTCGATAAGATAGACCCCATCCAGTGCTCAATGTGTAGAAAGCCAAAAGGAAGTTCCAGGCCATGTTTGGAGAGCCTGTCAGCTCTCGAATTAGCCTCTTTGAAGATGTGCTGAAGAGGAGGAGAGTTGTCTTTAATGAAATTTTTTGGAGTTTTTGTTGGATTTTCTAGCTAGAAATCGGTTGAAAATTTTGAGGTGAAATCTTGATTTGTGTTATTTAAACTAGTTTTTGGATTGCATATATAGATTCAACACCCTGAAAAACCCCTATAGCACTTGAATTGTGCAAAATTTACATGTCAAACTTATGATTTCAATGAATTCCTACCGAACTTTGGATAAATTAGATTGGAAAAATAAATCGAGATTTTTTCAAAAAATCTTATTAAAAACAACTCTTATATAAATTATATCTTTTTAATATTCATATCTTAAATTTTTGAAAAACATAAAGTTTGAATTTTTTTTTATAAAAATTATATAATTCATTAAATATAAGATATTTGAAAATTTGAACTTCATGGAAATACTTGATCCTGAAGTTTCCTTCTTGCGTTTGAATCTTATAGTTTGCATTGAGGTAAGCTGGTTGGAATATATGTTTTTTAATCTCCTCAAGCTTCCTTCTTGCATTTGAACCTTATTGTTTGCACAAGGAAAGTTGCTTCATTATTTAGCCTCCTAGACGTGTAGAAAGGGAAGATTACTGGATTGGCATTGAATCGTGTAGAAATGGATTTTTGACCTATTTTAGTGAGCTTTAATTTTTTTGAATGGCTTCTTAAATCAGAGGGTATGTGTAATTACTATTGTTGTTTAAAAAAAAAAAAGTTGTACGCTGGTGATGCTTTTGTTTTATTGTTCTAGTTATAAATTAATCTATTTATTTGCAGTAAATTATTAAATTACAAATTATAAAATTAAAATTAATAAAATATTTTTTTAATTAAATTAATATTTGAATTAAACATAAAATTATATTATTTTAGTAATAGTAATAATTTGATTTTGTTAATTAGGATTATTTTGAGTAATTAGGAGGAAACATTAGAATCCTCCCCACCCTAATTCAATTTGAGCAAAAGACATAATATATATTGACAACATTCATACATATATTTCTCACATGGAATATATGAGGAATATACAATGATGTACTTAAAAAAAAAGAAAAATTGAATTATAAATTGAAAGACTAGTAATATGTTAAATTGGTGTAAAAGATCTTATTTATTTGTAATTCAAAAGGCCTTTTCTCTACAAAAATTTGACTATTTATATAATTTATATAGATGTACATATTACGCCCTCTCTTAATTTAATCTATAATTTAAAAGAAAACATTTAACTTAAAAGAAAGCAAGAGCTAATTTTTTACCTCTTTTTTTATATTTATATATATATTCCATTGGTGCAATACATGTTTTTTTGGCTATTTCTTATCTTTATATTCAAAATATTCAATAAGAGTTAAACATATCATTTATAGGGATTGAAAATAAGTAGGGAGGACATTAATCATTCCTCCTAACTCATCTCTTTTAAAATTTTAAATTTGGAAAAGTTTTGCACCTTAAGAGATTTGATGCATCTAGCCACTTGATAGATACATGTTTAAGATGGATCTATGATGGTTTACATAATTCTTTGTTTCTTCTCACATGACTCTAGCAATTGAGTCATGTTGACCACTATTAGTTTAGCATTGACTAACTCAATCTCTTTTAAAGTTTTAAGCTTGGAAAAAAATTGCACCTTAAGACATTTGATGCATCTAGCCACTTGATAGATACATGTTTAAGATGGATCTATGATGGCTTACATAATTCTCTGTTTCGCGTGACTCTAGCAAGTGATTCTTGTTGACCACTATTAGTTAGCAAAATGGTCCATTTTACAATAAGATAGACACACATTATTTAGCAAAATGGTCCATTTTACAATAAGATGTGTAATTCCATTTTTTCTCAAGTTATAGTTGACCCATAACCTTTTTATACATGGTTAATCAGGTAAATGTGTGCATTAGTAAGACATTATTAGTGTTGCAATATTTTTTTTGGTTATATTTATGAAGTCTTATGTTATATCAACCACATTAATATTTTTAATGTGGTTGTACTAGTTTATGCTACAGTTTATGGATATGGTTGCAATACTCATGCACGATTTTTAGATATTTGTGTAATGATTTTTTATTCTCAAGTTTTGAGGAAAACCATCCAAAAATAAAATCCTTGAAAATAGCTCATAATTAGGTATATAACATGTTTACCATCATTTACTTCCCACCATAATTTAAGCAAGTCTTTGCATAAAAAATGGATAGGAATAAGATGTAAATAAAGATACTTCCCACCATTGTTTATGTTTAGCACTTATGTAGTAGTAAAATTGTAAATGTGTAAATTACTAGTGGTTACTACTCACAAAATTTACACAAGTCTGCAATGCCTAAACAAGCAATTAATTTATCCACTTCACATTTCAATTTATTAGTTCTTACCAAAGCAAGACTATAGGATTCTGTTTTCCTATTAACCACTATTAATTTAGCATTAACTAATGTAGATTATAATTTTTTATGCAATTTTTCTTAAAGCATAATTTCTAACTTAATTGGCACATACTAAGTTGCTCTACAATGCTTGTTTATTCATGTGAAAGGACTTGCATAAATTTACATGTTTACTCCCACCTATTTTTGTGCTAAGAATTGCATGAATAATAGCGAATAGTAACTTGGTAAGTATGATTAATTACACATGAATGCTACCTATTTTGGTGGAAAGACTTGCTTAAATTATGGTAGGGAGCAACTCTTAGGTAAATTTATTTTATTTAAATTTTCCTTATTCCTAAGAATTGAATTTGAAACTTCAACCATACAACTTCAAATGAATTTCGGAGTAAAGTTTACATAAATTTTAGGATTGGTAAACATTGGTAAGACTCAATAAATTTTTCTGACAATATCTTTGATTATGTAACCCAACTATGCACCATTTGGTAGAAGATTATTTAATATAAATAGTTAAGACTCAAATGCTTAGATAACTATAACCAAAAGTAATTCATACCTGAAAATGTTAGGAATTTGAAACTTCAACCATACAACTTCATATGAATTTATGAGCAAATTTTACAGAAATTTTAGGATTGGTAAACATTGGTAAGAAATCTTTTTTATTCAATAACAATATCTTTAATTATGTAACCAAACTATGCATCATTTGGTAGAAGACTATTTAATATAAATAGTTATGGTCATCAAGAAATGCTTAGATAATTATAACCAAAAACAATTCATACCTAAAAACATTAAGTTTGTTGTTTTCCTGAAAGCATTATCTTTTATAGATTTTTTATTCTATAATTTCTACTTTCAAATTGTATATATTTTTAATTTTAATTAAATTAATATTATTATTATTTTAATTTAAAATAAAACACAATTTAAATTGAATATCTCGCCAAATCACCTCTTTACATAAACATAACTCTTATATAATTAATTAATATTTTAATAACTCTACCACATAAATCAATGAAACTTGAAAGTATATTCATTACTACACAATAAATAATTAACTTCTTACCCTTTGTTGCGTCGAGAGGTGCAATCTACAACTCAATATGACGTCCTCAAAAAATAATAAATTTTATTTTTGTTAATGTCGGCCAAAGCATTAACCTAATCTTTAATTTTATATAATTTGAACTTTTAGATTATATATAACTTTTTTAACTTATTAATGGGCTGATATTAATTATTAAAATACAACTGTATATTATTTATATAATTTGAATGGATAGTAAATTATCTCACCTATTTAATAATTACTTTATTATATACGTGAATTTGAATGGATCATAAATTTATCTTTAATAAAAAAAATTACGACATTAAATAAAAATTTACTCTTTATTAAAGTCAATGCCATTTCCTAAACCAAAGGAAATGCAAAATCTTTTAATATTTCTTTTAATTAAATATTTGTTAAATGAATCTTTAAAAAGAAAACCCATGTTCTATGGATAAATTAAAAAATTTAAATATATAAATATTTCCCCATCAAAATTGCAATATTTAAAAATTTAAATAAATAAAAATCTAAATAAACCGGAGTCATGGTAAATAAATAAAGCATATTTTTATACTTACTCCAGAGTTATGATAAATAAATAAAAATATCTATAAACTAGATGTATGGTAAATAAATAAAAACTTATTTTTATATTTACTCCATAAACTTTTTTATATTTAAAAAAACTCAAAAACATGAAGCCTATAGGACAAATACCATGGGACAAATTAATATTGATACCATGGGCTAAATACCATATTTATAAAACCTATTTTTATGCTTACTCCAGAGCTATGGTAAGTAAATAAAAATATATATAAAGTAGATGTATGGTAAATAAATAAAAACTTCTTTTTATATTTACTCCATAATCCTTTTTATATTTAAAAAAACTCAAAAACATGAAGCCTATGGGACAAATTAATATTGATACATGGGCTAAATATCATGGGCCAAATACCATATTTATAAAAGAAGTATGGTAAATAAATAAATATAAAAAAAGTATAAAGAGGTATGATAAATAAATAAATATAAAATAGGTATAAAGAGGTATGGTAAATAAATAAATACCAGCTTAGATCCATCTTAACTCTGGATCTATCAAACGTCTAGAGAGATCAAATCTCTAGAGGTGGAAACCTCATTTTTAGTATAAAACTTGAGAAAAAGTTTACACTACGAGATATTTGATAATAAATCTAGAGTTAAAATGAATCTTGATTGATTAAGAAATTTAAATAACAAACTTGTTAACACCTTAATTATTCCACATTAATAATAACATGAAGTTTGTCCAAATATTTGGTGTAAAGGACACATGACGCTGCTTAACAATTCTACCATTATCCACTACAGCTCATTTTATGGGACCCATCGCTCGGTACATTGGAAGTCTTAAAATGTATGTCACACGAAAGTCTCCTTTAAAAACGGAATTTCAACCACTATTATTTTGGGTCAAATTTTAATATTTCTTTCTTTCACACATGCCGACCAGAAATATGTGAGTTGTGGGCATACTATTAACTAGCAATTACTTTAAAAAGCGTAAAGAGAGGCTGATGAGATTATTAATTTGAGATAATTTTATATTTGAATTCAACATTTCAATAATTTTAAAGGCATATGTAAATTTGAATTCAACATCTTAATATTATTAGGATTTCGAGAAATAATACAAGACTAATTAAATAAAAAATAAAAAGAACAATTTCAACCCATTAATTGATGAATAATACAAGATTAATTAAATAAAAAATGAAAAGTACAATCTCAACCCATTAAGAAAATAGCATGAGAATATAGCTTAATTTCATCAAATAAATAAAATGCTTAACTTAATTACTTAATTGGATCAATGGATAGCTATAAAAATGGAAGAATAGAAATCTAAGTGTATTGCAATAGAAACTCTTTACCTTACAGTACGTTATTCCTAATTTGATATATAAAATACAATATGAAAATATGTATATAAAGAAAATCATAGCAACATTACAATGTTAAATGTCAACATAAACATTCACCTTACCTAAAACAAGTTTTGCCCCTTTATACCGAGGAAATTTATCATTGAAATACACTCCATATATATATATATATATATATATATATATATATATATATATATATATATATATATATATATATAGATATAAGTTAAGATTATGGATTTCATTGCAATACACGGCATACCATAACTTAATGTTTCAACTAAAGTTTATGGAGCGGAACTAATTAATTGAATGTTGGGAATGATTATACCTGTGGCACTTTGGTACCTATGCAATTTCTTGTTCACAAATTAAATAATCTTTAATCGATTCTCCGTAGCCTCGGATTTGGTTATCATTCATTTGGTTGACAATTGGGTTGATCCACACCGTCGATGGGATTTTTGAATCTACGGCTATGAGGGAAGTTGGGACGGTTACTGTATTTCCCTACCCCCCGAACACTAGCCATTCTTTGCATTCACCACCGCTGCAAGATAGTCGAGCTCTGCAACACTTCTGCTTTACGATGCATCCTCCTTTAGTTCTCAGTTTGTGCATGTAAGTGACGCTACCACCTTGAACCATGACCATTTCTAGTATTGTGCTTTTTTCTTGTTTGGTATATTGTGGCTTGCCAGAGTCTTAGGTGTGCAAACTCAGTTTCCTCTCGCAGTCTCGCTCAAATATATTAGAGTTGCTCCTTTGTGGGGTTTGTTCGTTCAAGATGTCGTATCCATTCTGCATGGAGTTTTGGCAATTCACATGGTTTATCTTCGACATGAGAAATATAGCTAGCACCAGTGCGATCAGAACAAGTATGTTGGTCCCTTTTGCCTTTGGTGATTCCAGTTGGGTTTGAAGTGAACTTCTCATACTAATGTTTCGCTAATACCCTTGTTTTAGGTTTTCTGTGTTCAACCTTTATGCCACAGAAGGTATGAAGCGTTATGTTTATACTGTGAATATTAATTTTGAATTAGTGTTATAGTTTAATCTTCTAAGAGCTCACATTGTTCTATTATTTCTATCTCTTTGACCCGCAGGTACCTCTGAAACCCCTAAATACCCGTCAGCGTTTCAGTTTTTAATGGGTTGTCTTCTTTGGTTTTTGACCTTAGTATTTTTCCAGGTATTATGAAGTCCTCCAGGATCTCCTTCGGGATAACTCAGTTACTCGTCCTAATTAGGATTGATCTTTAGTTTCTCGGTTGAATATTGTCTTGTCGTGCGAGCTACAAGCTCTTATTTACCAGAATTTGTTTCACAACCCTTTGAGGGCCTTACTGTGCACATATTAATCCATTTAGCTTTTGATCTAAGTCTGTGTGTTGTAGCCGTTTATTTATCGAACAACAAGACTCAAATTTTCTTTATTATTTTTTTATAAGGGTTTAATGAAGCTTCTATGGTTCTCATCCAATTTCGATTTCATTGTATTGTTTGGACTGCAATTGTATTATATACATCGTAGTTGTTTAAGTTATTAACTCTGCCATGGCTTCTTACTTTAATTCTCTCTTATGGTCTTTGAGTAATCCATAAATGGTTCGATGCTCTTGGTTCTTAGTTTATCGCACCATGTGTAAATAAATGTTTTCCTTTTTGTTTGCTTAAATACAATGCATTTCCCTTATTATTTCCGTGAATATGGAATGTCTCCAGACAAAGCACTCGTGCTCGTCCTGCTCTCTGTAGAAGATAATGTACAAGCTAATTATGTATAATATTTAACACAGTGTTTGTACCTCCTCATGAGGGTTTACTTTTATTTAGATATCTTTATTTGCTTATACCTTACATTCTTCAGAGTTAGTCCTTCACTGTAATACTATTTAATGAAAACATGTCTCCTGTATTTTTTTTTTAATTGATTTGAATATTAACTTTGTATTTTTATGTTCCTATTTAGTTTCTTGTTTTAAATTCGATAATCTCTTTTACATTTAAAGAAAACTACAAATGTCTGAACCATCGCTAAAGGGTTTATTCCTCAACCCTTAGTTCGTGTAATTATCCTAATTTTTTGTAAGATAGAATGTCATGTCTGGGGAATTTCTCCCTGGATGGACTAACTGTCCTAATCTATTCTTTAGTTTACTACGGAAAGTTGTTTTCCCCCTACTATTCTCGGTTATTGTTATTGATTATCTAGAGTTTCTTTATGCATAGGAATATATTCTCTTGTCTTAACTTTATAACACCATAAATATACTATATATTATACCCTGACTGAACATTTAACTCTAACATAAATAATCTATTCAACAATCCTGTAGCAGGGATGAATTACTGACTTACTGTAGTTAAATTTTCACAGTACACAGACACAGTTTATAGAATTCAAGTATTTATAAAATGCATGATAAAAATTCTTTCCTTCCACCCTCTCTTGGGTTTATAATACTTATCTCAAATCAATATGCTTGATGGTAACCTCCCTACCATGAGAGAGGTTATTACATCTTAAGCTCCCCATGTGCTCCTCACCAGAGTAGGATGGAATAACAGTTCTTCTGGAGGTAGACCTCAGGACCTCTGTCCAGCCACTTCTCCAATTGTCAGGTTGGAAAGTTCCACTGGTCCCTACCAACTCTGGACAGTCTCCTTACAACCCTCTAGATTTTCCTTTTTTTCTTGTACAAGAACCCTTTTCCTCTTTAGAATTTTCCTTTTATCCCTAGAAGAAATGTAACTGTCAATAACTGCTTTAATCTAACTACTCTCAAACCTTGGAAAAGCTTTTACCGTCATTTTGTGGAAACACACCATAAATTAATATTTTCTTCAAAAGAAAATAAATCGTGTTTATAAATTGATTACCATGCTCGTTAATCCTGTTTTTACTTAAAAATTCGAATGTCTAATTTGAAACATCATAAAGAAATTAAATCTGGGTGTTACATCTTCCCCCACTTGAGGTAAACACCGTCCTCAATGTTTAATCCATCCCAGTGAATAATTCTGGATAAGCTTCTCATACAAATCTTCTATCTTCCCAAGAAGCCTCTTACGGGACAAAGTGCTTCCATTGCACTTTAACTTGGATGATGGCTTTCCTCCAGAGCGTTATTTCTCTTTGTTCGAGAATACGTTGAGGCTCTACCAGAAATTCGTCATCTAGTTTGACCTGCAACCAACAAAAATTTAATTAATAAATAATTATTTATCTCCCTATAGATATCTTAGTATCCAATTCATTCCTACCTGAATATTTTGCCAATGTATTACATGCTTTGGATCATGCACATATATTTTTAATACAGATACATGAAACACATTATGCACCTCTATGTGTCCCGGTAATGCTAGTTGATAGGCTACCAGCCCCACCCTTTTCAAAATTTGGAAAGGTCCACAGAACCAGGGAGCCAACTTGGCACAGGTAGTCCATATTAAGGTGCTCTTCTTGGGCCTAATTCTCACATAAATGTGATCACCCCCTTCGAATTCCCGATATGTCCTCTTTCGATCCGCATATACTTTCTGCCTGTCCTGGGAAGATTTCAGATTTTGTCGGATCTTCTTTACTTCTTGCTCCATCTAAGCCAACATTTTGGGTCCAAGCATTAGTTTGGTTTCTGGGCTGCTCCAATTAATAGGAGTTCAACATTGTCTTATGTATAATGCCTCAAAGGGACTCATCTCGAGGGATTCCTAGTATCCATTGTTGTAAGAAAATTCTACTAAGTGTAGATAATATTCCCACTTCATCAGTTTCTGCATTACATACATCTGTAGCATGTCTTCCAATATTTTATTCACCTGCTCTATCTGCCCATCCGTATGTAGATGATATGGAGTGATAAATTGGATTTGTGTGCCCAGTTTGGTGAACAGTGCCTTCCAAAAGGCTGAGGTGAACTTTACATCTCTGTCTGAGATGACTGTTTTCGGAATGCCATGTAATCTAAACACCTCCTTCATGAAGATGTTAGCAATTTGCACAGTTTTACAATTGGAATGTATTGGAATAAAATGAGCTGCTTTGCTCAGTCAATCAACTACCACCATTATAGAGTCATTGTGTCTCTTCGATCTTGGTAAGCATGTAATAAAATCTAGGGATATAACTTCCCACTTTCATTCTAGTATGGGAATAGGTTGCAACAAACCTGCTGGGTGTTGATGTTCCACCTTCACCTGTTGACATTCCAAACATTTAGTCAAGTATTCAACGATATTTTTACGCATTCCAGGCCAAAAGTAATATTTTTTTATTGTTGTTAACATTTTTTGGTAACCAGGGTGTCTAGAATAAGAGCTTCAGTGATACTCATCTAAGATCAACTCTTTGAACTCATTTGACTAGGAATGTATATCTTTCCTCGGAAATTCAATAATTGTTCATTACTGATCTTATAATCTGATTGTTTTCCTTGATTTTCTATTTCTTGTGTTTACTGCCATAAAAACTGATATTCAGGATCCTTTTTTGCAGCCTCCTTCACCTGTTCCTGGAACTTAAAGTCCACACGGTTAAAATATAGTTTATACACATAATATAATTTCCTACTTAAGGCATCAACGACACAGTTTTCTTTTCTTTCAACGTGCTGAATTTCGAAATCAAATTCTCTAAGGAATGCATTCCACCTTGCTTGGTGGGCATTCATGTCAGTTTGTTTAAAATAACTAGTCAAGCTACTATGGTTTGTTTTCAGCATAAACCTTTATCCAATAGGTAGTGTCTCCATACCTTGAGTATGTGCACCACTGTGGTCAACTCTATATCATACATGGAATATCGTTGTTCATGATCTTTTAGCTTCTTAGATTCATATGACACAACTTTTCCGTCTTGTGACAACACTGTTCCCACTCCTTCCTTGTAAGCATCAGTGCAAACCTCAAATTCTTTATTTGAATTCGCAACCTTCAATACAGGAGTTGTAGTCAGCAATTTTTTTAACTATTCAAAACTAGTCTGGCATTCTCTAGTTCATTTAAACACTCACCCTTTTTGCTACAAGGAGGTTATGGGAAAATAAATTTTAGAGAATCCTTCAATAAAACACCAATAATAGCCAGTCAATCTCATAAAAGAACGTATGTCTGCTACGTTTTTGGGTACCCTCCATTCCATAATAATCTTTACCTTTTCAGGATCTACTGCTATACCTTTAGCAGAAATAACATGGCCTAAATACTAGATCTGTTTTTTGTAAAAATCACACTTATTGAATTTGGCATAGAGTTGATGATCTCTCAACATTTTTAATACCATTCGTAAATGTTCCTTATGTTCCTCCATATTCCTTGAGTAGATTAATATATCATCAGTGAAAATCAGAACAAATTTGTCCATAAATGGATGAAAAATGCCATGCATCAAACTCATGAATGTTGTTGGTGTGTTGGTTTGGAATTCATAATTCACATATCGGGTATAGAAATTTTTTTTATATATATGACCTCGTCTTTTATCCGTATTTGATGATACCCAGATCTTAGATCTATTTTCGAAAATACAGTTTCCCCTTTTACCTGATCAACAAGATCATCTATCTGTGGCAGTTGGTATTTTTTCTTAACAGTCAATATTTTAAGTTGTTTGTAATCCATACACATTCGCATAGTACCATCCTTCTTTTTTATGAACAGTATTGGTGCACCCCAGGGAGACACACTAGGAAAAATATATCCCTTGTCCAACAATTTCTATAGTTGCATTTTCAACTTAGTCAGTTCAGGCACACTCATTTGATATGGTGCTCGTGACTACAATGCTGCCCCTGGCATTAATTCAATGGTAAAATTGCTACCCCGCTTTGGAGGTGGTTCCGGTATGTTTTTCGAAAACACATTCATAAAGTCTTGCAGCACAGATATATTTTCCATCATAGGGGTCTTATCTTTAGAATTGGTGAATCCTACTTGAATAGCGTAAATTTGACATCCTTTTCTAAGGCATTTCCCCAGCTGAGATGCAGTAATGGGACGTAACTGGAGTGGTTTCTTAATTCCTTGCAATTCTTGGCAAGTTCCATCTTCAGCCTTATAGTAGATGATTTTCTCCTTGCAGTCTACTAGTGACCAATGCATTTCCAACCAATCCATTCACATTAATACATTATAGAAGCCTAAAGGTGGAATATTCATTTCAACCTTCATATGATGGTTTCCAAATTCTAGGGAACAATTGGAAACTTTGGCATTAACTCTTCTCTTTGCCCTAGTAGCCAATTGTACCAACCGGGGATTTTAAATTTCTGACTCTGCAATTCACATTTTTCTACTATCTGGGGGTTTACATAATTTAAACTGGCACCAGGAACATCCAAAATAGAAACAGTTTGGGAATACAATTTACCTTTAGTTCTATCATGGTCGGCTGGTAGTCTTGTCGATCTTCTAGTGCCGTGTTGATTCTTGGTATGTTTCGTGCAACATCCCCCACCGTGGATGCCTCTTGCAGATTAGCTACAATTTCGCTTCTCCCACGGTGAGGACAATTCCTATAATAATGTGCCTCACTGCATCCCCAACACTGTAGTGGCGGTTTTTGGATCGGCCCATGATCTGGTCTACTAGATGCTTCAGTGGGTTGCTCTTCTGTTGGCCACTTGGGTTTCTGCTGGTTTCTTCCATGCTATCTATTTGTTGTATTTCTTGCAACATTTTTATAATTACTAGGTCTACTGCCTTTAAAATTTGAAATATTTTTATGTCCTTTCTTTGGCGGCCAACTCCTACCAGCTTCTCCTTTTACCTTGGACTGCTGATAGCACATACATGTTTTTCAAGTCACATTATCCATAGTTTTTAGGTTCACAAATTCAATCCTCTCCTCCATATGAGTAGGTAGGCTACTCAAGAATCGTTGTACTTTCACCTTTTCATCCCTGAGATACGACACATACCTCAATAAGGAGGAAAATTTGGTTATGAATTCGTCCATGGATAGTTGTCCCAATCTAAAATCATGAAATTCTCGAGATTTTTTATCGTAAAAGTGTTGTGTTAGACATTTGTCTTTAAAATACTGCTGGAATTCGTCCCAAGTCACATTTCGGTCCTCGGTTCCTCGCACATTTTTAACTTCTTCCCACCATAATGTGGCTTTTCCCCGTAGTTGGTAAATGGCCAAGCGAGGCTTCAGTTTGCTATTATATTCATAGACTTGAAAATATTTGTTCATGTTAATTATCCATGCTTCTGCTACTTCTTCGGCTTCTCCATCGAATGTAGGAGGTTTAATTTTCTGGAATTCACCTTACAACTCCACTTTCGATTTTTTCATCTTGTACTCACCAATCTTAGGTTCACCAAGAAAGGTCCGACCATAGGAAATTTAATTTAATTTTTATTTTTTTATGTAATTTGACTTAATCAAAATGTTAAATATTATATTAAAATATCTCTCCCACATTAGGACGAGAGCACCTCTAAACACAATTATATATTTAAAAATTTTAAAACAAATAACCATGTCAAAAATAATTTATGTAAATTAAACCATTCATAATTTAATTTAAATATTCATAAATACATTCATAATTGAATTTAAATATTTATAATTATTATCATATTTATTAGAAAAAAGATAAAACTTGTAAATTTAATTTTTTAATTTATTTAGTAACAATAAATATTATCAATAAATAAATGTAAGATTTTAAACTTTTTCAATCCTGGTTGGCTTGGTTGGCTTACAACTCTTTAAAGTGGCCAACAAATTTGGTTTCCTCCAAACAGATTAAGACGATCAAATTTTGATTAGATGTAACCTACTGTTTTTTATTAAAAAAAAATAAAAAAATTCATTAAATTATTAATTCAAATTGAAAACAATAAATAAAACTATCTATACATGATAAAAATATTGAACCAAATATACAGTTTTTAAAATCCAATCAAATATGAGCTAAAAATATATTCCCGTGTGGTTACATTTAAATATTATTCAAAACCTGCGTCTGAACTTTTCAATTATAATGCGCGTTCTCACACTATGCAGTGTTTGCGGGATTATTTAATCCGACGGTCAAAGTGGTGAGGTATTATATCATAATATTAATTTATAATTTTTTGGTTGGTTTTATTTATTATTGAGATTTGAACTTTGCATAAATAATACTTCGTAACACGGCAATGTTCAATATCCCTAATCTTAACGTTATCTTTTTTAATTAAAACTCTCCTTCTCTATATTCTAATCCAAATTCAATATTATTATTATTGAGCCAATGCTTCGAGAGTGATTGGTTGCCATCTTGTGTAATGAACAATGACCATTGAAAATGATCAATAATTATAAAAATACTCATTTAACCCAGGAAATGAGAGTTGGGAAAGTCTTGTTTATTAATTATGGACAAATTACTTCGAGGTGAGTTGCTTATATACATTTTTACCCAGCCATGTCTCAAGTTGGAGGATATTGCTTAAAAAAAATAGTTGGTGGATTACAAAGTTTGTTTATATATATATTTATTGAGAAAATTTATTATAATTTAGTGATTAAATTAATAGTTGGGTAATTGTTATTTATTAACGTATGTTTGTTGGGACTTTGATAATATTGAGAGAGGAGGGTAAATCAGTATTCTATGATGGATCAATTTTTAAACATTTATTTCTTTTTCTTTACAATTAGTTGATCATTCAATGATTAGCAAAACAATATAGTGTAGTTGATCTAAGCATGCTATAATAAGAAGATAACACATGCATAAACCATGAGCAAGATATAATCAACAAGGCACATAAAACACCATCAAGCACATGAGGGCATTAGATTTTAGATGGAAACCCTTATGGGAGAAAAACCATCACATGCTTTGTTTTTTTCTTTTTTTTATTAATCAAATTCTTCTTTACATCATGCACTAGCCACCACTAGTGTGCAAGCCCCAATTTGCGATGCATGCGAGAAACCACTCGCTCCAGACCACTACCTGATGAAAACCACCACTTCCTCAATTATGCAGGCCCCAACAAGCTGCAGGCCCTTACCTTCAATAGTTTCTCAGACCACCATTGAAAGGAAGCCACCACTTATGAGCAAGCCACCAGTTTCCACACTAAAGGTCCCATCCTTTAGACTCTTTTGGACCACCTTTTGTACATTTTTAGACTGGGCCCACTACTCTCAGCTCAAACACTTGTAGGTCTTGTTTCATCAATTTTTATACTTAACGCACTTAATTTTCCTCGCTCAAACACAATCTCAACTAGCTCAAACCTCTTTGCATCATACCAATTTTTCTCAAACATCTCATTGAATAAACTCACTTTCTACCTCAAACAACTCAACAACACTTCAAACTAAAACAACATCAACTCCACTAAACTCACAAACACACTCACACTCAACAATTATCACATCCATTAAACACTAGCATGGATAACTAGCACCACACATAGTAGTAGTATCAACCCAGACTAGATCAAACATACAAAATATTACAACAACATATATAAAACCATATACCTTGATCTCACAAACCCCTATACTCAACCATGAAAATACAAGGCTATAAATTATATAAAATTTACATCAACAGTGTCAATACCTTGGTAGCATAAAGAATTAGCCCATAACTTCAACATTTTGTCCAGAATCAATTACTAGCACATCAACACATCCGCAACCATAAATTGTTAGCAATACACACAAATACAAAGAAATACACCATGTTCTGACATCCTTCATTTTGTAGACATACATTGGATAATTGGACAACAACTTCAAAACTAATTGATCAACCCATTACTCCTTGTGCACTGACATCATACTCTATTATAGGTGTTCACATAAAACCACAGGTCTCTTTCCTCCATAAACATAAGAGCACTAACAAATTCAACACACTTGTAAGTAGAGACACATCACACTGCACCCACCATTGCACAGAAATAATCCACAAGAGAGCACCAATCACACTGCAAATCTATTCACTAAGATTGGTCATATGCAAGCAACCCAGTCATAGCCATTGCTTCAAACCATTAATGTTCTGTCAACAATCTCCTTACATAGGCAACCACACGAACTCAATTGATTTCATTACTCTATTGGAGTATTCAATCAACCACGAGGACTCATAACAACCAAGCTTCAATTGGATCGACAAAAATGTCATTTAAATTAATTCACCCAAGGTAAATCAGACCAAATCACATACATTAAACTCACTCCATTACCCCAGATGACCAAATCAAATGGATTAAGTGTGACCAGATCAATACCATTCATTGAAGACCAAAACAGAACATCGATCACAGCTAAAACCATGGGCAAATTGTTGGTTTAGCCAATGTTCCTTCATAATGGCAAGCTTGCGACAATCTTTGTAAACTTGGTAAACTTAAAACTTTCTAGCCTAAACATTCATATATTCAAGTACCTGCAACACCACTTCTACAATCAACATGTTAACCACCTATAGACCTCTGGAACACTTAAACTCATCACTCTTCTAACCACAAGCCACTACTCTTGTTGATATCAATGCACAACTAGTTGGTTGACCCTATGGTTGACATCAATGCCAACACCATGCTGCCAAAAAGGTTGATTCATCATTGTTATTCAAATAAAACCACCTTACCTGCTGATGGTAGTCCATAACAGTGCAAGCTTTCACTCCTCTCAGATGCCTCTAGGTCTTGGGCCATTAACTTGTTTCCTACTTCCGAGAAAGCTAATCTCCTAACCAAACAAAATATAAAAAAAATATTATTATTATCATTATTATTATTATTAACACTTTTCTCAATTAATTTAAAAATATAATATTTAATATTTAAAATAATTTTAAGTTATCATTTTTATATAAATAAAAATTAATTTTTTAATAAATAAAAAAATTATTTAACTATGATATATAAATTATATATTTTATATTCATATCTTAAATTTTATTGAAATGTATAGAGTTTGATTTTTCTATATAAAAGTTATATAATTCATTAAATTTAAGATATTTGAAAATTTGAACTTCGTGGCAAATACATGGAATATATGTTTTCTATCCTTTTTTTTTTTATCCTGAAGTTTCCTTCTTGCATTTGAATATTATATTTTGCATTGAGGTAAGTTGTTTGGAATATATGTTCGTTTTGTTTTTAATCCTTAAGCTTCCTGCTTGCAATTGAATCTTATTGTTTGTAGTGAGGAAAGTTGTTTCATTATTTAGCCTCCTCGACATGATCAGGTGCTCAATGTAAAAGCTCATAAATGAAAGTGCTCAGAATTGATTGGAAACTGAACGACCGTGACCGACCCGTCGCTAGGAATCCGACACACTTCGTTTCTTTGAAAACCGACTCCAGATGAAAAAGTTATAGCCCACTGACCGTCGCTCAGAACAAGAAAATTAAAAAAAAAAAAATTACAGAACAATGACATGTTGATGACAGGGCAACCTAGTCATCATGTAAGGAATATTCTTCTATTTTTTCCTAGTGGCACGGTGACAAGTGTCACAACAAGATTCACTAGTTTGGTTTGAAAGAGTTTTTTTATGATTTCTCTCCTAAGGTTGAAGTTGAATTTTTTTTATATGGATGGGTATCCAACCAGAGGCTGACACGTGGTGCAACAAGGGGCCACCATGTGCCCCCTCTGGTGGACCCTCTCCAACTCTAATGCTCGAAATTCATTATGGTCTAAGTTTTCATTTCAATTTATTATGGTGGAGGGATTAATTTATTTTGGTGGCATGTTAATTTTTGAACCAATGTCGATGGTTGGCATTGTGTTCTAAACTCTAAATTATATGGTGGTCGTGCATTTTATATTATATCCAAAGTTCAATGGTTTAATTATATGGTGGGTGACAGAAGAAAACATGCCAAGGTTTCATATTATATATATGGAACATTAATAAGGTTTAAACCTTATGGTAAGCTTCTCTTGGAAAAATATGGAGGGGCGGAGGTCAGGTCAAAACTGTGACCTCCCCCCCCCAATAACCAAGTCCTTTACCATTAGACCATTGTCACAGAGCTTAACCTTAAACGACACTGAGTTCTACTTGTTTTCAAAAGAATTCTCCAGCGGGGGTTTGGAGGGGACTAGCCCCCTCCCCATGCGACCAAACCACAAATACCATAGGCGCAGGCAAAGATTAAACTGGTGGGATTAAGTGTTAAGCATGAATTAATTAACATAATCCGTAGCTTAAGTTTGTTAAACCATGATTTGTATTAAACCACGCTTATCGCGCTAATTGCACTTATCCCACTTTAATCGTGTCTAATTAATTAAAACTCAGAGTTTAACTTGGTGGATTTTTAGGGGCGCCACAAAATTCGGCTATAATTCCAAATTTGGCAGACTTATCTCGAGTATTCTCCATATTTGGAGGAGATTTCCTCAGAAAATTGAATGAGCCATATCTTGAGAAATTTTTGACCAATTCTGGCTAAGGAAGAGTCATTCCTACCAGAATGGCATGCTCTGAACACATTGGTATAGGTTGTAGAGGTAAAGGAGCAATTCTATAGGTGTTTTTCTCACTTTGAAGAAAATATAAGCCTAGGGCCACCAGGAGGGAAGGCCATGCCTAGATCAGCTGAAGGCCAAATTGGGAGAATGGATAGTCATTTCTGATAGATCTTGACATTCTGGACTCATTGGAATATGTTTCAGGAGCATTTCATGCATGTAAACATCAATTTTTGCACTATTGAGCTAATACATAGGCCCAAGCCATGGAAGCTGGACCAAGGAGATGTAGCCTAGGAGGGGTGAACTCCTTCATAAAAATTCTATGTTGATAGATCAATTGTGATGGTTTACTGTTATTTAAGTTGATGTTGTTCAAAATTTGATTTTCATACTCTATGCTCATGAATTCACTCATAAAAATCAGTTAATTTACTTGTTTGACACATATAAACAACAAGGAAACCTATGTACATCAAGCATAAGATCAACAAATAAATTTTAAATCTGAAAATGAAATTAGCACAACAAAAGTAACATTCATACTTAGATCATGTTGGTATAAGATCCTGTTTTAAAGGCAAGGTTATTTGCTTGATAGTTTCTTGAGTTTTGTGCATGTTTAATGGTTGTAAATTTGTGAGCTGACAAGGTTACAGTTGTAGAGAGGTGAAGGGAAATTGTTGGTTGCAAGTCATGAGATTAGGACCAGAAGAAGGAGAGCTACAAGAGCACCATCTTCACCTAAAATTCCATTCATAACTGCACTTGAAGGACCTCAATTTTTGTCTCAAGAAGCTGAGATTGAATAGGTACAAGTTGCATAAGAAGCTGAGTTGATTGAAGAGGTACAAGAATCAGAAGTTGAGCTTGAATCCATAGCCATCATGTTAGGTGTTGGAGAGAATCAAGGTCATTTAGAAGAGTATGATGTCAAGAGAGACTTCAATGACATAAAGAGGATGGTTAAAATTATGTTGATGCATTCATTGCATGGATGGCAGGAGAAGGGTCTAAGCCTCCACATGGAGAAGGAACTTCATATGATAAGAAGGATGAAGAGAAGAGTTCAAAAGGTAGTGGAGGAAATCCACCTCCATCTCCACCATATTCATCATCCTCATCATCTCCATCAACATCATTTTCCACTTCCACCACAAAAACCACCTGTTACACAACAATTTGTCACCGTCCATGCAATCCCCTGTCCCGCACATTGGAGGGCTTATTCTGTGACCTGTGAGTAGTGACATGACCTGAAACCACTTTCATGGCATCCCCTTGAACAAGGACATTCATTCCCCTGAAGACAATTCCTTGTGAAGAACCCTAAAAATATCCTTTTTGGCCTTGGCGTGACTAGTCAGTGTTATACTCGCGCCAATGGGGGAAATCCTACAAAGAGGGCGCGCCAGCTGGCTCACTGTCTCAGTGTTGTACCTGCGCCAGGCTTATTAAGGAGTGTTTTTAAAAAATAAATGGCGGAAGATTGACTCCAACCAATTCCTTAACTGGTCTCTAAATTGAGTTGGGAGGTTTGGCTCTGAATCTCCATGTAGAGGAAGTGGTTTTCCACCTCTCATGGAAGCTTCCTTGAGGATAGGGCCAATCCCATGATTGTAGGGATCCCAACTCCCCTTCCACCATCTATATAAGCTTGCCATTTTCCTTTGCAAGCTAGTCTCCAAGAGCCTTGATAGCCTAAAGAATGCTGCAAGAGCCTTGTTAGTCCTCATAGAGCCAAATCAGTAGCAAGGAGATTATTGTCAAGACAACCGAAGAGAGAGGCTTGTCCCATTCTTGACGAGCTTTACCGAGACATATTCCGCTGTCGACCCGCCGAAGGAAGATTCAGCGTCAGAGCCAGGTTGTATCTTTCTTTGTATTAATTAATGATAAGCGACTTTGGTTATGGTTCCACTCGTATTGTTCATTGTGATCATGAGTTGTATCTTCTCTGACTGATACATAATTGCATATATTGGGTTTACGCTTGTATGTTCGTTGTATTTCTTGTGTGTGCAGGTGTTCGATCATGATAAGTGGGAGAATTGTGATCTGCTGGAGCAAGGAAATAGGAGCGCTATCTTCTCTACGAATGACAGCATTGGACTTAAGGTAGGCCTTCTTCACAATCTGGTCTATTGCAATTAGGAACTTGCGCCTTAGTGTGATACGATTTTTGCTAGACCCGATCTGGGCTAGTAGGGATCGCCTCTATCCACAGAGGGGATTTACCTCTACAAAAAATTGGCGACTCCATTGGGGAGATAAAAGTTTGTTGTTTGCTTTATAAACTACAGACGGAGCCTGCAGTTAGCCAGATAGCCTTCGAAACGCTCTTGCTTTGCATTAGCGAAAGTAGATGAATGCTGCTTCAGTCAATCTCCAGTCTAGTTTATGAGCTGAAAATTTGGAGTATTGTCTTGTCTTTTCGGTTGATTCTTGACTTTTCTTGCTTGATCAGCTCTTTTGGCTGGCTCTTTTCGTGTGTTTGGCTTTTGTTAAGCTTCACCATCACTGGTCTGTTTCTTGGATTGCTCTGTTTTTATTTTTACATAGTAAACTCGACTGGCGCGCTGATTAGCCTGACAGTTGCGCCAATTGGCGCATGTTGCCAGTGTATTACCCGCGCCAATCCTATTCTGGCGCTGGATTTAGCCTGACAGTCACGCCAATTTTGTAAGGTGCTAGGGTTTTCTCTGTGATTTTGGTTTCATTTTTACGACTGCTTGAGTGTTCTGGAGCCTTGTTTGACTGACTATGGCCTTCATCCTTTGGTTGTTTTCCCTCTTCTATCGATTTCAAATTCTAGCCCTAGGGCATCTAGGTGCTATAGTGTGTCGAGCCTCCCGTAGGGATTTTTGGTTTTTTTGTTGTTCAGTAAACTTTGTGATTGCTTCTCTGCATTCGTTTGGTGGTTGTCTATCGTTTTGTTGTGTTGTTTGAGTGATTGGTTTCTTCCTCATTCGAATTCCACCTTCTCTCGTTTTGGGCCTATATTACATGGTTCATTTGAGTCTTTGGGAATCTCGTGATTTTGAGGGATTGCTTTGTCAATTTGAGCTCTGATTGTGTGCTTACATTGAGTGAAATTTGATTGTTTTTACTCCTTTGCTATCGCTTCTCAAATTTCTTGTTTCATTAGTTTTCATTTTTTTTAGTGCACTTTGCTCTTAAACATTGAAAATACAAAAAAAAAAAAAATCTCTTTTTCTCTTGATTAGTTAATGCAAATCGAATCTTTTCTGTGTTATTAGTGATTAGTAACTCTGAAAGAAAAGCTTTTAGTTTCCATTAGCTGCATTAGAGATGTCACTGGTTGTTGTTTGGTCATTTTGTTATTGTGTGAAAAGATCTTAACTCTCTTGTAATTAGCTTTCATCGAATGAAATGATATACTGTGGCATGTAGTGTGCATTTAGGAGATCTTGAGACATAACACTCGCTAGGGCCTGAAAATTGAAACATAATTGAAGATTAACATTAAAATTTATTCAATTTACACTAAGGCAGCATTGAAACATTAACGAAATATTTAGAGGTCTAGGCTAGAGACGTGTTCCGGCGTCTTTAAACCTAGTAGCTGTCGTTCGCCTCTTGGCTTTAGACAGCAGTAGCACAGACTTGTGCTCCCCGTACCGTTGTGTGTATAAAGGGAGACCCCACTAGGTTTCTATCCTTTATCCATAGGAAGCCGAGTCTGCCGCCCTATACCTGTGATACACCGGACACAACATTCGGGGAGATTGCCTACACGTACGTTAAGTCCTTGGTTGATTTCTCCTTCATTTTGAAACCAAGGTGTATATTGCAGTTCACGGTTATTTGGTACACCCTTTGCCTAGCATTCCTAAGCAGTCATTTTGATCTTATCTGACTCCTTAAATTTGAAAAGATCACCAAGCGCTTGTCCTTTCACACTTGCTTCAAAACTGAAAGAGATAGAGTCACCTTTCATCCATTTCTTGACTCTTAAAACATGAAACGGTGAAGTTTCTAAGTTTCAATGTGGTAAAATAAATCACCTATGATCACACGCCCTGTTAGAATTTGCTTGTTGGCCGTTTGATTGTGTGTCTTTATTTTTTCAGCCCGTGTGTTGTGTTTTATCTTTTCCTTTTGTCATTACTGTCACAGTGGCATAACCCTCAGTTTCTTCTACTGGTAGTCCATATACGAACGATTCATCAGAGGTCTCGCAATCCTCTGCTGAACCACAACAGCCCATTGTTTCCAATTTTCCCGACGGGGAACCGGTTCTATCTGAACTTCCCTTTGGAGGACCAGTTGAGTTCAATTGGCCCTTATTCGACACTCAGTCTAGATTTGGAGTAGGGGAAAATTTCCCTCCTCTTACATCGGGTTCGCCTTTTATAGCTACTGTTATTCTTCCTAGTCCTCGCCGTCTTCTAGCAGATTTAGTGGCAGGTTCAGATATGGGCTCATCCAGCCATTCTCCTAGTGAGGAAATACCCACGTCTGGTGAATATTACCAGTTTTTCCCAGAAGACAACCCCGAGTTATCTGTCATGTCTTCGCCTGGTCCCTCACTTCCAGCGGGGTATAGATCTTTGAGTCAGATCATGACTGTTGTTGCCTCTATGGGGATATAAACTCCCTCTACGAGGCTGATTATTCCTTCATTAGGGATGTCTCCAAGGACACCCATCACGTCATCCCCTCAGGTCACTTCAGTTCCTGTTAGGCCCACCGTCTGTGTGGCCGCGTCTACACCCGTTGTTACCACTCAGTCCGTAAGGACCACATCGCTTCCCGAAGACGTCTATATAGCGTCTGCTATGCCAAAGAACATCTCTCTTGAGGAGTATCAATTGTCCTTACAACAATCGAACCCCGAGGTCGGACAATCCTCTCAAGATCCCAACCGCCCATATTTTTCGCATTATGCATATGATGGTACCCCTGTTTACATTTTTCCATATCAATACGATGAGCAGGGAAACCCTTTACGTTTAACCGCTCTAGAGGCTTATCTCCATCATCAAGGTTTTCCATCTAACCAGGCTGGGCAACCCTACAACCCGCAAGGGAAACCCTACCAGGGCCAACCTTCGGGCCAACCTGGTTATCCTTATGACCCGCAAGGACAACCCTTACAAGGTTATCCTTCGGGCCACTAGGGGTTGTTATACTGTCCACAAGGACAGTCCTACAATCCTTTGGGTCAACCTATCTAGCCTCATCTTGTGGTCCAACCAGGGCAACCTCAAGGACCCACAGGTCAATCGGGGTACCAACTGGGGCCGTTGTACGATCCTGGGGGCAAGTCCAACCTTCACAACCTATGCAACCTCAGTATCCTATTGGTCCGAATGTTGCACATCAGCCAAGGTCATCTTACGGTCCTGTTGCAGGTCAAACCGGTTACCAACCACAACCTAGCCCCATTCCACCACCAGGCCAACCAACCCATCCGGCTCAGCCTTGTGCCCCGCATCAGCCATGTCAACCTGCACAACCGGCGCAACCTGTTTACCCGGGTCAACCTGCTCAACTAGGGCAACCCATCCAGCCAGGTCAGTATGCCCAACCAAGCCAGCCTGCACATCCTATCAACCCTGCTCAACAGCTAATTTACTCGATGCCACAGCCGAATCAACCAGTGCACCCTAATTATCAGGCTCAGCAGGGTCCCACTTACCAGCAGCCCGCTCAACCCCAAGGCGGTTACTATTCTCAAGGTCCATCTCGATCGACTTATAACCTGCCCTAAGGTTCCCATTATTACACTCAACAACCCGGCTACACCTATACTCAGTAGCCAAATCCACAGACTACTCAAACGGGGCCGACATATAATCAAGGTCCATACTCTGGTTATCCACCCCCGTACACTAGTTACCAACAGCCATATCAGACTGCTTATGCGCCCTATACCCCCTATGGTCAGAATCCTCTGGGAAAGAACCCATGGGGGCAAGGATACACTCAACTAGTATGGAGTACAGGTACAGGTCCTTATCGAGGGCCTGGTATGCCTTTTAATCCGCAGTTGTCGTTCTTGGCTACCTTGGAGTTATCGGACGTTTCTAAATTAACTAATGATCCGATTCTTCACAATCCTTATTGGCCCCCGCTTCCGACCAAGGTACCCGGCGACTACCCTAAGTTTGAAGGTAAAGCTGGAGAGGACCCCCAAGCTCATGTAATGACCTACCATCTGTGGTGTTCGTCTAATTCTTGGGTCGATGATTCAATTCGTCTACGCCTCTTCCAGCGCACTCTTACCGGTGCTGCCGCTAAGTGGTATATCAAATTACCCCGTGGCATCTTTCAAGATTTCAACACATTAGCAATGGCTTTTCTGACTCACTTCCAGTTACCGGTTCGCTATGAAGTCGGGACGCATCTCTTGACTTCTTTGAAGTAGGATAAAGCCACCCACATATCCGATCATATTCATGAGTGGCGACGTCATCGTAGACTGATCAAGTTTGAAATACCTGATCAGCTACTAACTCATTGGTTCACCACCTCCTTCGTTAACAAAATTGCCCAAGATATTGCTATGGGGGCATGTGTGACTGAAGAACAAGCCATCGCGCGTGCCCAGTACCTAGATCTGGTGTACTCTCAGTCTGGCACGCTTTATGATATTTTGACTGATGCTCCACGTCCAGGAACCTCTAAGGCACCCCCTACCCCTGCGGTGGATGGTGTTATTGGTTCTGTGTCTCAAAATTATCGAAAAGCTTCAAATGGGAAGCAGAAGTCCAATTCTTCCAATAATTCTGCCCTTCCCGCTCCTCCAGATTCTGGGAAAAATGCAAAGGTCAACGCCGTTCAGGCTAATCCTACGGAAAAGGCCTCCAAAGGAAAGAAGAAGGGAAAAGGAAAATCCAAACCCGACGCCCCTAAACCAGAGTCTTCTAAACCTCATACTGATGACTATTCTCAACGTAAACCGAAGTACCCCTGCCTTATTTGTGAAGGAGATCATTATACCAAGGATTGTCCCCGACGGTTTGAAATTATTCAACTTCTCAAAGGCTCCAAAGGGACTCCGACAGTTCTCAAAGAACCGTTCCCATCTCAGAAGACCTAGATGGTTGAACAACCTTCACCATCTGCACCATTTGGGTCCCAGGTCTTTATGATGAATGGTGCTGCACCTGTCTCAATTGCTACACGCTCGAAGGATTATGCCAGATCGCATCAGGCATCTGGGAAGGAAGTTGTGGATGGCCCACCTCCTCCACCTGTCTCCGGTCCTTTGGAAATTTAGAAGCCTACTGCTAAACCTGTTGTGAGGCCACCCTCTAAAGGTGTTCTGCGAAGATCTTCCTACAATCCAAATGCCCGTGCCGCTCAGCACTACAGTATTGTTGAGGATTTGGCACATGCGCCTTCTGCTATGTCTGCATTGGAAGTCCTTCAAAGTTGCCCTTCGCAACGGAAAGCTCTGTTGTCTGCGATTGGTGGAATCGATCCCACTGATTCTAATCTTCTCACCTTCGACCTATAAAACTTTACTCCCCGACTTCCGCATCAAATTTCTCTTGTGATCCAAGTTGGGATCAATGGCCTCAACATCCATAGGGCCATTGTGGATGAAGGTGCTTCCACTTGTGTCATGTCATCTACCTGCTGGAATGCCATTGGCTCTCCGGCTCTTTCATCGTCTCCCAATGCCTTAGAAGCATTCGATGGTAGGGAATCAAAACCCCTGGGTGTTCTCGAGAGTTTGCTAATTACGTTACAAGGGAAGACAGTCAATGTAGAAGTAGAAATGGTTGATTCCAAGCTTAACTACAATATTCTTCTCAGCCGCAGTTGGACTCACGCCATGTTATGCGTGCCGTCCACCCTCTTCCGACTTCTCAAGTTTCCTCATGAGGGAAAAATCGTTACTGTGGATCAGTTGTCTTTATTCACCTCATCCTCTGAGAACAACGTTCCTTACGTGGATCAGATACCCAATCCCCTTGACAGTGTAGGACCTGGTATCTTCAAGGACCCCGTCCTCATGGGTATTTTTCCCGCGCCACCACCGCACACCGTTCAAGTTAATATGATCTCTAGGTCTGACGACCCATGGATCATCCCTTCGCCTGAATAGGTGACTGATTTTGGAGAATCGATGCCGTTAACTCCAGTAGTGATTAATTACTGTGAAATTTTCGCCGCATCTGATCCTCCTCCTCCTCGACATGCTCCTTCAAGCATGGATTTAGATATGTATTCCCAATCCCCCTGGCTCGGCGAGACCGACTCGGCTGATCCTCTTAAAGAGATCTTCCCTTCTGATGAGGCCATTGTTGAAACAATGTCTCTTGAGGAGCTGCCTTGGAGCGATGGACATCATCATTCCTCCTTCATGCCCAGCCTGGGGGCAATGTCCAATTGTCTAGAGCGTGATGTATCTGGTTATCCCCCTCCTGAGCCTCCTCCGTTGAGCTCACCGGAGCACAGTTCCTCCTCTTGTGCCAAGCTCCTAAAACAATGAAACAAGTTGTTACGAGGACAATTCTTTTAAGTGACATGTCAACCTCGTTAAAATAATGAAACACGAGCCTGTTCAATTCGAGTTTTAGTAGATTTAGTTCAAATCTCTTATGTTTTCAACCTTCACTCCATTTCCTATGGACTGAAGCTTGGGGGGCATGTACCTCGAATTGAGACACCATGCTGGGGGAATGCCTGTCTTCCTCAAGCATAGTTTGTGTTTTAAGCTTGCATAAAAATAAAACTCATTTCCAAGCATAATTTGCATGTGTGCTTTCATGTGTGCTTTTAATCTTGCATAAAAATAAAATGTGTGATTAGATACATTTTGTGAACTTTTTCATTAGGTCGTTTTTTATGCAACTGATGCATTAAGATAACATTGTATTAGACATTTGCATAGCATATAAAAACATCATCACATGTAAAAAGATCCATCCAGAAATAGATATATAGATATATATGTCGAATAGTTTGCAGTTTGTGTACATCACATAAAATCAAAAAATATACATGTTTGTCTGATAACAACCAGAGATAACATGTCTCTCAAAAAATATGCATATAAAATCCCTAGATAGCTAATCAGCGTGGTGCTCATGGTAACATGCTACCGCGCGCACCAATCGCGTCAACATTCGGTGAAGGCGACTAGGCACCCCCACAGTGTGTCACTGGTAAGCTAATGGGACATTTTCCAACCGTGCATAGTCCGGGATCCCCCGGGCAATGCCCTCCAGGTTCTAGATCAATTCGCTCCCTTCGCCACCCTCAGCTTGAGGGTCATGCGCAAGAGGGGTCCTCCGTGTAATGGGCGACATGCCCGCAGGCCTCTCTGGGCCAACATCTGCATACACATAAAAACTGTTGTTAATGGACATGTACCACAAAAACACTCATAAATACATAAAATAAAAAAAGAGTCATACCTAGCTCCTCGTCCTAGTCGTTCCCCTCCGGAAGCGGGAGATCTAGGTCTCCAGTGAAATCGGTCCCAGCATAGGGCCAATCCTCGACCACGATCAGTTGACGTCATAACCACACAAAGAACTCAGGCCTCCAGGACATCTGCTGGCCCCCTCCTGACCTGGGCATAAGTGCTGCCCAGCGAGCCATCCTTGGCTCCCTCGGTATCGGCTCGACAACTATTGCCCCTTGGCCCTGAAAAATGGGTAGTCGTTCCAAGATGAACGACACCAGAATGGAACTGTATCCAAACTGTTTCAGTTTGGCTTTCTTACATTTTGTGAGCTGCCTTTTGATGTTGGTTGTCACTGCGGTGGCCCAATCAAATAATGTAGGATTCATGCACTCGGAGGCTAGTAGGAGCTGTGCTTGGTTGCCTCATGCGGTGCCTGCAATCCCGCAGCCCGCGCAATAGTGTGAAGCACTACTCTGAGTACTAGGTCGCAGACAGTGTGGATGTCCACTTTCCCACTTCCCGATCCTGTCTGTGCCCCTGGGCATACTCTCACCATTACCTGTTGCATCTTCTCTCCAAAAGGTCTTCTACCTGTCATAATGGGAACTGGGCCTCTACGCGACAGTCCGGTTATGAAATAGACATCAGAGACCTCAAGTTCTAGCACTTGGTCCCAAAGTTTGAACACTTCCTTGTTTTCATCCCATATGTTGAGATGTCCACTTTCTCACTTCCCAATCCTGTCTATGCCCCTGGGCACACTCTCGCCATTACCTATTCCATATTC